>JAGDYQ010000014.1:7037788-7077788 GCA_021962125.1 Bulinus truncatus | reverse complement strand
GAGAGAGAGGGAGAGAGAGAGAGAGAGAGAGAGAGGGAGAGAGAGAGGAGAGGGAGAGAGAGAGAGAGAGAGAGAGAGAGAGAGAGAGAGAGAGAGGGAGAGAGAGAGAGAGAGAGAGAGAGAGAGAGAGAGAGAGAGAGAGAGAGAGAGAGAGAGGGAGAGAGAGGGAGAGAGAGAGAGGGAGAGAGAGAGAGAGAGAGGGAGGGAGAGAGAGAGAGAGAGGCTCATTCTATATATCGACAAATGGAGAGGGGGGGGGTGTCTACAGGGAGGGGTATTCCCCCCCCTTGAAAGGACCTGCTGTCCGGTGGCTTGTGGTTTCATAACAATATCACGTGATACTGAACGTAATTTTGTTTACAAGTTTGGGGTAGAAAATAAAAAACCAGCAACATGTTCTTACTGCATCGTAGCTGATGAAAATATTCAAGATGAACGGTTGGCTACAAAAACGTAAACATACGTGTTTATCAAACAGAAAAGATGCACACACTTATTTCAATAAAAAAAAATATATATATAAGCCATATCACATAATATACATTCTATTGGATATATCAAATATAGCATTAAGATATTTTAGTTGCCTAAGGCAGGGGGTCGGCAACCTAAGGCTGGCGAGCCGCATGCGGCTCTTTCGATGTCAAATTGCGGCCTAATCAAATACCATAATATTTTTGAAACAACAATTTTAGTGGCTCTTTAAAAACTGAGAAAATTGTAAATTATAACGTTTGGCTCTTCCGTCTCAAAAGGTTGCCGACCCCTGGCCTAAGGCATAACACTAAGATATTTGGGGGGGGGGGGCTAGGCATCGACACTAAGATATTTGGGGGGGGGGCCTAGGCATAGTCATTAAGATATTTGGGGGGGCCTAGGCATAGACACTAAGATATATGGGGGGCTAGGCATAGACACTAAGATATTTGGGGGGGGGCCTAGGCATAGTCACTAAGATAATTGGGGGGCCTAGGAATAGACACTTAGATATTTGGGGGGCCTAGGCATAGACACTAAGATATTTGGGGGGGCCTAGGCAAAGTCACTAAGATATTTGGGGGGGGGGCTAGGCATAGACACTAAGATAATTGGGGGGCCTAGGAATAGACACTTAGATATTTGGGGGGCCTAGGCATAGACACTAAGATATTTGGGGGGGCCTAGGCAAAGTCACTAAGATATTTGGGGGGGGGGCTAGGCATAGACACTAAGATATTTGGGGGGGGGCCTAGGCATAGTCACTAAGAAATCTGGGGGGGCTAGGCATCGACACTAAGATATTTGGAGGGGGGCCTTGGCATAGACACTAAGATATTTGGGGGGCCTAGGCATAGACACTAAGATATTTGGGGGCTCCGGGCATAGAACTTTGATAGTAATTTGTCATGGTAAAGTATCTTGTGTATATTCTGGTCCCGGATTCGAGCCCCATCAGTGCCATGATTGTTGTTGGTTCCGATCGATGTCACTCACTGGGTCCAACCAACTCTAACAGGGGTGTGCGTGGCATTTGTTAGGGACAGGCAAACTGGGTATCAGACAAGCCACAATCGCATCAGTATGCCGTGACTATTTCATCAGAGGTCACATTGGTTTATACTCAGTCTATTAAGGCATTGGTCCCGCCCCCCCCCCAACCCCAGGGCCGCGGACAGCTACCGGTCCATGGATCGAATGTTAGTGGGCCGCCCAAGAAACTTTAAAACTATTTCCTATGGTCTATGTCTCTCGTGGTTGTGCGACTGTAATGGTGTGTACAATCCATGCATTGCATCAGTAAGTGTCACTACTTACATTAGTAAATTTGTTAAAAAAAAAAATGAGATATTTCATGAGCATTCGGTAAAGGGAGGGGGGGACGGAAGGAATCAGTGGCCCTTGGGATGTGTTATCGATCCGTGTACTGAAGGCTACGGGTTCACATCCCACCCTGCCCCAGGTCAACTACCTGTTTCTTTATAGCCACTGTGCATTTGGCCGCTAGCGGTGGCGGGTTTTTGCAAAGATCAAGTAGTGATCGCCTCACTCATCCCGAAAGGGAATGGCATTCATGCAGATAAAATTATTGACACTCATGCACGGGTAGAGGGGGGGGGGGGGGGGAGGGGGGGGGAAATGACACAACAAATCGTAACAACAGTTCAACCCCCCCCCCCACCTTCCTGCTACTCCACCCTCCCCTCTTCCAAAAACAAAAAACCCCGGTTCTGCCTCCACCCACTGATAAAGTGAATGAGGGCTTCGGGTTTAGGGCACAAATATGGAGGTCCGAATGATGGGAATGAGCTCAAACCAAGAACTTAAAAGCTATGTGTGGTGGAGTCATACCATTGCTGATTCGGTAAAGACGTGGGGGTGGGGTATGGGTGTAGGAGGGGGAGGTGTATGGATGTATAAAGGACAGGGTAAATAAAAAGAGCCGTCTTAAATAGATTTATGCACCCCCCGGGCCCCCATGATAAACATTGTTCTGGGACCGCCACCACCACCCCCCCCCCCGCCAAGACAAACCACTCATGAGAATGAAACGATAAGATCGAGTGGCAAGGGGATGTGGGGGTGTGGGGGGACCCTAAAGACTCCCCTTCCCCCACGGGCTAACGCCCGGGTGGGCTGATGCGGTAATACGGCCCCCGGGGAATCAGCATCTAGTCAAATATCTAGGATCGTACTTGTAAGCCGCGGTTCTCAATCTGCGGTGCCCCCAAGGGGTACGGGGGGGAGTGATGATGGGGGTATGCAGCAACACACCAGAGATGAGCGGACAGCGGACGCGTCCGCTTGCGGACGCAGATCCGCAGACTTTTCCGAATCCGCGGACTGACAGCGGACGCATTGTATGGTTAAGTTGCGGACTCGCGGACTGACGCGGATCTTCTTTAGCGTTACCATAAAAAAAATTTTCAAGTCATTTAAGCAGCTAAATTTCAGCTATGCGGACGCGCGGACTGGTCCCCAGACCAATGTTGTAAGATTCTGCGGACGCGGACGCGGACGCGGATCATTGATAGAAATCCGCGGACGGACGCGGACGCTAAATTTCAAGATCCGCACACCTCTGCAACACACGTATAGCTTTCGTTTAAAATAACGCGGTGGGTATGAAGATGGTCACCAGTTTGGCGCGTGACTCATCACCCAACCCACGTGACCCAAGGATCGCATTAGAAAGGGAAGCACACTCGATTGTGAAAATAAGTACCTTTATTCTCGAACTTACTTTCGCACCCTTTTGGGGTACAGTCGTGAAAAAAAACTGAGAGCAGCTGATTTAAAGGGGGAACTAGTAGATCTTAGGGTTACCATTCGTGAGATTTAAACGGGGAACCAGTAGATCTTAGGGTTACCATTCGTGAGATTTAAACGGGTAACCAGTAGATCTGAGGGTTACCATTCGTGAGATTTAAACGGGGAACCAGTAGATCTGAGGGTTACCATTCCTGAGATTTAAACGGGGAACCAGTAGATCTTAGGGTTACCATTCGTGAGATTTAAACGGGAAACGAGTAGATCTGAGGGTTACCATTCGTGAGATTTAAACGGGGAACCAGTAGATCTTAGGGTTACCATTCGTGAGATTTAAACGGGGAACCAGTAGATCTTAGGGTTACCATTCGTGAGATTTAAACTCCAGCCAAACTGAACCTACACAATATCATTTTACTGTGGTCATTGGTGATTACTACTAAATGATAAGTAGGTGAGTTAATTGTTATACATTTGTACATGTGTAAAGTATTTCCTGTATTACCACCTCACTATTTCCATTGAATGTAACTTTTTTAAAAGTGGGTGTTCAAGTCCAAAGAGATTATCAACTGACATGATTATCATGTAGATATTAAATTTTTGACATCCGAAACGTTCTTGTATATAGGTCGACTAGGTACCGCCCCCCCCCAATGGGGGCCCAGGGGGACCGATGGTCGTGCGGTAAAGCGCTCCACTGTCTACCTGAAAGGCACCTGGTTCGATCTCCGGTGAGGACCAATGGATATATCAGGTCATGGCTTAAGTCCCCGCTATATCTCCTTTGGTGCCTCCGTGGCCATTGCACTGTCGGCTATGTTGTGGGGATGAAAAGAAGGGCACCATAAAAACCGTCCCATTTAGGGGTTTAAAGGATTTAAGAGACTTCATCTCATCCTGACAGGGGACATCACTCATACACCAATGGGGCACTTCCCAGTACTGACCCTTCTATTGATTCTAGTGCTCAGAGGGCCCAGAGAGGTACTTTTTGCCTTTAACCATCAAATTTCTCTGAAAGTCTTTACCAAGCGCCGCCACCCCCCACCCCCACCCTCCCCAAAGATATAAGAACAGATCTTCAAAAATTATTCGTATAAGATGAGAGATAAGCGATTTACAGAGAATGAATGTTGCAGATTACAGTATAAGCCATTTACAGAGAATGAATGTTGCAGAATACAGTATAAGCGATTTACAGAGAATGAATGTTGCAGATTACAGTATAAGCCATTTACAGAGAATGAATGTTGCAGAATAAAGTATAAGCCATTTACAGAGAATGAATGTTGTAGAATACAGTATAAGCCATTTACAGAGAATAAATGTTGCAGATTACAGTATAAGCCATTTACAGAGAATGAATGTTGCAAAATAAAGTATAAGCCATTTACAGAGAAAGAATGTTGTAGAATACAGTATAAGCCATTTACAGAGAATGAATGTTGTAGAATACAGTATAAGCCATTTACAGAGAATGAATGTTGCAGAATACAGTATAAGCGATTTACAGAGAATGAATGTTGCAGATTACAGTATAAGCCATTTACAGAGAATGAATGTTGCAGAATAAAGTATAAGCCATTTACAGAGAATGAATGTTGTAGAATACAGTATAAGCCATTTACAGAGAATAAATGTTGCAGATTACAGTATAAGCCATTTACAGAGAATGAATGTTGCAAAATAAAGTATAAGCCATTTACAGAGAAAGAATGTTGTAGAATACAGTATAAGCCATTTACAGAGAATGAATGTTGTAGAATACAGTATAAGCCATTTACAGAGAATGAATGTTGTAGAATACAGTATAAGCCATTTACAGAGAATGAATGTTGCAGAATAAAGTATAAGCCATTTACAGAGAATGAATGTTGTAGAATACAGTATAAGCCATTTACAGAGAATGAATGTTGTAGAATACAGTATAAGCCATTTACAGAGAATGAATGTTGAGGAATACAGTATAAGCCATTTACAGAGAATGAATGTTGAGGAATACAGTATAAGCCATTTACAGAGAATGAATGTTGCAGAATACAGTACCTAACAGATTCATTGTTTTTTAAAATGTGTGTGTCTAGCTCTATCGATTAGTTGTTTTAAGTGTTGGAAAGCCGGAAGTTTTGAGCAGCAACAACATTTTATGTAGGTCAGTTGAGTTATACAGGTCGGTGCTAAAAATCGAATCATATTTCTTACAACTCCGACTTAGACCAATTTTTTTTATTGCAGCTTAGCCATTTGGAGTGGGTATTCCCGAAGGAAAGATTATGCATCTATTTATATTTATGTTCACTGGCCATTGTGATTGATTCACAAGTGCGCAATTGAAAGTGGTAACATTACAAGAATGTTATTTGTGTATATCTTTGGTTTTTTTATAAGCCAGAAAAAAATAAAGCTGTATTAAATATTCACTATCACAGACTACATTTAGAACACAAGTGCATCCTTGTTTTGCACTGTAAAAATCCGCCATTTTATGTAGTATGGCTAATACTTAAAAAAAAAAAAATTAGGAGAAAAAGGTAACTTTAGATGTAAGAAAATGAAAGTGACAATCGTTTAAGATATTTCTTTTTTTTTATATGATAAAATAATAATAATAATCAGAAAGAAGTGTTTGAATGAAAGTGTTGCCAACTGAAAGCTCTTTTTGGATAAAAGACGCCAAGATCAAAACACAGTCCAAAATTGAATGAAAGTGTTGCCAACTGAAAGCTCTTTTGGATAAAAGACGTCAAGATCAAAACAAAGTCCAAAATTCACTATAAGCTTCCTAGGAGAAAAATCATCGACGCCCGCAAAGTATCATGGCTGACTCCCAGGTTTCACTTTACGTTTCTGCTGTCTTTGTTGTATGATAGGCCTCGGCTGGGAGAGAGAGAGGGGGGGTTGTGGCCCGAACAGTTTTCAGGGGGCCCTGAGCCACTCTTTTTCGAAAATTACATTTATTTATTTATTTTTCCGCAACTAGGCATAGACATTAAGAGATTTTGGGGGGGACGGGGCAGAAAGTTCCAGTCGGGGGCCTTGGGTGGTAGTCTTGCTCGTCTAGCTCTCGGTCCAGATTCCAGCCCCATTGACCTAAACCGTCAGGGACCCCCATATTTTTTCTGACGGAGCTTCTGGTTTAAGTCATCTTTCGGTTTTTGGATGTTTTTGTTTGTTTGTTTCGTTTTTAATCACCCGAACGATTGTTTGCATAGATGTATGAATCAGTCCTCCCTCTCTCCCTCCAGCTCTCACTCTCCTCCCTATCCATCTCCCTCTCTCTCTCTCTCTAAATCGTTCACTCTCCCTCTCTCTCTCTCTCTCTCTCTCTCAATCTTTCACTCTCATTCTCTCACTTCCCCCTCTCTCTCCCCCTTCCTCTCGTCTCTTTCCCTCTCCCTACCTCTCACCCTCTCTCTTCCCTCTCTTTCTCTCACCCTCTCAACCTTCCTCTCTCCCTCTATCTTAACCTCTCTCTTTCTCTCCCTATCTCACTCTCTCAACCTCTCTCCTTCACCCACTCTCTCTCTCTCTCTCTCTGTTTCTCTCTCTCTCTCTCTCTCCCTCTCTCTCTCTCTCTCTCTCTCTCTCTCTCTCTTGAAAAATATATAGTCTGTCCTATCAAATAATACCCACTTTGTTTATCAGTGGAATAAATATGTCATATGAAACCTAAGCATTATCTATTGTTATCACGGCCGTACTTAGTGGAGAAGATTACGTTCAATAGCATATAATAAAACATGTTGAATAATCAGTTTGATATATGTTGTTTACTAGCACGGGAACATCTGTTTCTTGATAAGGTAACCTATAAAGTATGTTTACTAATACCATAAGCAGGTTAGTTTACTATTAAAAAATGAAGGTCTGGTTACTAAAAGAAAACGATGGATTGTTTTGTTGTGTTTTTTTACTAAATAAGCAGGTAGAGTTACCTTTGAATACTGTCCATTCACAAACAAGTGAACGTTTATTTAGTAACTGGAGAAAAATCTATTTCGAAACAGGAGAAGATTTATTCATCAACTGGAAAATGTCTATTTCAAAAATGCAGAAGGACTATTCAGCAACTGGAAAATGTCCATTTCCAAACTGGAGAAGGTCTATTCAGCAACTGGAAAATGTCTATTTCCAAACTGGAGAAGGTCTATTCAGCAACTGGAAAATGTCTATTTCCAAACTGGAGAAGGTCTATTCAGCAACGCGGAAGGGCCTACTTAGCGACTAGAAAACGTCTATTTACAAACAGGACAATGTCAATGTTAATTACATGACAAAGTGTGGCGGTTATAAAACGAGTATAAAATGTCTATTCGACTTGATTCTGAAAGTTTTATAACTTGAACTCGTTGTTTTAAATCAAAAATATGGACGGAATAAAGCGGGGGGGGGGGGATATTTAATCCGACCCGCGGCCTAAAATTCGTGTCAGAGTGACGCACAGTACCAGCCATTTTATGTTACGACGTTCACATCAAATGTACACATCAATTCACGCCAATACTCCACCAATCTTCTCCACTGAGTACGGCCGTGATAACAACAGATATTGCTTAGGTTTCATATGACATATTTATTCCACTGTCAATGATATGGTGTTGTGAGCGCATCACCATTTTCAACTCCAACTGCGTGCCTAAAAGCCGGTCCGGGTACTGGGCCTTTGATCTATTGGTTTAATAATGTTGTATAAATACCAGGGATTTTGGGCTCTGCGTTAAATCGAAAGTGAAGAATTAATACAACAGTATTCCAGTTTAAAATACAATACTGAAAAAAATCGGATCTGCCCGAAACCAAAAATATCCTAGCCTACTGATAAAACCTAAGGGAATATAACTCTATGCAAAAGTTTTGCAGGGTACATCTAGTTGTATTACATATATATATATATATATATATATATATATATATATATATATATATAATGTGACGTTCTTTTTTATACAGAGGCCCTAGGCAATAATTCAAGTCATGTTTGGGGAAGGGGGGAGGGGCTTAGTGAAGCGTACCTGTCTGTGTCGTTTAAGAGTTAATAGTAATTAATAAACGAGCCAGGCTATGTGAAATTTCTATAAGAAACATAGTTGCCAGTTGTATTGTTTTCTTTATGCCCCAATATGCCAGGTTTTTTGTTATGGTCTGTGTGTCGGCCAAAAGATCAAGTCTGCGATGTAGTTGCCATTTGTATTGTTTTCTTTCTGCCCCAATATGCCAGGTGTTTTTTTTTTGTTATGGTCTGTGTGTCGGCCAAAAGTTCAAGTCTGCGAAGCGTTTTGTACAAGAGTCTGAAGAATGCAAAGCCAGCATCTACTTCAAACACACGGTGGGGTATCGATCCGAACCCGTAGTCTAATATAGGAGTTATCGACACCGAAAACGTGCTTACATTCCATTAGCCTCTCTCCTCAATCAATATTCGCTCTCACGCAATGGCGGGGCGGCACGATTACATTAGAAATCGATTTTTCTCTCTCTCTCTCTCTCTCTCTCCCTTTTCTGATAAATAGTGAGTAGTTGTGTTATTCAAGTATAGTCGATACTGAGAATTAGTCAAGTCCAAGGGAATGCCGCTCTCTCTCTCTCTCTCTGTCTCTCTCTCTCTGTGTCTCTTTTCCTCTTCCCTCTCTCTTTCTCTCTCTTTCTACCCCCCCCCCCACTCTCTATCTCTCTCTCTCTCTCTCTCTCAACAGTTAATGTGTTTGTTTTTTTTTTCTCTCATCAAAACAAAACAAAATCCAATCTCTAAAATTATACACCAAGTTCTTTAATGGGATCTACAGACTCAACAGCATCGACTATTTTATAATCGGTTTTCTTAATCGATTTAGTTTTAAATAAAATGGGTCAATTATGAGAAGTATGGGGGGGGAGGGGGGAGGGGGAAACACATATCAAAACAAGCAATTAAGCCTGTTCCATTCTGGACACAGGACGTGTTAGCGCATTTTCATGTTGTAAATATTTGTAAATTTTGGAAATGTTTATAAATTCAATTGTGTAATGCATATATCTGAAAAAAGATATTAAAAGGACAAGTAAGTCATGTTGAATAACTGTTACAAAAATAAATAATGATTACGCCCCTTTGATTAGCTTTTATTATTTATATTTAAAATATAAGCAAAATGGTACATAAAAAATTCTTTTATTTTGGCCCTGAGAGGTCAAATCGCGAAATAGACTTTTGATGTACACTTGGAAGGCCAAGACCTACACAATGATATATACATCATGGGTCTAGGACTTATGGTTGCTGAGATATAGGGCGGTCCATTATTAATATAGCTTATATAGTAAAAAACGGTACTTTATAAGGCCCCTTTTACGGCCCTGAGAGGTCAGATCGCGAAATGGAAAAAGTCATTTCTTGGCAGGCCAAGACCTACAAAATGATATATACATCATGGGTCTAGGACTTATGGTTGTTGAGATCTAGGGTGATGACAGACAGATAGACAGACAGACAGACAGACAGGCAGACAGACAGACAGACAGACAGACAGACAAAACGGGGACAATAGAGCATTTTTTTCGAAAATGCTCTAAAAATGTAAAAAAAAAATGTTACAAATAAAAAACAACAACATAGAGAAATTGTGTTTATATAGATCAGTGTTTTTAACTTGCTTCATTTAAGTTGCATTTCATTCCAGTTAAATAGCTGCGTGTAGTCCAGAAATAACCCTTGTCTGTTTTAGAAAAATCATGAGCATCATTGTATTAATCGTGACTAGCCTAATATATATATATATATATATATATATATATATATATATATATATATATATATATATATCACTGAGAGTTATATTGTAAAAAAACATTCATATATATATATATATATATATATATATATATATATATATACTTACCACTTACATACGTACACTCGCTGAATCAAACATACACACTCGTAATATAATGATATTATCCCTTCAGTAAACTGAGACGAACTTATCCTTTTTGTTTTGTTCTTTTCTCATAGATGTCAAATGTGGCTATTTTGAATCAAACGCAAAAAAAACTTTGATAAACATAACAAACAAAAACACATTTTCGGTACATTCCTATAAATCAAAAAGAAAAAATAACGCTTATGTAGCTATGACTACAGATTGGTATTTAGAAAAAAAAGGGGGGGGGGAGAGAAATCAATTATTTATAGTTTCATCTGCTTTCAACTTCTTAAATTGTATGATAGAAACATATATGACAATGGACGACTTTCTGTTTATGACAATGGAGGACTGCCTATTTATGACAATGGAGGACTGCCTATTTATGACAATGGAGGACTGTCTGTTTATGACAATGGAGGACTGCCTATTTATGACAATGTATGACTGCCACTATATAATATTAGGAGGACTAGCTCTATATGACAATGGGGGGGGGGTGATTGTATATAATTATAGGAGGACTGCCTATATATAACAATGGGAGGGCTGTCTATATATATAACAATGGGACTACTGTCTATATATATAACAATGGGAGGACTGTCTATATATAACAATGGGAGGACTGCCTATATATAACAATGGGAGGACTGTCTATATATAACAATGGGAGGACCATCTCTCTCTCTCTCTCTATATATATATATAGGATGGGGTAAGCAGCAGTGGCGTCACTAGGGGGGTGCGGGGGGTGCGGACCGCACCGGGTGACACCCTCACGAGGGATGACACCCGACTGCAAAATATCTAGTTTTAGGCCTATATTCTTAAAATAATTCAAAGCCGTATTTAATTTTTATAAATAAATAAAAATATCTCCGATTATTAACAGACACTGCGTACTTTTTATTATTAATTATTTTAACGCACCGGTTCCGGATACGTCTAAGATGAACTCTTATGATTTAAAGTTATTTTCCTTTCGCGGGAAATTGCATAACCGAGCCATTCTTTCTGATTATATATTAAAATTGTAACTACATTTTTTTTTTCAGATTTTTTTTTTCAGAATTAGGGGTAGGGGTAGGGTTAGGGTGTGGAGCAATATCTATTGATGGTCCCCGAAAAAAAAATATATCTCCCATTATTAACAGTAAATGACGTCATCAACGTCTGCAGTAAATAAGAGTTCTCATTCATTCTGTTTACTGACGATCAAAGTTTGCTAGACGTATCCCGAAAAAAAATATCCGGAGCCAGTGCGTTATTTTAATGAAATTATTGGTATACTTACACTGACCTATAGATATCAATTATCGCTAAAATCCTGACCCCGGAAACGGAAAAAAAAATAATAAAGTCGCGCATGCGCACATATATACGGTGTCTGAAAAAAAATATGGAGACCGGGGTGTCATGAGAGGGGGTGACACCCTGAGTTACCGCACCGGGTGACACCAACCCTAGTGACGCCACTGGTAAGCAGTACGATTACCGCCGACACGTAGGTCCGGGGTTCAATCCCCGCTGTGTCAAGGTGTTGATTTTTCTTCCTCTCGTGCTATACCCCCCCCCACTCCCCTATAAAAAAAATCCTTACAACTATTTGTCTACTTGAGTATAAATGAACTGTACCACGGAGAGACCCCGATGTGAGTCAGAGATCTTAAAAAGGGATCTTCATTTTATTCATTTTTTTTTTTAATTTTCATGCACGGGGGGGAGGGGTAAGCAATTAGGGATGACGCCCCAGGTACCGCGCCTGAGATACGCCTCGGCTAGAAAATTATACTTTCACATAGCTTCAAAAAAAAAACAACTAAATTCTAGGACCGGCAATCGATGCTTAATTCTGGGCCCTGTGGACTGATGTCCCCCCACCCCCACCCTCTTTTTTTTGTAAGATCGCCTCTGATCAAAGTTTTAAAATGACATGAATCAATCAATAATGGTTAACAGCGTGCAAGTTAAAGATACACATTTAACCAGAACTAATTGAACAATATCATCCTACTACGACACACAGATAAAAATCTTGTTCTACTCAAAAAGTAAAACCATGTTGAATATCATCATTCTCCACAGACATTAATAATGTGTACAACACAGAAGGTAAAAACATGTTGAATACAGGCCCGTAGAGTGCGGGGGGGCCAGGGGGCAGGGCCGCCCTGCGTTTTGTCTGGCCCCCTCTGCTTATTTTTTCTACTTAGTAAAATGTATTACCTGCTCCCCCCCCCCTGCTATTGCATGGCCCCAGCTGTAGAATGCCTGGCCCCTGCTGTAGAATTTTCGCGGAGCTGGTTGAGTATCATCATTCTCCACAGACATTAATAATGTGTACAACACAGATGGTAAAACCATGTTGAATATCATCATTCTCCACAGACATAACTTGTTCAATACAGAAAGTAAAATTATGTTTTACTGTAGGTGGGATGTACAGGGACAGAAAAATGTAGGCTACAGGTAAAAAAGACATATTCTACACAAAGAACAGGAACATTTGATACACACAGATAGTTCCAGTCCATGGCTGCCAACTATTTTCTTGAAGAACTATCCAGGAAATGTATGTAAAATATCTAGATTATCTTAATAAATGGCGAATAATCAAAATTGTATGTCTGATTACAAAATAAGATTATCCAGATCTATTTTTTGATAGCATTTCTATGTTTTTAAAAAAAAAATCTGGAAATGGATGAATAAAAATCATCCAGATTGGCAGCCTTGTTCCAGTCAGGTATACTCCAGAAATGCACAGGTAACTCTGTGTGTTTAAACAGCCTACTAATAATATGGCGGAGATGGAACATATTGAGGAGGGAAGGGAAAGGGGGATTTAGTGTTTAAGTGAGTATACTAGTGTTAGTGTGTGTTTAATGTGTTAAGTATGCGCGCGTGTGTGTCTGTGTGTATGTATTTAGGAATGTTAGTTTAGCTGTGTGTGAAAGTATGTGTGTTGAAGTATTTTTTTATGTACGCGTGAGTGAAGTACGCGTGTGTGTTTGAGTATGTGAATATGTGTATATGTAGATCATTGGGTGGATGGATGGATGGATGAATGGATGGAGGAGTGTATGGAAGAGTGGATGGATAGATAAATGGATGGATGGATGGATGGATGGATGGAGGAGTGTATGGAAAGATGGATGGATAGATAGATGGATGGATGGATGGAGGAGTGTATGGAAGGATGGATGGATAGATAAATGGATGGATGGATGGATGGAGGATTGTATGGAAAGATGGATGGATAGATAGATGGATGGATGGATGGAGGAGTGGATGGGTGGATGGATGAATGGATGGAGGAGTGTATGGAAGGATGGATGGATAGATAGATGGATGGATGGATGGATGGAGGAGTGTATGGAAGGATGGATGGATAGATAGATGGATGGATGGATGGATGTATGGAGGAGTGTATGGAAGGATGGATGGATAGATAGATGGATGGATGGATGGAGGAGTGTATGGAAGGATGGATGGATAGATAGATGGATGGATGGATGGATGGATGGAGGAGTGTATGGAAGGATGGATGGATAGATAGATAGATAGATAGATGGATGGATGGATGGATGGATGGATGGATGGATGGATGGATGGAGGAGTGTATGGGTGGATGGATGAATGGATGGAGGAGTGTATGGAAGGATGGATGGATGGATAGATGGATGGATGGACGGATGGATGAGTATATAGGTGAATGGATGGATGGAGGAGTGTATAGGTGGATGGATGGATAGATAGATAGATAGATAGATAGATAGATAGATAGATAGATAGATAGATAGATAGATAGATAGATAGATAGATAGATAGATAGATAGATAGATAGATAGATAGATAGATAGATAGATAGATAGATAGATAGATAGATGGATGGATGGATGGATGGATGGATGGATGGATGGATGGATGGATGGATGGATGGATGGAAGGATGGATGGATGGATGGATGGATGGATGGATGGAGGAGTGTATTGATGGACGAATAAGTGTATAGGTGGATGGATGGATGGATGGAGGAGTGTATGGATGGATGGATAAGTGTATAGGTGGATGGATGGATGGATGGAGGAGTGTATGGATGGATGGATAAGTGTATAGGTGGATGGATGGATGGATGGAGGAGTGTATGGATGGATGGATAAGTGTATAGGTGGATGGATGGATAAGTGTATAGGTGGATGGATGGATGGAGGAGTGTATAGGTGGATGGGTGGATATGTGTATAGGTGGATGTATGGATAAGTGTATAGGTGTATGGATGGATAATGTATATGTGGATGGATGGATAAATGTATAAGTGGATGGAGGGATGGATAGATAGATGGATGAGTGGGTGGATGGATGGATAGATGGATGAGTGTATGGATGGATGGATAGATTTTGACTTTAAAAATGCCTGTTTCATGATTCACGATGTGTATTTATGGGATAAACCAAGTTTTGTTTTGTTTAAGAAATCCATTAGATATACAAGTCAGTTTACTTTTAGAATGCTACAGATTGTAATCTTCTAAAACCTACTCTAGCTGATCAAACCCATTATTTAAAGAAATACAGCCTAGAAGTTCTATCCAAAGAGAAATTTGTTATTGAGACAGAGCATAAGTCTTCCCTCCCCTCATACACACCGTCTCTCTCTCTCTCTCTCTCTCTCTCTCTCTCTCTCTCTCTCTCTCTGTCCATCGGAAGCCAGATGGGAAAAGGGTTGGTCAAGGGAGGGTCTTATATTGGCTATTGAACACACACTGAATGACGTGCTCATTTACTTTCACACTGACAGACATACACACTTTCACACACACCCAAGCGATGTTCGGGATGTGGTAAAGAAAAAAAATGGCGGATCCCGACCCAAAGTCACTTTCAGGGATATGTGTGTGTGTGCGTCTGTGAGCGTGCGCGCACGGCGAGTGCGTGAGCACTACACATACCGTGACCCACTTTGACACAATGCTGAGCAAAGCTTTAAGCCGATGATGTTTGCACTCATTTAGTTTGTGCTTCAATGCATCGAACGCACACGGTGGTGGTGGGAGGGGTGAGGGGATGGGGGGGGGGGTGAGGTGAATTTCAGTTCTCATACTTTTAGTATACTACCCTGCTAAACCTAGTGTTGTTTTCGTTGACGAAAACTAAAACTAAAACCTTCGTTAACGAAAATATTGCATTTTCGTCAACGAGAACTAAGACTAAAACTAAAATTAGCAGCAAGACTAAAACTAGACGAAAACTGAAATTATTACAGAAAAAACGAAATAAAAACTGAAACTAAAATATAATGTTGCTTTCGTTCATGAAAACTAAAACTAAAACCTTCGTTAACGAAAATGTTGACTTTTCGTCAACGAGAACTAAAACTATAACTAAAATTAGAAGCAAGACTAAAACTAGACGAAAACTAAAATTATTACAGAAAAAACGAAATAAAAACTGAAACTAAAATATGACCTGGGACTAAAACAACACTAGCTAAACTTAACTTTTTGGAAGTTTCGTGTACAAGGTGTGTATGTGTATGTGTGTGTGTGTGTGTGTATGTGTGTGTATGTGTGTGTCTGTGGCTGTTTACATATATAATAAATTTTAAAACAGGGCCTACACGTGGAGCCATGGGGCGGGGGGCGGGGGCCCTAAAGAGAGCTGTTACTTACTAACTTACTTACACTCCATGTCGCTATGTGCTGTTGTACAACTCACAATCCAAGTGTACACTTTACGATGGCTAGGTGTGTGTGTGTGGGGGGGTCTCCTACGGCACAGAGGGAGCGGGAGGGGGTGACACATAGGGAGCAAATGAGTCCTGTCGTGTTTATTGAATATATTTTTTTTTAATATTCAATACTCTGCACACACACACACACACACACGCGCGCGCACACATTATAGTAATGATACACAGATTGTTCCGTATTGGAGACGTACTTGAAAGAGAGGAGAAACAACGCATCCACTGAGAGCAGCTTACTGCGCATGTCATTCATTCAACACATCTTTCCGTATGATTGTTACACCCATAGCACTAATACTCTTGTGGATCTGTGTACATGAGGGGGGCGGGGATGGGGGTGGGGGTGTATGTATATCTCTATAAAAAAAAACAATGAACTATTTTAGTCAGTGAGTGGCTCTCTCTTACTTGGAGATGCAAAATTAACTCTCTACTTATGATGGGTTTACAAGTCGATAATTCCTACAGCTGCAATGATATTGAAGATGGAAACACTCACAGCAATACAGAGGAGTACCTAGGGTGGGGGGGGGGGAGAGTGGTGGGTCCCTATTCGAAAGTCCTCCCCCCCCCGGGACCAAGCTTGAGGGAGGGGGGGGGGGCTCAAACCATTTTTACATAAAATATTAAGTACATTATCTCATGTCATCGTGTCAAAATGCAGGGCCCCCCCCCCAAAGAGGCCAAGCCCTCATCCAGGCCCGCAAATCCCTAGGTTCGGCACTGACGCAATGTGCTGATGTGCACATCTCTCTTCATGGTAACATAATTACTTTAACGGTCTGTAGCCCTACCTCCACCCCCCCCCCCCCCCAATAGCTGTTGTCATATTCAACCCATTAAATCTTATAAAATTTGTTTTCTTTACGGTTCTCTTTGAATTTGACAATGTTAAGCCCGGCTTGCGTCCGTTGAGTCGTTCCCATCCACACACCACACACACACACACACACCAATGTGAGGTTTTAATCGAAGCACACTGTCGGGTCTTATATCAATTTTTCGTTGTTGTTTTATTTTCGCCCGCACACGGTGGTGTGTGTGTGTGTGTGTGTGATTGTAGTCGTTGCGGGAAAATGAAGAATGAGCGAGAATGGGAAATAATTATTGAACTTACTTGCGGAATGTCTCCTTGCCTTTCCGTGTCATGGAAATTAAAAAAAAAAAAACACAAAAAGTCCGAAGAAATAGCCACACCAGACTTTGGACGCACAAACGAAACCCTTAGGTCGTGTGTAAGAATCGTTTTAAAAAAATGAAATTTATAGCATCCAAAACTACAAAAATTGAAGGAGAAATCTAAAAACAGAGGACACACTACACCAGTACACACTCCCGGGAAATAAATACTAAAGCACAGAATCGGTTTTAAGTCTCCCGGAGAGATTGACACTACACGGGCCGTCCGTAGCCAGGTCGGAGTGGTGGAGGAGGAGGAGGAAGAGGGAGGTGTGGGAGAGGCTGAGTGAGCATTGCAGCCGAACGCAGCCCGCGCTCACACACACGTCTCCATCAAGGTGATACAGCCGAGTTACCTGAGAACCGAACGATTACTGTTGGGAAGATAAACCGCGCGTGCAGCTAAAAGTTGGCCAGGAAGGTAGAGAGTAAAGGAAATAATGAAGCCAAATTAAAAAAAAAAAAATATTTATGTTTGCTTGTCTTTGAGAAAAAAAAAATAACACTGAAACCAATTGTAAAATCGAATATTTTAAAATGGAATATTTATTTAAGAAAAAATAAATGTCAATTAATTAATAATTATTAAATTATTTGACTCAAAAAAATTAAGAAAATATGAACATATCAATTTTTGAGAGCATTTTTTTGTTAAACAATTCAAAAGAGGGACTCATTTTTAAGTATTTTTAAATAAGCTTTTTGAAAAAAAATTAGATCATCAAAATAAATCTCCCCCCCACCCCCCACCCCCAATAATACGGTGAATGACACTTGAACTAACTTTTTCTACACACATGCCAGATGCTTGCGCTGTTTTGTTATGTAAGATAAAAAAAAATGCGACATTACCATGCGCCATAAAACTTGCTAACTGGCTGACAATAATGTGTTTTTAAAACAGGCATGGATATTAAATGTACATGTTGTAAGTAATGTTCTGTTTTGTTTATTTTTTTTTTTAATTGTTTTTTTTTAATCTTTCTTGATAATAAAACAAAACAAAACCTTCCGTCGCAAACACACACTTACAAGCAAACACACACTTACAAGCAAACACACACTTACAAGCAAACACACACTTACAAGCAAACACACATTTACAAGCAAACACACACTTACAAGCAAACACACACTTACAAGCAAACACACACTTACAAGCAAACACACACTTACAAGCAAACACACACTTACAAGGAAACACGCACATACAAGGAAACACACACTTACAAGGAAACACACACATACAAGGAAACACACACATACAAGGAAACACACACTTACAAGGAAACACACACATACAAGGAAACACGCACATACAAGGAAACACGCACAGCTAAGGAAACACACACATACAAGCAAACACGCACATACAAGGAAACACACCTACAAGCAAACACGCACATACAAGCAAACACACACTTACAAGCAAACACACACTTACAAGCAAACACACACTTACAAGCAAACACACATTTACAAGCAAACACACACTTACAAGCAAACATACACATACAAGCAAACACACACTTACAAGCAAACACACACTTACAAGCAAACACGCACATACAAGGAAACACGCACATACAAGCAAACACACACATACAAGGAAACACACCTACAAGCAAACACGCACATACAAGGAAACACACACTTACAAGCAAACACACACATACAAGGAAATACACACATACAAGGAAACACACACATACAAGGAACTACACACATACAAGCAAACATACACATATAAGGAAACGCACACATACAAACAAACACACACACATCCAAGCAAACAGGCACATACAAGGAAACACACACATACAAGGAAACATACACTGATACACATACAAGCAAACACACACATACAAGCAAACATACACGTACAAGCAAACCCACACATACAAGCAAACTCATACATACAAGCAAACACACACATACAAGCTAACATACACGTACAAGCAAACACACACGTACAAGCAAACCCACACATACAAGCAAACACACACATAAAAGCAAACACACACGTACAAGCAAACACACACACACATACAAGCAAACACACACATACAAGCAAACATACACATACAAGCAAACACACACATACAAGTAAACACACACGTACAAGCAAACATACACATACAAGCAAACGCACACTTACATGTATACATACAAACACATACATGGTGTGATTTTTCTTTTTTTTTTGCGGGGGGGGGGATAATGTGAATGAAGACTAAGTCACGTGATCTTGACCAGTCATTAAGACCACTGTACAAGGATCAATTTTAAAACTGGCCTTTAAATGCGTGGTCAGCAGATGTTATTTATAGACACCTTTAGTCTACAGTACAGTAACCTCTTAGCATCATGTCCTTTTGGGTTTGTGGGTGCGTGCATGTTTGCGTGTTTTGATTGCTAGTATGTGTATATATGTGAGTGCATGCTTTGTGTGTGTGTCAACTGTGTGTGTGTGTTGAGTGTGAGTAAGTGTGTGTGTGTGTTAGTGTGTGTGTGTGTGGTGAAGTGATTAGCAGCAAACACAACACCTCTAAGGGGAGACGGATAACAGAAGGTTAAAAAACACTATCGCTTGACCTTTGGAAGGCTGTCTGCCGTACAAAAAAAAAACATATATTAGAAATATTTACTTCCAGAATGTTCTTAATCCAGAAAAAACCGATCAGCTCCATCTTTTTACTGAGCGAATTAAGTTCCAGAATCTTCAGAATTTAAACAATCAGATTAGTTGCAGTTTTTATTTCTAGTAATGTAATATATATTCTATATTTGTTTACACATATTTATTTATTTCTCCCCAAAAAAGCATTTATAATGAAGATGAAGCCACAACAAAGTTTAATTCACCGCAACATTTAATGAAGTTTTGGTTCAACCTGTATTTACAGCTATGGTTTTTTTTCTGTGCCGTAATGTACAATTAAGATAACAAAAAGATTGTCTAAAATCTAAAAGATCATAATTTGGACAATAACCACACACACACATACTGGTTCGATCTCCGGTAAGGACCAAAGGATTTTTCATCTCATGGTTAAAGTCATCGCTTAATCTCCCGTGGTGCCTCCACGGTCATTGCAATTTGGGCTATGGTGGGGAATCAAAGATGGGCATTCCAAAAAAAACCGTCCCATTAGTGGTTTACAGGAAATCTAAGAGATTTCATCTCATACAGGGGCGTCGTTCATTGTGACCCCCTACAAATTGACCGACGAGAAGCCAAGCGGCTCTGACACTGAAAACCGCGTTAGGTCAAATTTGTTTTAAGCAGATGAGCATGTCATATAAATACGTGTGTGTGTGTATTTGTGTGTGTATTTGTGTATGTGTGTGTGTGTGTGTGTGTGCTTTAACAGTATTGCTCGTCTGTGTTCATTGTGAATAAAAAAAAATAAAAAGAGGCACGGCCGGAGATTCCAGATTCAGATAAAAATTTGGTACGTTTTTAATTCAGCCTGATTTTTTTTTATTCAAAAACGGGGAGAAAGAAATTTTTTTTAGAAAACTTGTAATATCTAGAAATATTTTATTTTTTAATTTTTCCATGTGTGCGAATGTGTATGTTGGCAGAAGCGTCTGTCGGTGAGTAAATGTGCAGGCTCTATGCTCACTCTTTGTTGCATGTCCGTACCTCTGACTGCGGTGAAAATGTGACCTTTGTGAGGAAAGATAGTATGGGTGTGTGGCTGGGAGGGGGGGGGGAAGGGGGGCTAGGGACTAGATTCCGATAGCCCGGACAGACTGCGGCATCTGGCATTCTGCGGTCATGACAATGTCTTGAGTCATAGGACATCCCCCAGTGATGTCACTGATTGACTGTAAGTTATATATTGATTTAAAACCAAAGAAGGGCCCAGGTAAATTGAATACCACCATAAACAATATCAATCAAAAATCTCGCGTGAGAAAACTACGTTAGTCAAGTCTTCTACAGGGCCGTGGCTAAGTATTATGGCGCCCTATGCAAGTTACATCTTTGGCGCCCCTCTCTAGATTTGAAAAGAGGAGAAAAAAATGAGAAAACTCAATTCAGGCGCCCTTATTTTTTCAGCTCTGTATGCGCCCCCCCCCCCCCCCACAAACGGCACTACCCTTCCTACTCAACGGTCTTTGACTATATATTCTCCAGATAGTAATATAAGCAGAGCCCCACCCTTGGGGTATCTAGGGACCCTAGGCAGTAGTGACTTTTATCAAAGGTTTTGGGGCTCTAACCTAAATTACCCGTCGGCAGGGGCGGATTTACCAATGGGCTAATAAGGCTAAAGCCATGAACCTTTAAAAATAAAAGCTTATCATATTATGACGTTTCACTTTGATTTTTCACCCCTAAATAATTTCCAAACAAAGGCAAGAGATCTGATGAACTCATTGCATCTTCCAGGAACGGGTAAATTGCTAGTATGTGAATTGTGGACAGACGTAAATACATTTCACAAACGACACGTTTTGTTTTGATTTTTTTTTCATTTTGTTTACAAAATTAGGCCCATTTCGGTCACAAACCTCAGGCCCACGGTAACCTTAATCCGGCCCTGCCTGTTGGGCCCTCTTCACATCATATTTAATAGGAATGAGCTGCGGTAAAGCAGCGCCCCCGCCCCCCCCCACCCGTTTTTGCAGTAAGAGCCTTAGTCGGTCACCCCACCTTGACCCATCCCTAGGGACGGCTCTGGCGTTAGGCACACCCTCTCTAAATATTGCGTACAGACGGTTAGGACAACACCCAGGCCCGTAGCGAACGGGGGGGGCCTGGGGGGCCGGGCCCACCCCTGCATTTTGTCTGGCCCCCCTCTGCTTGTTTGCTCCACTTAGTAACATTTATTTCCTGGCCCCACCCCCCCCTGCTATTGGCCTGGCCCCTGCTGTAGAATGCCTGGCCCCCTGCTGTAGAATTTTCACGCTTCGGGGCTGATAACACCGCCGCGTTGTGGGTCACGTCTGTTCCACCCGTTACAACAGAGTAGGCCGCTAGTAAATTAATGGAATGTCATCAAAAGCTGACGTCACGAGTAATGGGAGACACGTCACCAGGGATGGCGACAAGTACTTCAGTAAATTAATTACAAACGTTCAGTTTAAAGTACATGGGGCAAATAACTAATAAAAATGTCCGGCCAATATAAACTGAAAATTTTTTTTTTAATGTGTAAACAGTTAATACTAAACTATTATTTTTTTGTCTATTTTCATGTGCGTGCGTTTATGTGTGTTCGTGTGTGTGTGTGTGTGTGTGTGTGTGTGTGTGTGTGTGTGTGTTAATGTAATAATGAAAAAAAACAAATGTTTCCCGGCATTAATTTGTCCATTAAAAATTAATCCTTTACCATAAAACTCCTTTGACGTCTTTGACTACTCAATTTTACATGATGCAAAGATATTTCCTTTTTATCTACTTATTTATTTTTTGGCTTTGAAACGCCAATCTGGCATTTGCCGCTAACCTCTTAGCGACGACATGAGCGAGGTTTTTTTTCCAAATCGATGGGATGAATTCGGTGAGCGGGGACTGGGAAGTTTAGCCGGGTGTGTTCGTAGACTGTCGACTGTACTCGGTGTGTGTGCTCGTTTTTTAAGAGCGGAGAGGGTGAAAGGTTACTTAATATATGTATCGGCAATGTGTAGGCCATTCATATACATGTTGTATATGTATACTTTTATATGTATGTGCCCGACTGCATTCGAATAGGTGATACTTATAGCAGCAATACGCCACTGGAGTCACTAAATGATGTGTAGCTTATCTTGGAAGTTTTATGCAATACACCGTGGAAAACATGTTTTCATCGTACACCTTTTTAATATCTAAAGTTTACGTTGCCCATGTGAAGCTTTTCTCAGGCGAATTAGGTGTGTGTGTGTGTGTGTGTGTGTGTGTTGTTGTTTTCTTTTAGCATCCACTTTTGCGTGTGTGTATGTATGCATGCGTGTTAATGAGGAACCGACACAATGTGTGTGGTGGGGGGGGGTACAAAAACACAATTCATAGACCCCCCCCCCTTCATTGTTTAGGGGTGGGGGTAGGGGGTCGGATTACAATAATCTGATGTAAAATTACTTCTAATCTAGCTATATATGTGTTTGTGTGTGTGCATGTGTAATCAGTGGGTTCCCATCGGTGGCGATTGTCAGACAAACATCAGATAGACAGATAGATAGATAGACAGACAGACAGACAGACAGACAGACAGACAGACAGACAGACAGATAGATAGATAGATAGATAGATAGATAGATAGATAGATAGATAGATAGATAGATAGATAGATAGATAGATAGATAGATAGATAGATAGATAGATAGATAGATAGATAGATAGATAGATAGATAGATAGATAGATAGATCCACTAGAGGAATATATATATATATTTAACCCCTCCCCTTAATTGTATTGATACCACCATCGGTCTCATGTTTTAATCTGCTGACCGCTACAAATCAGGACATAATGCACATAAACAAAATATGAAGCCATCTGAAATATTTTATAAAAAAAAAAGGAAAGTAATATGACGTTTCTTCAAAGCATTTATACAACTTGGTGAATTTTATTGTTTTGTTTTCTAAACTACGTGGAACATAAAAATTTGTAGACGCGTCGATTAGATATGACAGGTTGTTGATTTATCTATTTATTTATTTTGTTTCAATATTTCACTTCATACTCCCTGTGCGATCACTGTTTATACACCAGTTAATGTTGTGTTTTTAATAACAACGAAAGGCTAATAAACACTTGGTAATAAGGGTCGGACATGCTCTTCTTCAACTCGGAAGGCTTTGGCAGAAACTTACAGAGAAATGTGTTGGTGTATTTATAATCAACTTCTCTGATGGCGGATACAATGGAGTAGTCCGGTTAAAAAGTAAACCATAATTAAATAGGGGGAAAACTGGTTGCAGAATGCCGAGCGATTGTTTAAAGGGAAGTAATAGTCAAACTGAGTGGTGGGAGATATCTGTTCTGAATTACCGCACCTTTTTTTTTTTTAAAGTCGATATAAACATTCCTATCTCTCAAACAAATTTCCTAGAAAATATAACAATGTGTTAAAAATCTGTCTTGTCTTTATGGTGCCCCTCAAATTCTGGTAAGATGGCGAATCCCTTTCTGCACTTATCATTTAAAAAAAAAAAGTTTAATCTACACCCGCAGTTCTCAACAGGGGGTGTAAGCGTACCCACCCTCCCCCCCCAATGAGTAAATGTAAGACTATGCAGGGGTAATGCAACGACATGTCATTTTTTCGTTTTAAGTAACAAGCAAGAGGTTGAAGAAGGTCACCAATTTGACCTAAACTCTGAGGGATGCACGTAGGCACACCGACAGAAATTTCGGACCCCCTGAGCAGGGCTGTCACGGGCCGCCCCGCCCCCCCCCCACAGTGCTGATAATAATATTTTCAAAAAGTTGATTGGCCAGCTCAGTCCGGGTCCCTGGGCACTTCCCCCTCCCTGCCGCCCCCTCCCCCCCCCCCTCGGTGGCACTGGGTACACGCGGACATATTTTCGCACCCTTTGGAGTAAAGGTTGAGCGCCGCTGCTCTACACGCCCAATAACCAAAAAAAAAATGGCGGGCCGTGTATTGAGGCCTGCATTTTTCTCATTAGTTCTTCGTTTATATATATATATATATATATATATATATATATATATATATATATATATATATATATATATATATATATAACTAATTAATTAGATGTTGTATTTTCTTTTTTTATTATTATTTTTATTTATTTTGTTACTGAGTTTGGAGTATGGACCCAAAAAAAAAATCTCTTGGGGAGTTTGAGTAACCTAAAATATAAAACAGGTGTGAGAATCACTGTTGAAATTCGCTACCTTTACCCTGCTTGAGTAATTAAACTGCTTTCGAAAATTATATTAAAAACACCCCCCCCCCCCCCTCCTCCCTCTCGCTCCCAAAGGTTACGCTGTACAATAAAAAGGGGGAGTGTAATCTGAAGGACTATATTTAGCACCAGTAATTTCCCTTGGTTTAGACAAGGTTGTGGTTCAAATTTTACAAAAGAAAAGAAGAAGAAAATATTGGCGTTTATGAAGTTTATAATTTACGATTTTTCTTTCAATATGTGCGTAGTGAACCACGTGTAGAGCGTTAAAGTTGTAAAGCTATATGGGGTTATTGGATATCAATGTTCAATTTTCTTTTTTATAGTGTGGGTAAATCTTGTACTACGATGTGTCAAAATCCCTAACATACATTTAATCCGCATATCCAGATAAAAGATAAGCTTATATTGTACACTCTCTTTCTCTCTTTCTCTCTCTCTCTCTCTCTCTGTCTATCTATATATCTATCTATCTATCTATTTATCTATCTATCTATTTATCTCTCTCTCTCTCTCTCTCTCTCTCTCTCTCTCTCTCTCTACGAACCTCTCAGTGATAACTGCGGGCTGAGACTTAGTCTCTTAGAGCCCGTGAGCAGAGCAAGTAATGGGTCTTGGGTCAATGATTCAAACGGGTCTCAAAATTGGATGGGTCATATGGGTCATGGGTCAAGCTCAGTAACCCATTACTTGCTCTGCCCGTGAGTTCAAACCCGCCACCCTGTGGTCCGCCAGCTCGGTGCACTCGGACAGCACACATGCTCCACGGTTTCCTCCACTTCTCAGCAGTGTCGGCAAAAGGGAATCGACATCGGACCTTAGCCTCCCAAAAGTACGCACCTATAGGACAATGCCCAGTGCCGAATCTTGGGCTGTTAGTGCCTACTTGATCCTCCCGAGCCCTCGAAAAAAAATGCTCTATTGTCCCCGTTTTGTCTGTCTGTCTGTCTGTCCGCCCGTCAATCACCCTAGATCTCAACAACCATAAGTCCTAGACCCATGATGTATATATCATTTTGTAGGTCTTGGCCTGCCAAGAAATGACTTTTTTTCCATTTTGCGATCTGACCTCTCAGGGCCGTAAAAGGGGCCTTATAAAGTACCGTTTTTTACTATATAAGCTATATTAATAATGGACCGCCCTATATCTCAGCAACCATAAGTCCTAGACCCATGATGTATATATCATTGTGTAGGTCTTGGACTGCCAAGTGTACATCAAAAGTCCATTTCGCGATTTGACCTCTCAGGGCCAAAATATAAGAGTTTGTTATGTACCGTTTTGCTTATATTTTAAATATAAATAATAAAAGCTAATCAAAGGGACGTAATCATTATTTATTTTTGTAACAGTTATTCAACATGACTTACTTGTCCTTTTAATATCTTTTTTCAGATATATGCATTACACAATTGAATTTATAAACATTTCCAAAATTTACAAATATTTACTGAAAGATAACAAACGTACTGAAAATGCGCTAACACGTCCTGTGTCCAGAATGGAACAGGCTTAATTGCTTGTTTTATTTGTTTAGTTGTTTTTATTATACTTATTTTCTAAACCTGCTCACTTATTACTTACTGATATATATATATTTGTAATGCACAGTCTAGATTTCTTTGGCTAATATGTCTGTTCATTATTTAGTAGCCAACAAACAAAACAGAAAGATAAAAATATGTAAACAAGACTTTCGGATTTATCTAATTTTGTTTTAACTGTGTGAGATGCAGAGCCGGTCTAAAACCGATTTGATCTAATTAACTCTTCTACTGTTTGTGGTCATCTGTCAGTGTAC
Source organism: Bulinus truncatus (assembly GCA_021962125.1). Taxonomy (NCBI): domain Eukaryota; kingdom Metazoa; phylum Mollusca; class Gastropoda; family Planorbidae; genus Bulinus; species Bulinus truncatus. The sequence goes on along the minus strand of JAGDYQ010000014.1, from coordinate 7,051,031 downwards.
CAGACTACCTTTCTTCTGTTTGTGGTCATCTGTCAGTGTACCAAACAACCCTTTAACAGCTTAAGTCATCTGTCAGTGGAACAAACAACCCTTCTACTGTTTTGGTCATCTGTCAGTGTACCAAACTACCTTTCTACTGTTTGTGGTCATCAGTCAGTGTACCAAACAACCCTTCTACTTTTTGTGGTCATCTGTCAGTGTAGCAAACAACCTTTTAACAGCTTTAGTCATCTGTCAGTGGAACAAACAACCCTTTAACAGCTTTAGTCATCTGTCAGTGTAGCAAACAACCCTTTAACAGCTTTAGTCATCTGTCAGTGTAGCAAACAACCCTTTAACAGCTTTAGTCATCTGTCGGTGGAACAAACAACCCTTTAACAGCTTTAGTCATCTGTCAGTGGAACAAACAACCCTTTAACAGCTTTAGTCATCTGTCAGTGGAACAAACAACCCTTTAACAGCTTAAGTCATCTGTCAGTGGAACAGACAACCATTGAACTCTTTCGGACATGTTTCAGCAAAACAAAAAAACTCTGTTTTAGTTGAGTAAACCGTCTACCAACCAACACATTCCAACGTGCCGGCATCAACCCATGCATACTGCACAGAGACTTACTTCTACAGATATTCAGGCCAAACCATGTACAAGTAACGGAGACCTGGCAGCGAACTACACCATCAGTTTTACCTGAGGTATCTATCAAAGAGTCTCAAACTTTACAGTTCAGCACACTCAACCGAAATTGTATTCACTAACTTATCGCCCCCCCCCCCAGTCAAATTCGCCCATCAAAAACGTTATAAGATTATTAAAAGTTATAAAGCGAATGTTAAAAAATCGACTCTCCTGAAAAAGGCGATAAGAAATCTACGTTGTTCAGAAAAATTGTAAATGAATGAGTTGTGTCTATGCTTAAACAATAATTGTGTAGATAGCGTACATAGCTTTTAAAAATGTTAGCGATTTCTTTTTTTTTTTAATATTTATTCATGACCGAATATTTAAAAAAAGTCAGGCACAAGTGTGTTTTAAAATGAGCCAAATGTAAATAATTGCCCTGAAATTGAAGAAACCAAAATGAAAGGAAAAGAAAAATGTACTCACTATGTATGATGTGAAAACAGTTTGTGTAGAGAGTATGTATGCACCATAGACGAGAGCGAGCTGTGTGACGGAGGGAAAAAGATTTGCACGTGCAACGTGCGGCACAGGTAACCAGATTGTTTGCCTGGGTGTGTAGTAGACGTTTTCTCTTACATCACGTGTGTATGTGTGTGTGTGTGTTGTGTGTGTGTGTGTGTTAGGCTCAAAAAGACCTGAGCTCTCACCTAGGCGAGCCCTGGAACACACCAGGTTGTCTGGAAGGTGAGTTCTCTCTCTCTTTTCTCTCTCTCTCTCTCTCTCTCTCTCTCTCTCTCTCTCTCTCTCTCTTTCTCTCTTCTCTTGAAGTCTAATATATCAGATCAAAGAGTGTGGTAGGCGTCTCTCACTGCATGTCAGATGTGGTGCAGAGGTAGGCGTTGCCCCACCCCGCCTCCACTCCAACCCCCCCCCCCAATCAGTGAATATTTTTTTTTTATTTTGTGGTTGAGTTATTAGTACAACAAATGCTGTTCTCAAAACAAAACAAAATTTTTAATTGTATACATACATACATACATGCATACATTACATACATACATACACGCATGCATACATACATACATACATACATTCATACATACATACATACATACATACATACACACATGCAAACATACATACATACATACATACATTACATACATACATACACGCATGCATACATACATACATACATATATACATACATACATACATACATACATACATACATACATACATACATACATTACATACATACATACATACATGCATACATACATACATACATACATACATACATTACATACATACATACACGCATGCATACATACATACATTACATACATACATACAAACATACATAAATACATACATACATATATACATACATACATACATACATACATACATACATACATACATACATACATACATACATACATACATACATACATACATATATTAGTGAATTGGGGTTTTATTCACTTTAAACTCATGTTTAAACAAACAAATTTCATTTTTATGGTTTATTGACAAGACTAAATACCGGTAATTTTACATCTCTGTGTCTTTTTCAATTTGAAACGATGTGTTGAATAGAACTTAATGTAGCGTGCAGAAAAGGGTCCTCTACAGATAGATTTGTCACTCAGAGAGGTGCTCTTATACATACAGATAGATTTGTCACTTAGAGAGGTGCTCTTATACATACAAATGTGTCACTCAGAGAGGTGCTCTTATACATACAAATGTGTCACTCAGAGAGGTGTAGCGAACTAAAGTAATGTAATTTTTTTTTTAAAAAAGGGCTTATTAGTAAAAAAAAAAAAAGTCATCGAAGATTCCCATTTGGCTACCCTTGGTATATAGTAATGCATGAATTTAAAACATTATACCTTTTTTATTGTCTATATAAATATATTCCGTCTCACGTCTGTCTGTTGTAGATCGAAAGTGAGAATACTGTTTCCTGTTTAAATATTAATGGCCTCTCGCAGATAAATATTTGTAAACAAAAAATGCTCATAACATAAAATAAATAGAACCATATAATTACATTTACCGATTCATGATAACCTCAAAGTTGAACTATGTTATATCTCTATGCAAATATTTCGCAGGGCTCAGCAAGTGTTTGAATGATTATGTTATATCTCTATGCAAAGGCTTTGCAGGGCTCAGCAAGTGATTGAATGATTATATTATATCTCTATGCAAAGGTTTTGCAGGGCTCAGCAAGTGATTAAATGATTATAATATCTCTATGCAAAGGTTTTGCAGGGCTCAGCAATTGATTGAATGATTATGTTATATCTCTATGCAAATGTTTTGCAGGGCTCAGTAAGTGATTAAATGATTATAATATCTCTATGCAAAGGTTTTGCAGGGCTCAGCAAGTGATTGAATGATAAGACACTTGAGTGAAATCTTCTTTCATGATTATTATTTTTTTTAACTACTAGGACTGAAAGACAGTTTCAGAATCTTATGCAGTGATGCGTGAATGTCAAGTTACGAGTGGTTGTATGCAAAGACACGCGATTTTAAGGTCATTCGGTGTGAATGGGTGCATACATTGATTTCAGTTTCGTGGCAGGAACTCGGAACAATGTAAGTCTTGTGCTGATTGAGAAATGTCTTTCAAATACATCAGCAGTGCCAAAATATACAAGTTTCACTTGTTGGTGCCCGTTTAAAAAAAAAAATGAGAAATGCTCTCGGTGCTGGTTAAAAATGAGATACTGTCTGGTTTCTGCCTGAAGAGGAGATATTACGTTGGCTGTGGTTTAAAGTGAGATATTATGTTGGTTGTGGTTAAAAGTGAGATATTATGTTGGTTGTAGTTAAAAGTGAGATATTATGTTGTTTGTGGTTAAAAGTGAGATATTACGTTGGCTGTGGTTTAAAGTGAGATATTATGTTGGTTGTGGTTAAAAATGAGATATTATGTTGGTTGTGGTTAAAATTGAGATATTAAGTTGTTTGAGGTTAAAAGTGAGATATTACGTTGGCTGTGGTTTAAAGTGAGATATTATGTTGTTTGTGGTTAAAAGTGAGATATTATGTTGTTTGTGGTTAAAAGTGAGATATTACGTTGGCTGTGGTTTAAAGTGAGATATTATGTTGGTTGTGGTTAAAAGTGAGATATTATGTTAGGAAATAGTATGTTGGCTGTGTCGCAATTTTATCTTTATTATGGAAAATAATCACTTATTCGAAAACATATTCATATACAGTACATGTAGTTAAAAAAAATGGTCCGGATATTTGACGCTCCGAATAATAAACGTTGGGATAAACGACGTTCTACTGTACATTCAACTATTTATTTATTTACAAATAGAACAGTTTCATCATTGGTGCACGGTAAATATGACACGATTTAACATTATCATAGCCATTGAGACATGAAATAGCATCCTTCGGTCACGACTACTAGACAGTCACACTGTGTGCTCAATTTAAGAAAAAAAAAACAGTGCCGGGAGATGATGAACAAAATTTCTGCAGAGCCGGGGATAAATGTCTCTATGGTTTCATCCCCGGCAGGGATATATTACCCGGGGAGGACAGGTCTCAGTGCCGGGGATTTTTCCCGGCATCCCCGGCGGTAAATCGAGCCCTGGTCACACTGGAACCCCCCCCCCCCGCAGGGCAAGAGGGGAGGGCAGGAAGATCAAAACAAACAGGGAGAAAAACTGTCGTAAGGGAAGTACAAAAGGCAGGGATCTCATGGGCCCCACTCAAGATGACTGCCCCAAAAAAATCGTGCCAGCCGACGCAATACCGTGGAGGGTCTCTTGGGTCCAATAAAAATATAAAGAAGAAGTCATTTTTAACATTAATTATACTCGTATCGGCAAATATATTTGGTAAGATTAGAGAAAATAAGTGCGAATTATGATATTATTATTATTGCTTACATGTGATTTTAAAAGTAGGCCATTTAAAAACAAGAATGGGATTACAGGACTGGGATTATGATATTATTACTGCTTACATTTGATTCAATAAGTAGGCCATTTAAAAAACAAGAATAAGATTACAAGAATAGGATTATGATATTATTTTTGCTTACATTTGATTCAATAAGTAGGCCATTTAAAAACAAGAATGGGATTATGATATTATTTTTGCTTACATTTGATTCTATAAGTAGGTCATTTAAAAAAAACACGAATGGCCACTCTAAAGCTCGTAAAAAAAACGCGAAAGTATAAAGCCAGGAAAGTCGGCAGAATCGTTCCTGTAGGTAGGCAAACTGAACACCCCCCCCCCTAAATTATTATTTTATTTAGCCGTTACTTATAATGTCTACTAACATGACTTAAAAATTGAGGGAGAGTCAGAGGGGGGGGGCCCTGTTGATTATTAAAGGCTCGGGAATTGAAAGTGACTAATGTTTTCCTAAACCCCCCTCCTATTTTTCCCCTCCCCCCCCCCCAAAAAAAAATAATAACTTTGTGTAGGACATTGAAATGTTTATCTGTCTATGGCGAAGACCTTGACAGAATGTATTTGTTAGGGGCCTCTATAAAAAAAAAATACCATTGCCTAGAGCCCCCCCCAAATACACTAGCCCACCCTCCCCCGCACTATAACGTAATGAACTGCTCTGGACATATGAGATTGTTAAACATAATAAGCGAAATCACGTAAATGTCTATCGGTGACCACCAGTTCTCTTTGGTTTTCTTTTTTTTTTTTATTATTATTATTATTTCTTCTCCACCCACAACAGACTGCGTACGAATAGCAATGACAAGATTTATACACGAACTTACGTCATGGGGGGGGGGTGGATGCTTCATCGTGTAATATGACTGAAACGAGCTGGAGGCAACCAATTGGGGGGAAAAAAGAAAGCATATTAACCCCCCCCCAATCAACTGTATTCCACTAAAGCAAAGCGGGAAGGGGTACCTCTGTCTGGCATAACAATATTGTCATATAAAGGAAAAAAGGGGGGGGGCATGTTGTTAATACGTTTAACAAATCGATGAAGACGCCATGAGGAAAAGTAAGAAAGATTTATGTAGGACAAAAAAAAACGATACGGAAGGTGAGTTGGGAAAACTGAGAGGGTGGGGTGGGGGGGGCACAGGATAAAAGCGCCAGGTAAGTAAAAATACACCCGTGACCTCTGAACCCTAGGGCGCGTAACCCTTATAAGGCAGATGTGGGAGTGAATGTGATTGTTCTCCCTTGTTTCTACCTTTAAGTACAAAATATTGATAAATGCGCGGATAGATAGATAGATAGATAGATAGATAGATAGATAGATAGATAGATAGATAGATAGATAGATAGATAGATAGATAGATAGATAGATAGACAGACAGATAGATAGATAGATAGATAGATAGATAGATAGATAGATAGATAGATAGATAGATAGATAGATAGATAGATAGATAGATAGATAGATAGATAGATAGATAGATAGATAGATAGATAGATAGATAGATAGATAGATAGATAGATAGATAGATAGATAGATAGATAGATAGATAGATAGATAGATTAGATAGATAGATAGATAGATAGATAGATAGATAGATAGATAGATAGATAGATAGATAGATAGATAGATAGATAGATAGATAGATAGATAGATAGATAGATAGATAGATAGATAGATAGATAGATAGATAGATAGATAGATAGATAGATAGATAGATAGATAGATAGATAGATAGATAGATAGATAGATAGATAGATAGATAGATAGATAGATAGATAGATAGATAGATACCTTTTTTTTGGGGGGAAGGGGTATAAGGACCTGTGATTGCTCAGTCTTCCCGCCTAACGCCGGGTGCAATGCTAATACACCTATAAAACCCCTACGCGTGTAAATGTTATTTTGATTCGGTACATATAATGTCCTATCCGCGAGCATAGAGAATGGTATAGATGGTTTATTCCTAGGAAGCTCTGTTTTGACTCATCCCAGAAATGTTTACCTTGGTGCTTAGCAGCCACATAGCGTGCCTGTAGATTTCGTACAGAATACACGCATGTTTGAAGTGGAATACTTTGTGTATCCTTTTACTGGTTCCACTTGGGTAGCTGTTGTTATTTTTTTTTGTATGTATATAAACATAAAAAAAAGTCTGATATGGCAAAAAAAAAATGGAACACCTTTTGATGCTATCCGACATCGTTGAAGTGTAGGATGAGTGTAAATGAGTAAGTGCGGATGTCGGGAGTATTACGTATAGACTTACGTATAGGCTTAGATTCGTATGTGTAGGCGAGCTAATCGACCTCTAAGTATCTCTACAACCTAAAGGACCATTCAAGTGCAAGTTTTATCAAATGTGATGCTACAGGTGGCCTCAACTTTAGCCTCAGGCCCCCAAAGTATCCACACAGTTCTACTTAATTTTTTTAATTTATATTTTAATAATTTTTTTAGCACCTACTAAATTCAGGGCCCATTACTCTTTTCAAAATGTTCGTCTGTCAGATTAAACTATTGGCCTAACGCACAAAATGTTAATAAAAACACTAAGATAAAAAAAAAATAAAATACACATGTAAAATTTAGAGCAAAATACATTAAGAAAAAACTATAATAAATTACTATAAAGATAATTTTTGTATCTTTAGTCAACATTTAAAAAAAAAAACCTTAATCAAGATTTAATAAATAACACACACACACAAAAGTTCCCATCTGGGTTTCTATAATAACCTCCGCATCTGAAGGGATTGTGTGGTTAGCACATGGTGTGGTTAGCACATTGTGGAGGGAGCTCACGCAGCTTTCAAATCTTGAACCCACCTGGAAAAAAAAAATATTCCGTGGTTCTAACCGAGGGTCGAACCCAGGACTCTCAGGTCGATTGTGGAGTATCTACACCACTCGGCCATCCGTCCCACTATAAATCAATGCGTCATCAAAACATATGATTGTCGATGTGTTTGAACAAACTAATAACGTTTCTTGTTAGCCAAATAAATTAACCCCGGTTGGTGTTATGTGAAATTTCAGATTAATCGGCGCATAACTTAATCGCTAGACTGCAGCTTCGTCTCAATAAACCGAAATCATTTCGTTATATGAATGTTATAATGTTACGCTAATCTATCAAGATAGTTCTCACCCTAGAGATTTCCAGCACTGACAACAGAATTTTACTCTTTTTCAATTCAGATCTCGATGTGGGAGGAAAGGATTGGATACGCAAACATTTGATTTTGACACTATTGCTGGCGACATTTGATTCCAACACTATTGCTGGTGACATTTGATTCCAACACTATTGCTGGTGACATTTGATTTCGACACTATTGCTGGCGACATTTGATTCCAACACTATTGCTGGTGACATTTGATTCCAACACTATTGCTGGTGACATTTGATTTCGACACTATTGCTGGCGACATTTGATTCCGACACTATTGCTGGTGACATTTGATTCCAACACTATTGCTGGTGACATTTGATTCCGACACTATTGCTGGTGACATTTGATTCCGACACTATTGCTGGTGACATTTGATTCCAACACTAGTGCTTGTGTTGTACCATCAAGTCACATTTGATCTTTAAAACCTAACATTCTATAATTTATTGTATGTTTGTCCAGAATAACACCTTGGGGGGGGGGGGCTTGCTTTCACTTATTAGGGACGCTTTTTTTTTTCTTGATTTGCGAACATACACACACACACACGCACGCACGCACGCACGCACGCACGCACACATCCACGCACAAACACACGCACACGCACACACACCACGAAACGCTTTTTTTGGAAATATTTATCATTGCAAGTGACACTTCGCACCCCCTCCCCCCCCTCCCGCCGGGCGTGATGTAATAAGTGAACGGTTCTTTATTACTTTCTACAGCAACATTCATCCCTGTTGGCCAAGGCCTTCATGCACCAATAATTCATGTCTCAGTACGCGGAGAGTTATTTACCAAAAAAAAAAGGAACCCGTGACTGTTTTAATTGCCTATTTATTGCTAAACTTCTTACCGGCAGTCTTTCTATGTGTGGTTAATGTATGGCTATGTCATGTCCAAGCTGAGACTGTTTTAAACTTTTAATTGCCTATTTATTGCTAAACTTCTTACCGGCAGTCTTTCTATGTGTGGTTAATGTATGGCTATGTCATGTCCAAGCTGAGGCTGAGGCAACAAAGTCTTTTTTTTTTTAATTCTTGAAATGCTAAGCTTTTTACATGACTTAATATTCATGAACCAACATAAACAACTATGCAGAACGTGACACTGCAGAACGTAAACAACACTGCAGAACGTAAATAAAAAAAATACGTTGTTCTAACAGTAACAGATGTTATATTTCTATTTGTTTCCATCTCGCTATAGACCTTTCTCACTTGTATTCCTGCGCGTCAGCTGTCTTTGTGAAAGGGTTATAATGGGCTTCCGGTCGCTTTATTTATACTTGATTAATACTTAGCTCGATTATTTTTCCTACTTTTTTTGTCTAATATATGATAAAATGACTTTAAATTTAATACCAAAATGTAATTTTTGTGATGTTGACAAGTTTTTAAAGTCACAAAATATCCCGATATCAGAGACAGAAGTTACGAAGGGTTACAAATACTTCTCTGAGAAGTATGTCCATGACATGAAAAGTTACATTTTACACTAAAATTGTTATTTAAAGTTTTTATAATTGACGATTAGGGTTACCAGCAGGCCCGTAGCGTGCGGGGGGGCAGGGAGGCCGGGCCCCCTGCTTATTTGCTCTACTTAGTAAAATGTATTACCTGCCCCCACCCCTGTTATTGCCTTGCCCCTGCTGTAAAATGTCTGGCCCCTGCTGTAGAATTTTCACGCTACGGGGCTGGTTACCTGTTTAGGGATAGATACGCCCATGCTCATGTACATTATATTATTTAACCATGATTGTTAAAACAGTATATTTTTGGTTAGCATATATTGTGCGATAGATAGTAATTAAAACTCGGTAGTAAAAGGTTTGAAACTACTACCTCATATTCAGTGGTGCAACCAGCGAAAAGTGCTGGGGGGGGGGGGGGCTCACATATTGAAAAAAGACAGTTTGGACAGTCTTTTTAGTAACTTTATATAGTAAAATATGTATTGATGATTTGGTCTGGGGGGGCCTCAAGCCCCCCCCCCCCGGTTGCGCCAGTTCATTATGCTGAGGTGATGGTCAATGTGTTATTTTTCTTAAATAAACAATATACAGTTACAGACCTTAGCTCTACACTAGGAAATGTAGTCAAACTATCAGCGAGATGCTATAGAAGCCAGAGAAAAAATCACGAACCTCATAATTTACAGGTAAAAGGAAAAACATATGATATTATACTTATTTAATATTTTTTAAAATGAAAATATCTGGTGATTTTTTGGTGCGAGAAGGGAATTTATATATGTACAGCCAGATACAAATGTTTGAAAAATGACAAATTAACAAAAAACATAGCCTTTTGGTCAAGGAAGTCGGACTACAATGAGTCATATTCAAAATGTCAACTTTATACATTGGTATACAATTGTACTTTTTTTTACTGAGTTGAAGTTGTTTGCATTAAACACATGTTTAACTGTTTACAGACAGCCCATTAAAATATTAAGATTAAAATGTCGAGAGCATACACTAGCTCTAGTTAGTAGTGTTAGCAGCGGTCTTTAATTATAAAAATTATATCGTATAGTATTAAAAATCAGAAAAACATTGTTATAGTTTTAACATTTAAGATAATAATAAATAATCACACTGAAAAATATATTATATTTTGATTATTTGATTTTCATGATTAAAATTAAAAGAATAGCGGCAACAGAAATTTATTATTCGCAAATTCAAGTACATTAATTGGTACCGGAATTGTAACTAGCCCCTCTAAACAAACAATTCAGTAAGGGGACTACTTTATGAGAAAGGTCTATATTTCACTGATCTTCACAGTTTTAGATAACGCAGTAATGTACAGTAGTGCGGCGTGCGTGCATCACCGGAGACATTTTGCTAATGTGGGTCTCACGTGAAACAACTGCAATGCAGCAAAAGGTCTACTGGTATGACTCCATTCACCTTTTATTGGTTTGACTCCATTTACCTTTTACAGGTTTGACTCCATTTACCTCCTTGACTACATTTACCTTTTACAGATATGACTCCATTTACCATTTACAGGTTTGACTCCATTTACCTTTTACAAGTTTGACTCCATTTACCTTTTACAGGTTTGACTCTATTTACCTTTTACATGTTTGACTCCATTTACCATTTACAAATTTGACTCCATTTACCATTTACAGGTTCGACTACATTTACCTTTTACAGGTTTGACTCCATTTACCATTTACATGTTTGACTCCATTTACCGTTTACAGGTGTGACTCCATTTACCATTTACAGGTTTGACTCCATTTACCATTTACAAGTTTGACTCCATTTAACTTTTGCAGGTTTTGACTCCATTTACCTTTTACTGGTCGAACCCGTATCCTAAACCAAACGGCTTTATTGGGGTTCATAACCTGACCCTAACACCTTCCTAGGTCATTAAGTGTAGCTTCCCCTACCTCATCTCTCTCACTCTCTCACTCTCTCACTCTCTCTCTCTCTCTCTCTCTCTCTCTCTCTGTCTCTCTCTCTCTCTCTCTCTCTCTCTCTCTCTCAAATCTCGACTACCACATGATGGACATGAAAAGAGTTTACCCAGCTCAGCAGATGTAGTACAGATAGATGTATTTATAGAATGTCGAAATTTTGGCAGCCACCCCCCCTCATCAAAAGTCGTGGGCGGGTGTATTTACGTCCAGGTGAGGGTGTATAATGTTGGTGGGGGGAAGGTGATGCGGGGTAGCCAAACAGACGTATTGAACAAATGTCCAGCCATTACATAAGATGGTAAAGATTTATTTGTTTGTTTTACGGTTTATTATGAGCAGAACACGTCATCATATGGCTTCATTATTACCCACGGCTAGTTAGTACAATGGCCGAATTTAACCGGCATCTTTTGAATTGGTTTACTATAATGTACGTCACCAACAAACCTGCTTATATTTGAAATCGGCACATAGGACTTGATAGAACTACATATGTATGCTCAGAACCACTATTCGGTGTTGTTGTTTTGGTTGTTTTGTTGCTTTTATTTGGTGGGGGGGGGCTCGTTTTTGGTCTTGTGTTTGGGGAGGGAGGGGGGGGGGTTTCCCTAGGTAAAGACGCTTTTTAGGCCGCAGCTTTCACATCTTGGGCCCCCCACCCACCACCAATAATATATCACAACTACGTGCTTTCACATCTTGGGCCCCCCACCACCACCAATAATATATCACAACTACGTGCTTTCATATATTGGGCCCCCTACCACCACCAATAATATATCACAACTACGTGCTTTCACATCTTGGGCCCCCCCACCACCAATAATATATCACAACTACGTGCTTTCACAACTGTCCGTTAACACCAGGCCTCTAACTTTTATTTCAGCAGAATGTGAAACTCGCCTACCGCCTTTCTTTTATAAAACTAGTTCATAACTCTTAATTATCAAAAAAAAATCTAGATAAATAATAGCGGTGTGGGTTCTGCGTTAAATCGAAAGTAAAGAATTAATACAACAGTATTCCAGTTTAAAATCGTCAAACGTAAACAATAGTAATAAAACAACATATTTCCTCTTTAAATTGTAATCATGAAACAATCGAATCTGTCCGAAAAATAACCTAGCCTACTGATCAAACCTAAAGGGGGATATAACTCTATGCAAAGGTTTTGCAGGGTACAACTAGTTGTTCTAAAAGGGGCATAAAATACAACTTTTAGTTTGTATTGGGTTAAGGTTTATTAAAATAATAATTGGCCCCTTCCCGCCCCCTCTTAGTAGTGAGGTCCCTAGCACCCACTTAGTTTCGTATATTTAAATAGATCTTTTTTTTTTAAATGTTACTTAGTTGAATATAGGTTGTCTAGACACACGTTCCTGACCTCTTGCACTTGCCTGAAGTACTCCGTGCTAATAGATTACATTAATACATTATTTTTTTTTAATCATTGTCATTCTTACAAGTGACTGTCGAAATGGCTCCAACATACAGCTTTTCCACGGAGTAAAGGGGGGGGGGTGTCATTATCGGAATATGTCGCCCCTTTCTCCCCCCCCCCCCCGTTTTTTTCGTTAAATATCTTCAAAATGTTTAAAGCTTCCAAACAGTGAGCGCTAATACTGTATTTTGGTTTTGTAGATTAAACTCGATGTACCAAGAAAATGCTAAACAACTAACTATATATACACACATACATACATATAATCAGAAGTTATTAATTATTCATTACCTTTGAAAAAAAAAAGGTTCAAAATTATCTGATTAATTTATTTCATAATTTCTATAATAGATTCGACTGTGAACATTATGCGTGGTGCATCCACTTTCCTAGATTTCCCCCATCCCCCCCCCCCCCAACACTAAACACGTTCTTACTTTGTATATAGGTTGATTCTGTACGGAAGGAAAAGGGGGTGGGGAGGTAGCAGTATGGTATTGAGTATTGAGACTGCTCCTTCAACTGCAAGTCCTTGAAAAAAAAATGTTGATGATGAGATAAATAACATGAACATCCATTTATATAATAATAAT
>JAGDYQ010000014.1:7025947-7037288 GCA_021962125.1 Bulinus truncatus | reverse complement strand
GTATTATTTCATCTATATATCCTATGTGTAATCGAGATTTGGAAACTGTTTTACCAAAACTTTTTCTTTGCGACCTTTGTGCACATTCACTACAAGTTTAACTTCAGTTGTTGTTACTGAGTTTGATGTTAGTTAGTCTATAGATTGACACCATACATGGGCAAACTAAGTCCCGTGGGCCAAGGACGGCTTGTTTAACAGTTCTACCCTGAACGTACCACACACCCCATTCATACATCCGTCTTGGCCTGGCCCTTGTGTCCAATTTAAGAACCCATGATGGTGGCTAAAAAATTCAGCATCGTGAGTATAGATATAGATATAGATAGATAGATAGATAGATAAATAGATAGATAAATAGATAGATAAATAGATAAATAAATAGATAGATAGATAGATAGATAGATAGATACAGATAGATAGATAGATAGATAGATAGATAGATACAGATAGATAAATAGATAGATAGATACAGATAGATAGATAGATAGATAGATAGATAGATAGATAGATAGATAGATAGATAGATAGATAGATAGATAGATAGATAGATAGATAGATAGATAGATAAATAGTCAAATACCTTCTTCATTGTATATCACTATGTGCTCCTGATATCAATGGTATATAATTTATTATTGATGTATGTGTTCTAGTCATATGATATTTTATTTTGTTTATAGAGAGTAAGTTGACATCTAATTAAGTTTACTTCATAAAAAGAACATAAAAGAACATTCTTATCATTTTAAAAACATCTTCACACTAAAAATAGCTACTAGTACTTCATTTATTATTTCCAGATTGCAATTCATTACAGTTTTAGATTGATTCCAGTTTTAGATTGATTCCAGTTTTAGATTGATTCCAGTTTGATATTATTCCAGTTTTAGATTGATTCCAGTTTTAGATTGATTCCAGTTTTAGATTGATTACAGTTTTAGATTGATTCCAGTTTGATATTATTCCAGTTTTAGATTGATTACAGTTTTAGATTGATTCCAGTTTTAGATTGATTCCAGTTTGATATTATTCCAGTTTTAGATTGATTACAGTTTGACATTATTCCAGTTTTAGATTGATTCTAGTTTTAGATTGATTCCAGTTTGATATTATTCTAGTTTTAGATTGATTCCAGTTTTAGATTGATTCCAGTTTTAGATTGATTCTAGTTTTAGATTGATTCCAGTTTTAGATTGATTACAGTTTTAGATTGATTCCAGTTTGATATTATTCCAGTTTTAGATTGATTCCAGTTTTAGATTGATTCCAGTTTGATATTATTCCAGTTTTAGATTGATTCCAGTTTTAGATTGATTACAGTTTTAGATTGATTCCAGTTTTAGATTGATTCCAGTTTTAGATTGATTCTAGTTTTAGATTGATTCCAGTTTTAGATTGATTCCAGTTTTAGATTGATTACAGTTTTAGATTGATTACAGTTTTAGATTGATTCCAGTTTGATATTATTGCAGTTTTAGATTGATTACAGTTTGAGATTGATTCCTGTTTGAGATTGATTCCTGTTTGATATTACTCCAGTTTGAGATTGATTACAGTTTTAGATTGATTCCAGTTTGATATTATTCCAGTTTTAGATTGATTACAATTTTAGATTGATTCCAGTTTTAGATTGATTACAGTTTGAGATTGATTCCTGTTTGAGATTGATTCCTGTTTGATATTACTCCAGTTTGAGATTGATTCCTGTTTGAGATTGATTCCTGTTTGAGATTGATTCCTGTTTGAGATTGATTCCAGTTTGAGATTGATTCCAATTTGAGATTGATTCCTGTTTGAGATTGATTCCTGTTTGAGATTGATTCCTGTTTGAGATTGATTCCTGAATGAGATTATTCCAGTTTGCTCTCCATTTTTCCTACACCATCAACGCTGCCATCAACCATCATTCATAAAATACACACTTACAGCAGTAATGACTAATGCTACATATGCCCGCTGTTTGGTCTTATTAAGACCTATGACTAACTAATTACTTATTAATTTTGATATTTAACAGAAGCTATTTGTGATGCTAAACGTTTGTCGCAATGAAGTGCATCTTAATTAGTTTTTAAACTTTCGATGCAGTTTATCATTGTTATGTCAAGATGGACAGATTGTTGTCTCAATAAAATGACCATCGCACACCCCCTCACCATCTGCGAATTGTAATGTTTTCTTTTAAATCATTTATCTGTATTGAGCAGCTAACAACAAAACTAACGTAACATAATAAATTGAAATTTAGCATCACTCTAATTGTCTAGTCAACAGACACTGACTGTTGTTCTCGGTCTTTTAAGTAACAGGTGAGAAACTGTAGGCGAGGGTGTGTTTCAGTTACTTTTGTTATCGTCTGCACGTCACAGATGTCAATTTCGGTTTGCTGATTCAATTTTGTAATATTTTCTACATTAACCTCATCACAGTTACTGGAGTGTGTAATCTGGGGCCAAGGAAAAGTATTTATACAATAACCATCCAGCAGGTACCTATGTAATTAACACACGAAGAACTTTTGGTCCGATGAGTTGACTGTTGAGATTAAATAATGATCAATATGAATATTGAAGTTTCATAATGATGAGCTACCAATGTTCATAATGCAGAACTAACAATGTTCATAATGTAGAACTAACAATGTTCATAATGTAGAACTAACAATGTTCAAAATCCGTTGATTTCATTAATTTCACGAATAGTGTTTGAAGCTGTGATGTCACAGAGGACTATAGGAACCCATTCATGTTTAAAACTGGATCTAATCAGGAAAATGTCAGTACAATCTGTACTAAATCAACCTAAAGTAGTTCTTTGTTCTGCAGTTACACCCTTACCCTCTCTATATATATATCTGTTACAAACTTATCATTAACTGGATCAATTAACACCGCCTACATTGATGTATTAATTAATACCTGGGCCCTCATCTCGATGTTACCCCCCCCCCCCCCCACTATGATGGTCCTCATCAAATGGCCGTCAATCTTATGGCAAATGTTTGGAAAAAAAAATGAAGTTGACAATGTAAACATAGAACAACCCTCAGCACATAGAGTGACAGTGTGATTGTTAACAATGAAACTAATTTGTCTAGTAGACTGAAAGACGATCATGTCCACATCATGAAGGGACAGTCGATGTTCATTCTAGTGAATAAGGCGATAGAGGCAGTAATGGCGGAAACATTCACTGGTGCACTAAGCGAATAGATTAAAAATAGATTAGTTTAAATAAAATGAATGAGCAATTAGACTTATATATATAAGCGGTGGAGATTAAATGTATGAGTAGTTAGTACAAAGAAACACTCTTAATGAGTTTTGAATTTTCAATTAAAATTCGAATGTACCAATTAAAAAGATTATATGTCTAACAAAATCATCTATAGATAGATAGATAGATAGATAGATAGATAGATAGATAGATAGATAGATAGAAAATATCATACAGAATATTTAAAAAAAAGTAATACATTTTATAAGGTGGCTTAAAAAAAAAAAGAGAGAGAGAGAGAGAGAGAGAGAGAGAGAAATACAATTACATTTTACCTAACGTTAAGTTGATGATATGAATATTGCCAAGTTTGTTTACAATTATACTCTGACATGTTTAGGATAAGAAAATAAGCAATTAAGCCTGTTCCATTCTGGACACAGGACGTGTTAGCGCATTTTCGTGTATGTATCAGTACGTATGTTATATTTCAGTAAATATTTGTAAATTTTGGAAATGTTTATAAATTCAATTGTGTAATGCATATATCTGTAAAAAAATATTATAAAGACGTTTGTTTATATTTGAAAAAAAATTATTTTCTCTTAAATCTAACTACAAGTGGTTTGTGGTTACTGAAATAGGACTCATAATTGAAAACATTCGAAATTGTAGTCATTTAATCGTCCGAAAACTCCGTCCATTGTTGTATAGCTCTGAAACTTTCAATTAAACTCAGAACACAAGCTTACTATTTCATTTGATGAGTTTCTTAATAAATCTTGGTGAAACTACGTGCTGCAGTATTTCGCACCAAATGAATGGGTTATTGAACGTACAAGGTGTAGAATGGGGCCATATATATAATATATAAGCCCCTAAGGAGCCCTGAAGCCCGGCCCTCAGAGGTCCTATCGCAAAATGAACTTTTGATGTACACATGGCAGGCCAAGACCTACAAAATGATATATACATCATGGGTCTAGGACTTATGGTTGCTGAGATATAGGGCGCTCCATTATTAATAAAGCTTATATAGTAAAAAAAAAACGGTACTTTATAAGGCCCCTTTTACGGCTCTCAGAGGTCAGATCGCGAAATGGAAAAAGTCATTTCTTGGCAGGTCAAGACCTACAAAATGATATATACATCATGGGTCTAGGACTTATGGTTGTTGAGATCTAGGGTGATGACGGACGAACAGACAGACAGACAGAAAAAAAATGCTCTAAAAATAATATTCCCTGTTTTACACTAGAAATGAATTAATTATTTACGGCATTGTTTTTATACATATAGGCAAGTGAAAGTCCACTTGAATTATAATTTTTATACGGATTGAAGAATTGTATCAAGTGTAGTTTGTGTAAATAATAAGTTCCATTTAAATGTACATACATTCTAATGGTCAGCGTTTTTAGCACTGCATTGAATTAAGGAGAAAATTTGGGTTGAATAAACAAACTGCATTTTTTTAATTTAAATATTACATTAGAAAGATACCCGGACATATTCGATTACACAGTTTTTAATCTAAATATTACATTAGAAAGATACCGAGACATATTCGATTACACAGTTTTTTTTAAAATAAATATAATCTTCACGATCAGCGCGTATAAAAACTTTTCATTTCGATATTTAACTATTTATCTAATCAAAATAATATGTATGTCGGAGCTTCTACCCTCCCATTTACTCTACTACCAGTGCTTCTACCCTCCCATTTACTCTACTACCAGTGCTTCTACCCTCCCATTTACTCTACTACCAGTGCTTCTACCCTCCCATTTACGCTACTACCAGTGCTTCTACCCTACCATTTACTATACTACCAGTGCTTCAATCCGATATACAAGATATATACTAGAATATTTAAATGCATCTTACAGCATCTTTGATGTTTTTAATATAAAATGTTTCTAACATTGCATATACGTCATCTGAGTTAGACTTGCTGTAACCTTAATAATGTATGTCATGTGATGTTCATACACTATCAGATATCACCTGAATGACATATGACATCATGAGGTATGAAGAACGTGATTGTTTTTAATTATCTGTTGATGTTTTATCGTTACGTGATTGTGTAACACAGAGATGAGAGTACAGGTACAGACCTGCATGACCGCTCAACTCTGGAATAGTTAAGTGTGTAAACTTGCTGGTCTGTTCCACAAGACAACACTGACACCACCTCCCAGTACACGGCACACAAGATATCGATCTCTACTTCTCCAGGTCACGGTTCAACAAAATAACGTTATTTGTGTGTAGGTGAATAAAGCTCCAATAAAATAATCTTGTCTGTGTTAATGTGTGAGGGGGTCCTAAACAATAACGTTATTTGTGTTCATGTGTGAGGGTATGAAACAATAACGTTATTTGTGTTAATGTGTGAGGGTATGAAACAATAACGTTATTTGTGTTCATGTGTGAGGGTATGAAACAATAACGTTATGTGTGTTAATGTGTGATGGTATAAAACAATAACGTTATTTGTGTTAATGTGTGAGAGTATAAAACAATACCGTTATTTGTGTTAATGTGTGAGAGTATAAAATAATATAGTTATTTGTATGTTGGTGTGTAAAATTGGAATTCAAATTACATGGAATGTAAAGGTTTTTTTTTATTTTATTAACATTACTTGAAATATTTTCACCCAGTCTATTGATTTATGTTTAATGTATGTACATAATTTCATGCAACAAGTTTTAATCATATTTTAATGATTAAATATTGTATAAGGTGTTTAAATACGTAGATACTGGGCGTCGGCTATATTGGTAGAAATAGTATGAAATAACACAAGTTGGCTCTATATGTAAACTATGAGATGATTTTCTACAGATAAGTTCAGGAGTCTTTTTCATTACCGATGTGGAGAATATCAAACGAGGTGATATTAAAGCAAAAAAAAAAAAATGCCAATAATCTGGGATAATTCATCTGGCACGATCAGTGGGTGCAATGCGATCCGTTAAAGATGAGTGATACATTGAAAGCCGCTGAGTTGAAATGTGTGCGCGCGGGAGCGTGCTAGAGCCAAGCCTGAACAAAAAAATAAAAACAGGTGACAGCCCCCCTCCCCCCCCCACTCCCGCCCTCCCTGGTCCACGATCACTTGGCTCGTTCTGAGAAGTAGGCATGTACACAGTGGAGTACTCTCTGTACTATATCTCACTCACTCTCTCTCTCTCTCTCTCTCTCTCTCTCTCTCTCTCTCTCTCTCTCTCTCTCTCTCTCTCTCCCATTCAGACTCACACCTAATCGCTAAGAGTGGGAGGTTCGATTTCAAAATGGCGTCCAACATCAAAGGCTTATCGTATAATGTAACGGGTTTTTTTTAACTCTCCCAACTCGACTTTTTGTTTCGGTTTTTTGTGTTTAATTTAGTTTGGATGATTAACGAGAACAAGGTTAGAACTATGAAATAATGCAATAGGTCGTTATACAGAGTAGTTGAAGCTTCAACTCATTAGGTTACATTACTGAGGTCAGGCGTAGAGTCAACTCAATGTGTACATTTTGTACGCGTGTGTATGTGTGTGTATGTATTTTTTATATGTGTTGGTACTTTGCTGGGTTTTTTTTTATATGTATAACTGTAATACCCGGCGTTGCCCTAAAAATCAAGGTGCTTTGTGACACATCCTGCTATCATTTTGACTTGCTTTAAATGCAATTAGTTTAGGTTGTATTCCCTTACGTAAAATATTACTAAATTGAATTGAAACGAAAAATCGCAAAGAAGGTAGAAATAAACGAAATAATACACACAAACAAACGTTCTAATGCGCAGGTGATACAAAATATTACATTCCATTTCACAATGCTTTATAAAATATATAAATTGAAAAATAAACACCATAATTTGTAGGCATACACAAATGAATATATTCAAGTAAGAGTATGTATTGTAAGTAAAAGTGCATGTATTGTAAGTAAGAGTGTATGTATTGTAAGTAAGAGTATATGTATTGTAAGTAAGAGTGTATGTATTGTATATATGAAGAAATATGAGAAGATATAAAGTCAGTATCAAACGTCTTTTAAAAAAATGTGCTCATTTAAAAATGATTTAATGGGAACTTACATTATTAACAAACAGTAGTATAGTCAAAGTCTAGGTTAACTAAACAAATGTGAATTATTTCCCCTTAATGGAATATTTCTTTTCGATACCGAACTGTCCCAATTAAACAGATCAACATAATGTAATTCACATTCATGAAAAACGTTAAATTTCAAACTAAATAAAGAATCGTTGTCAAATAACTATTAAGAAATTTATCTAACATCTTCTTTTCCAATGCGAAAATTGAATGCGCTCTTTTTAAATCAATTTTTCAATCTTTCATTACATTTCAATTTAGAAAATTCTACAAAATCAGTCAATAGAAAAAGTACCATTATATGAGGACATACACCATTAATTAAGACAAATATCGTAAAGAAAAAACAATATTTTGTGACATCGAAATTTAAGAAAGATAATTCAACATTCTATTTTTCAATGATAGAGCTGACACATCGTGTATTGAACCAAATATAATGATAGAGCTGACACATCGTGTATTGAACCAACTATCATGATAGAGCTGACACATCGTGTATTGAACCAACTATCATGATAGAGCTGACACAGCGTGTATTGAACCAACTATAATGATAGAGCTGACACATCGTGTATTGAACCAACTATCATGATAGAGCTGACACATCGTGTATTGAGCCAACTATCATGATAGAGCTGACACATCGTGTATTGAACCAACTATCATGATAGAGCTGACACATCGTGTATTGAACCAACTATCATGATAGAGCTGACACATCGTGTATTGAACCAACTATAATGATAGAGCTGACACATCGTGTATTGAACCAACTATCATGATAGAGCTGACACATCGTGTATTGAACCAACTATCATGATAGAGCTGACACATCGTGTATTGAACCAACTATCATGATAGAGCTGACACATCGTGCATTGAACCAACTATCATGATAGAGCTGACACATCGTGCATTGAACCAACTATCATGATAGAGCTGACACACCGTGTATTGAACCAACTATAATGATGAACCAACTATCATGATGAACCAACTATCATGATGAACCAACTATCATGATGAACTAACTATCATGATGAACCAACTATCATGATAAAGCAACTAAAAAGCTCCTGGAAAAAATGCCATGGCATATATTTTACGGAGAGATTGACTCTGGCTCCAAACTAAGAGGTGGCCCAAAGAATAGGTGGGCCAAAGAATAGGTTTAAAGATAACCTGGAGGAAGATATCAAATGGGGCGAACTGAACTGAACTGAATTCTGCTAGAGACAAACACCTCCGACAATCAAATGGCAAGCTCTTATGAAAGAAGCAGCAGTCATATTGGAAGAAAACCCCAACCACGGACTGGCTGCAGCCAGTTGACACCAGACGACACCAGACATCTATGGTTTATGCCTCGTCGTCAAGCATACCCTGCCATCTCACTGAGTTCGTCTCTGCTCTTCTGTATTGGGACCCAAAGATAACTTGAACATAAAACATATACATGTATACATAATACACTACAAACATGTATACATAATACACTACAAACATGTATACATAATACACTACATGCATGTTTATATATTCTAGTATAGATGTATATCTACTTTTATATTCTACAGCACTATCCGGCCTTATAATCTGTACGTTCGTTCGGTGCGGATTAAGGGTTGACTTATTTAGTTATTGACTTGATATTCATCCTAAACTTCTCAAATGTCCCAATTTATTTATTTTTTTTTAAACTCATTTTAAAATAAAATGTAAAATTTATTTAGACTTAGGTCCTCATAGTTAAGAGCCGGATAGCTGAGATTCTATTGTAGTTCTCTGTTGTTGTTTATTTAAAGTAATCATTCTCAAATGAAATAACAATGACATACACAATTTATTTGTCTAAACTCTTACACCCACTTGTACACCCACGCAATCACGCACACACACACACACACACACACACACACAAACACACACTCACATAAACAACACAAGTATGATCACATGATATATCGACTCTCCCATGAAGTCTAAGTAGTTGGCATCTATTGAAATCGCCGAGAAAATCCGCTCTAGTCAGGCTGTACCGATGCATGAGATTTTATTGTCTCGTGCGCAAGCGATCGGAGCTTTACGGGGGATTCCCGTTTGATGGGCCGTATGACTACATGGGCAATTTCTGTGAGATAGAGCAAACAGTGATGTGGGGAGGGGTGTGTGGCTTTAGCAGACGTGGGATATTAATAGACAAATATACAGACAGACAGATAGATAGATAGATAGATAGATAGATAGATAGATAGATAGATAGATAGATAGATAGATAGATAGATAGATAGATAGATAGATAGATAGATAGACAGATAGAAACTGTAAGCAGAATTTAGTCTAAACATAATACATGTCGGTGTATTCAAAGTCAATTAGTCAAGGTATCTGTATATTCGATGAAAACAACAAAAAACATCATGTCAAAGCTCTACTTGTATCAGACTGTAATAATCTTCATTGATTGTTTTATAAATAAGTTTGTAACATTTTGTTATATTTGTTCAATGATATAACAAAGTGTACTGTATAAAGTCATGCTGCCACTAAACCATGGTGTAAATTTTGTTCTATTATTCCTGTTCGTCTAACCCTCCATCCTCTCACCTCAGAAACACAAACCTAGAGAGGAATAGCTGAGAGATTAGGGGGGGGGGGGCGGGGGGGGATTGGGCTGCTGTCTTAATTACAGCGAGGATCTAGGAATGATTACACCGGGTCTAGGAATGATTACACCGGGTCTAGGAATGATTACACCGGGTCTAGGAATGATTACACCGGGTCTAGGAATGATTACACCGGGTCTAGGAATGATTACACCGGGTCTAGGAATGATTACACCGGGTCTAGGAATGATTACACCGGGTCTAGGAATGATTACACCGGGTCTAGGAATGATTACACCGGGTCTAGGAATGATTACACCGGGTCTAGGAATGATTACACCGGGTCTAGGAATGATTACACCGGGTCTTAGACGTGAACTTGTAAGAGAGGGGCCGCGGGAGGGGGCGGGGCGACCGTGAAAGATACAAGACTTGGGGATTGACTGTGTCAAATTAACGACGCTGACAGACGAATACAACAGTGGTTCTCATTTTTTACCACAAGGCCCCCGTATATACTTCAGGTCCCTGGAAGTAAATCATGGGCTGTGTGCTATTTAATGTTACGTGTTGTACTGTTGTCTAATATTGTTTGATTAACTCTACAGTCAGCACTATGTGTGTTATATTGTTGTCCAATATTGTTTGATTAACTCTATAATGAAGCGCTAAAGTCAACACTCTATGCAGAATAAAAATGAAAAGTCGTGAACTGTATGATATAACAAACACATTCAAAGTTGGAACTATATGATGTAATAAACACATTCAAAGTTGGAACTCTATGATATAACAAACACATTCAAAGTTGGAACTCTATGATATAACAAACACATTCAAAGTTGGAACTATATGATGTAACAAACACATTCAAAGTTGGACTATATGATATAACAAACACATTCAAAGTTGGAACTATATGATGTAACAAACACATTTAAAGTTGGAACTATATCATATAACAAACAGATTTAAAGTTGGAACTCTATGATATAACAAACACATTCAAAGTTGGAACTCTATGATATAACAAACACATTCAAAGTTGGAACTCTATGATATAACAAACACATTCAAAGTTGGAACTGTAATGTAACAAACACATTCAAAGTTGGAACTCTATGATATAACAAACACATTCAAAGTTGGAACTATATGATGTAACAAACACATTTAAAGTTGGAACTATATGATATAACAAACACATTCAAAGTTGGAACTATATGATGTAACAAACATAAATAGTTAGTGAATGTCCTCATCTATAAATGTATAGTAAAAATAAGTCGCAAAATGTAACAAGTACTTTCACTATACGGTACAAGAGGCGGGTATTATATGGAGATAACTGAGGAAGAATGTGTCAGTTGCAGGGTCAGCTGCTCAGATGTA
>JAGDYQ010000014.1:6991715-7025447 GCA_021962125.1 Bulinus truncatus | reverse complement strand
TCGCTTTGGTTAGAGGATAGCTTTACTATTTCATTTGATGAGTTTCTTAATAAATCTTGGTGAAACTACGTGCTGCAGTATTTCGCACTAAATGAACGGGTTATTGAACGTACAAGGTGTGTATATAATATATAAGCCCCTTAGGAGCCATGAAGCCCGGTCCTTAGAGGTCCTATCGCAAAATGAACTTTTGATGTACACATGGCAGGCCAAGACCTACAAAATGATATATACATCTAGGGTCTAGGACTTATAGTTGCTGAGATATAGCGCTCCTTTATTAATATAGCTTATATAGTAAAAAAACGGTACTAAGGCCCCTTAGAGGTCAGATCGCGAAATGGAAAAAAGTCATTTCTTGGCAGGCCAAGACCTACAAAATGATATATACATCTAGGGTCTAGGACTTATGGTTGTTGAGATCTAGGGTATACACGGACGGACAGACAAAACGGGGACAATAGAGCATTTTTTTTCGAAAATGCTCTAAAAAGAGCTCTTGAATTTCCCAGCAAAATTAGATCTCTCTTTCTTATGGGAAGATGAAAACAAAAGATGTATGAATTACTTAAGACGGCAGAGGACGGCATGCCATTGTTGGTAGAGCGCTCAAAGCCCTACGTGAAGCACCTGGGTTCGAGCCAAAAGTCAGATTGAGGCGATTATTTTCAGGACGTAAGCCTTACTGGCCTACCGGTCAATCCGCCCCTAGTCATAACATGACCTTCACGTGGGTGGTCAGTGCCGGTCAGTGCAGGCCGGAACTTTTCGGTGCATCTAAGTCCACCCAGATCATAAGTCCATTTTTTCCCTGGGTGATTCTATCGATACAAGTAAACTAAATAAGTACAGAGCAAGTACTGGTAATGGCGCAAGTAGCATTCATTCTGGGCTAATGGGTTTAAAAGTTCTTCTGTCCCCTTGGCGGTATTTTGTAAGTTGATTGATGGTAGAAGTTTAATCAAAGTTTGTCTCGCTCTGATAGCGACGCAAAACAAACCGCTCACTCATAAACACGGGGTAGCAGTGAGAGGGGTGGGGGGGGGGTGTCCGTTTGAAGCATAATTGACATCAACATCAGTTAAGGTGTTGAACGACACTGTACCTACATTGACACTGACAGATATCGTAATGGGGTCAAACGGAACTTGTGTAAGATTGATTTACGGTGGGGGCTTACTTGATGACTTGAACATGTTTATACAACAGATTTAAATCTAGAATAGAACCTCGGTTTATGAACTAGGATCGTAAAAAAATCAAAGCGTACGTGAATCGAATCATGAATTTGATTGGAGAGCAGTGTTTTACCTATACGGACTTCCCCAGTGCAATTCTATTGTCTATGACGTTTTTGTTATGCAGAGAAAATGTCGAATCTCGTTTCTCCAAAATTCGTTCTTGGTTGTCACAATATTTTTTTTTTATTTAAACAATTCTGACTTTTGAATATTTTGAAATAAAAGTTGTAGGAATATAATAATGGCGGGATATTTGGACCTACGAACAACACATTCTTTGAAGAAACCTTTGGGTGAGTAGAAAAGTGAATACAGTGATGACGTAGTGATTAAATACCTGACCGATTGGTTCAGCTAGAGATAGGGTACTTGGTACTTGAGTAATACTTAGAGACGGATTTAATGGCGGGTGCGCACAGGACGTGCGCCCTGGGCCCCGAAGTCAAGGGCCCATATTTTATATTGGCAACTTTATTTTCCGCTTCTCTTTCTTAATCAATGCCCCCCCCCCCCCAATAGTTTCCTCATGCACAAGATCTTAATCCGTTCTGACTACTCGAGTACATTTTCCGAGTACTTTACTCTCACATGTACCTTGGGTACTTTCTAGTACTCACATCTGCTCCGTTTTGTAAATGTACTCGTATTTGCAGCTTATGTACTTTTACTTGCATGTCGGTACTTGGAACATTTCTGTTGATCGGCGGATTTCTCTGTGCACCAAGGCTGGTATCGATACGTTATTTGTGTGCAGCAAAAACAGACTATTTAGTTTTCATTAAACGACATTGCCTTCACATCAACACTACTTGTTACCAACAGCAGACCGAAACATAACAGAATAAATGTTTCTCGTCTGCACATATAGAAGCCATTTTATTCGCACACAGAGAGTCATGTGATCATTTATACTTGATTGAGAGCTTGAACCGATTATCCCCACCGTTCATTTATCAATGTAGTTGTTTTTTTTTGGGCTTTTACAATTTCCCTTGTCTATTTCATCCTTGCTCTGTATCATTAGCCTGACTATTGTGTTTCATCAAAGCTGCTCTGTATCATTAGCCTGTCTCCTGACTATTGTATTTCATCACAGCTGCCTCTGCAAAAGTCATTCGGGAATACCCGATGTTTATTTCTGTTTTCCATGCTTTTGTTTTCTACGTTGGCTTTTGCGTTTCGACAAATTAAAATATTTTTTTTCGATTCGACTTTTTATTTATTTAATTATTGTTTTTAGAAAAAAAAAACTTTAGTTTAAAGTTTTATATCATGGAAGGGGCTACTATCTGCTGTTCTTGAGCCACTAATAAAGTCCACCTACTGGGGAGCACACTTCCCCCTCCGAATGCTAAATGATAAAATAATACATTGCTATAACCCACGGGGGCCCTTTAAAGGTAGAGACCCCCTGATAATAAATCGCCCCCCCCCCTCATTGAATTGAAAAAAAAAACAACATATTGGGCTATTGAGCTCCGTAACATATATTGATTTTGAAATGGGCTCACTAAATTTAACAGTTTGATCATCTCTCGGGGGAGACTTTCTCTATACCCAGGCCTCTAGTATCCACGTTTTATGTCTTCAACCCATCACGTTTGGTCAGCCAACGCCCCCTATTACACCCCCCCCCAGCGCCACTAGGGCATTGATTCACTTTTCCTGGTACCGAGGCACTAACGGCTAACTTTTGGACGATCGGCTGTTTTTTTTGTTTTCTCTTTTGTTCCCCATTAATTCCAAGCCATTTGTTGACAGATAATGACGTCATTCCTTGACGCTCTAACCAGGGGAGCTAATTAATCTACGGTTGTACTTTCAATGTCAGAATTTACGTCTTGGTGCATACGTGCAGAGGAAATAAGGTATTTATCATTGTTTGTTTACCTGACAGGAAATCTTTGTTTATGACCCCCCCCCCACACACACACAATCTCTGTCTCTGCCCCCCCTCCCCCCCACCGGTCCACAAACGGCTCTCCCTCTATGTGAAAGTAAGATTTTTTAAAATATATATTTATGCAATTTTTTTAAAAGCGAAAAACACATGATATTACACTGAGTGGCTTGTAACTTAAAGTAAACCACTAGCTTCATACTATTTTAACATAATGTAAGCCACTAGCTTCATTCTATTTTAACATAATGTAAGCCACTAGCTTCAATCTATCATAACACAAAGTAAGCCACTAGCTTCATTCTATTTTAACATAAAGTAAGCCACTATCTTCATTCTATTTTAACATAAAGTAAGCCACTAGCTTCATTCTATTTTAACATAAAGTATGCCACTAGCTTCATTCTATTTTAACATACAGTAAGCCACTAGCTTCATTCTATTTTAACATAATGTAAGCCACTAGCTTCAATCTATCGTAACACAAAGTAAGCCACTAGCTTCATTCTATTTTAACATAAAGTAAGCCACTAGCTTCATTCTATTTTAACATAAAGTAAGCAAGCCACTAGCTTCATTCTATTTTAACATAAAGTAAGCCACTAGCTTCATTCTATTTTAACATAAAGTAAGCCACTAGCTTCATTCTATTTTAACATAAAGTAAGCCACTAGCTTCATTCTATTTTAACATAAAGTAAGCCACTAGCTTCATTCTATTTTAACATAAAGTAGGCCACTAGCTTCATTCTATTTTAACATAAAGTAGGCCACTAGCTTCATTCTATTTTAACATAAAGTAGGCCACTAGCTTCAATCTATTTCATTGCAAAGATTTGAATCTTATCTACAGTCATGCCCGTCTGGTGGTTGGATTGAAAACTTTGTCAAAAATTATCATGTATTCATTCGTTAATTGATCCTATCTCTGACCCTTGAGGAAAGATATTTATGGGTCAAATACACAAACATACACACACACACATACACTGACTGTAATACGCTCACTTTGTCCTTCTTTCCCCCACCACTCCCCTGCCACTCCTTCCGCCTACCATCCCAAAAAAAAAAATAATTAAATAACATCCGAAGATTTCATTGAGTAGTTGTGTGTGTGTGTGTGTCTATAGAAGTGGACCGAAAAACCATTCCTTTATTTCACGATTTAGTAAGGGGAAGTAAGCACTAAATAGAGTTCCATTAAGAGTGATGTCTCCTAGTTGTTCAACTCTCTGCCCAGAGACAGTCCAGATAAGGAAACTGCCAATCCACCAATGATCTACGATCTTGAAAATTCGGTTACATCTATAAAAACAATTTGGGATGTTTGTGGGCGAGAGCAGTTCACTAAACTAAAGTCTGCCTGAGCTGTACACAACATGTTGTCTGTTTTGATCTTTGCTATTGTGCTAATGTCTGCCTATGGTGAGTTTGAAACGCTGCTAGGGGTTAGAATATTTTACATTCAGCTAACGGTGCAAACAACTGTAATGTGTTAGCGCTAAATGATATTTTCCAGAAAAGCTCCAAGTAGAACATTCCAACCTTATTTATTGAAACTAATAAATATTATCAAAATATAGCTAGTGATACATTACAATCCGAACGCCTATAAACTCAAACATTGTAGAGAAGTAACAAAATTTAGAGAGGAAAAAAAAAGAGATTGCTTCGGAATAAAATAAAATATTCGTTATTTTGCTGTTTTATTTTGTACTTTAACTTCGCAATCATCTTATCTTTGTACTTCAAAAGATGTTCTCTTTTAGTGGCAATACCTCATGTTAGTACCAATATCTCATGTTAGTACCAATACCTCATGTTAGTACCAATATCTCATGTTAGTACCAATATCTCATGTTAGTACCAATACCTCATGTTAGTACCAATATCTCATGTTAGTACCAATATCTCATGTTATTACTAATATATCATGTTAGTACCAATATCTCATGTTAGTACCAATATCTCATGTTAGTACCAATATCTCATGTTAGTACCAATACCTCATGTTGGTACCAATATTTCATGTTAGTACCAATATCTCATGTTGGTACCAATATCTCATGTTAGTACCAGTATCTCATGTTGGTACCAATATCTCATGTTGGTACCAATATCTCATGTTAGTACAAGTATCTCATGTTAGTACCAATATCTCATGTTAGTACAAATATCTCATGTTAGTACCAATATCTCATGTTAGTACCAATACCTCATGTTAGTACCAATATCTCATGTAAGTACCAATACCTCATGTTGGTACCAATATTTCATGTTAGTACCAATATCTCATGTTGGTACCACTATCTCATGTAAGTACCAATATCTCATGTTAGTACCAGTATCTCGTGTTAGTACCAATATCTAGAGTTAGTACCAATATCTCATGTTAGTACCAATATCTCATGTTAGTACCAGTATCTCATGTTAGTACCAATATCTCATGTTGGTACCAATATTTCATGTAAGTACCAATACCTCATGTTAGTATCAATATCTCATGTTAGTACAAATATCTCATGTTAGTACCAATATCTCATGTAAGTACCAATACCTCATGTTAGTACCAATATCTCGTGTTAGTACCAATATCTAGCGTTAGTACCAATATCTCATGTTAGTACCCATATCTAGCGTTAGTACCAATATCTCATGTTAGTACCAATATCTTACCTTAACGCCAGCCAGTACCTCGCGTTAGTACCAGTACCTCGCGTTAGTACCAGTACCTCGCGTTAGTACCAGTACCTCGCGTTAGTACCAGTACCTCGCGTTAGTACCAGTACCTCGCGTTAGAGCAAGTATATCGCGTGATTCTCGCAGACTATTTGGAGAGTTATTTTAAACTTTTCACAGTAATTACATTCTACATTAGCATTTAAGTCGAAGTATTTTAGGCAAAATGTATTTGAAAAATTGATCTCGCGGTATTCCAGAGGTGTAACTAGGGAAGGGGTGTCCAAATTCGAAAGTCCCCCCCGGGCCCCAGCTTGAGGGGGGCCCCCAAACATTTTTTTACATTAAATATTAAGTACATTATCTCATGTCATGATGTCGAATGTCAAAATGCAGGGGCCCCCAGAGAGGTCAAGCCCCCCACCGGGCCCCCGAAATCCCTAGGTTCGGCATACGATATTCCAGGATCGGAATCAATCCCAATTATATGGGAATTATAAAATGATTAGGAACTCGATCGAGTTAAAATATGACCTTTTTCAGATGAGATCCAATTCTAAGGTATTGGGGTTTTGTTGTAACGAAGTGGCTACGGTAACGTCAAGTGCCATTATATTAGGGTTAGGAAAAGGGTTAGGATTAGGGTTAGGGTTAGGGATGGGGTAGGGTTAGGGATAGGGTTAGGGATAGGGTTAGGGATAGGGTTAGGGATAGGGTTAGGGATAGGGTTAGGGATAGGGATAGGGTTAGGGTGTGGAGCAATATCTATTGATGTAACCCGGAAAAAAAAATACGAACTCCGTCTTGATGTTACCGTAGCCACTGCGTTTGTGTAATATGACCCCGGTACAACGTGTTATATGTTAGTAATATTATTTTACATTCATTCAATAGGGCAACACATATGTCCAGTGTGCAACAACGTGAATGACTACACGTCGTGTACTGGTACCAGGACGTGTCACAACTCACACGATGTAGGCCACTCATGACTCAACACCTGTATAGATAATTTATACAACTATAAATAATTATTTATAATCCAGGAGAAAAATCTTCGATATTTAAAAACTAACATTTGTTGATCTATCGGTGAAGTAAATATTGATAGATTTGAAAGCATTTATATATTTCCTGATCTACCAAGAATTAATTTATAGTTAGTACTTGGATTTGTTGGGTACTTGGGTTTGCTGGGTATTTGGATTGATTGGGTACTTGTATACTTGAGTTGGTAATATACAAGAGTTTATTTGGGTAATTGGGTAGTTTGTGTACTTGGGGTTGGTTAGGTACTTGGGTTGATTGGATAATTGGGTTGGTTGGTACATGGGGTTGGTTAGGTACTTGAGTTGGTAGGGTACATGGGTTGTTGGGGTACTTGTGTTGGCTAGGTTCTTGAGTTTGTTATGAACTTAGATTGGTTGGGTACTTGTGTTGCTTTGGTACTTGGGTACTTGGATACTTGGGTTGATTTGGTACTTGAGTTGGTTGGGTACATGTTTGGTTGGATACACGGGAATCAAGCACAGTTAATTCAACAATCTTGGCTTAACGATTCCTTCCGTCGATACTTTAAAAAAATATCGCCCGATTGACTATTTAAATGATGTTACTTTCAGATCTGCATGGTCAGGATCGATACCAACCTGAATAACAGAATTGAATATTTCTGCACTAATGAACTGGTAATTTAAATGTTAATCACACAGTATTTACCGATTCTGTCCACATCACATAATCTTTGCCGATCTACGGTTGCGGGCTGTATGGCAGGGGACATAATCGGAAGGAATGAAAATCTTCTGAAATCGATCCCAACCAATCAGAGCCGTTCTCAGGCCTAGGAAACTAGGTGACTGTCCGGGGCCCACGATGTTACAAAGATGCCCCACCCTCCTAGGGCCTAAATTAATTTATTCCAAAATATGATGACCTGCTTCCTTTATTACATAATACAGCATCGTCAGTAGTTGATAGTCATTAATGGTTAGAGTCAGCAATTGTTATAGTCATTAATGGTTAGAGTCAGCAATTGTTGTTGTCATTTTAAAGGTTAGAGTCAGCAATTGTTACAGTCATTTTAATGGTTAGAGTCAGCTATTAATATAGTCATTTTAAAGGTTAGAGTCAGCAATTGTTATATTCATTTTAATGGTTAGAGTCAGCACTTGTTATAGTCTGTAAATGTGGTAGTCGGTAAATATGACAAAGAATTACTGACTCACAGTTTTTATAGTCAGTGTTTGGTATGGCCAGTATAGGAGAGAGGGCCCGAATACACCCGGCCCATATAGGCCCCGTCGGTCACAGTAGTTCGTTCTGAAACGACTTGGGGCAAATATCGTAGGTGAGTGTGATTGGAGGGGGGCACATGACGTAGATCCTGCAACTAAACATTCACCATCTTCTGCTCCCACCAGCTGTGTGTTCAGTATGCATCGTTCGGCTGTAACCCGTCCCACGGAGAGGCCTGCTACTACTGCTGCACAGACATAGCCTCCTGCAGGGGTCAAAGAGAAGCTTTGTTTATGGGTGAGTGGTTATTTTATTCAACGTGCCTCCATCTCAACTAACTAAATAAATAGACTACGATGTAGTGCCAGTGGTGTTGTTGTTATGGTATACCCTCCCCTCCATCAGTAGCTGACTTACGAACGGGGGGGTAGTGTCTTTTGGTGACCGCACCAGGCCCAGGCGACCGCCCCAGACCCATGTTGCCACCCCAGGACCATGTAACCGCCCCAGGCCCATGTAACCGCCCCAGGACCAGGTAACCGCCCCAGGCCCATGTAACCGCCCCAGGACCAGGTAACCGCCCCTGGCCCATGTAACCGCCCCAGGCCCATGTAACCGCCCCAGGACCAGGTAACCGCCCCAGGACCATGTAACCGCCCCAGGCCCATGTAACCGCCCCAGGACCAGGTAACCGCCCCAGGACCAGGTAACCGCCCCTGGCCCATGTAACCGCCCCAGGCCCATGTAACCGCCCCAGGACCAGGTAACCGCCCCAGGCCCAGGTAACCGCCCCAGGCCCAGGTAACCGCCCCAGGCCCATGTAACCGCCCCAGGACCAGGTAACCGCCCCTGGCCCATGTAACCGCCCCAGGCCCAGGTAACCGCCCCAGGCCCAGGTAACCGCCCCAGGCCCATGTAACCCCATGTAACCGCCCCAGGCCCAGGTAACCGTCCCAGGCCCAGGTAACCGCCCCGGCCCAAGTAACTGCCCCAGGCTCAGGTAACCGCCCTAGGCCCGTGTAACCCCATGTAACCGCCCCATGCCCAGGTAACCACCCTAGGCCCATGTAACCCCCATGTAACCCATGCCCAGGTAACCGCCCAGGCCCAGGTAACCGCCTCTGGCCCTGCGCCTAAGAAGGGCCACACGATAAACCTATTTAAATACGATATATAGCATACAGATACTTCTCCTTACCCCCGAGCATTCAACCATAAATGATCTGGCCGCCTCTGCCACCATTGTCCCAGGGGCGGAAACTGTTTTCAGAGAGTCTGTGTGTTTTTAAACAAGACAATGGGGATATGAAGGGAGAACTGACAGAAAACAAACAGCACCATGTTTTAGGCACTGAAACATTTGACTGAACTTCTCGTCTGCCTTATCTAAACTCAGGGGCGGACCTATTTCAGTTTAGGCCCCGTGGGCTGGAGAATATTTTGAGCCCTTCAGAAAAAAAGAGAGACTTATCAAAGGGTTTTTAATTGGACTCTGTGGTGTCCCTAAAAATATTCGGGGGGGGGGGGGGTCTAGGAGAGATGGGGGCCCTGTGCAGCCGTCCTTAAATTGCCCCCCCCCAGTCTAAAATATAAAAATATACATAATAGCGATTTGGGTTCTGCGTTAAATCAAAAGTAAAGAACCAATACAACAGTATTCCAGCTTAAAATACAATCATTAAAAAATCGGATGCGCCCGAAACCAAATAAAATAACCTAGCCTACTGATCAAACCTAAGGGGATATGACTCTATGCAAAGGTTGTGCAGGGTACAGCTAGTACAGATATATTACTTTGTATTGAATGAAATTTATCTGTTAGTTTTTTTAGAGCCAGTTTTTGGCAGTTTTGTTATTTAAAATCTTAATCAACAGCTCACAACTGATTTTTTTTTCTTATTTTTGCACAGGCATCCTGGCAGGTCGGTGATAATTCTGGCCACAACATGTTTCCAATGACAGTATTGCTGTTGTTTGATTGTATTTTTCGTTCATTTTTTTTTAAATCATTATTTCAAGAACAAAATACATTAAGAAATATAAAAAGATTAATGACAGTATTGTGTGCAATGTTTTAGGATTAAGTGGATTATGTGGATTAAGTGGGTTAAGTGTTGTATTTTTTTTAGCGATTTAGCGTATTTGGAATGACAAAATATTTTTTCTAAACGAAGTATACATATAATATCCAGTAAACTGAATTTATAAATGGGTTGTCTTCCATTACTGTACGATGCATCCAGGGTTATTAGATGCAAGCCAACCCTTCATTGAGTCACAAAAATCCCCCCCCCCAGAAAAATCTGGTCACCTTACTTTCAATGAACTTTCTGCATGACTAATCGGACAGGTCATTCGTAAATCTGAGACAGAACTTGGTATATTTGGGATCCGATGAAGTGGCTGTAAGAATGCGGTGACAATTTCTTGATTCATCATCACTACTGGGACAGTCTGTGCAGTTCCCAAACAACATTCCTACCGTAGCTCAAGCTGCAACGTCCGCGGGGCGACACCATGGACCGGGGTTCGAATCTGCAGCCTGCACCAAGTGACCTGGATCACACGAAAGCCTCTTCCTTTGACGGAACTAAACGTGAGAATAATAGGACCAATATACCTGAACATGAGTGGCTGCACTCTTAGTACGGTGAGACAATCCAGCCATCTCTCCATTAAACTATGTCAACATCACACTTAGTACGGTGAGATAATCCTGCCATCTCTCCATTAAACTATATCAACATCACACTTAGTACGGTGAGACAATCCTGCCATCTCTCCGTTAAACATCACTCTCATATCGAGAAGTCAATTAGAGTTTTTAACCCCCGTCAAGTAGAGGCCATCATCAAACAACGAGACTCCCTTGAACTTTCACCTTTATCGTTGAACACCCTTGGGGCAATGTTTACACCAACGTTTGTTGGTTCAGGTCAGGCTTTCTCTGTGTGTATCAGTTAGGACATCATCACATGTTCAGAGGCGGAACACGAGGCGGGGGTGGCGCTTGGGGGGGGGAAGCGGGGATATATCCCATTGATTTGGGCCCCCTAAAGTACACTTTGAGTTCTTTTGAGATTCTCATCCATGACGTTAGTTTGACAAGAAGTTATGTGATTGATGATGATATTTGTGTGATTGATGATAGTATTTGTGTGATTAATAGTCTTTGTGTGAGTGATAGGATTTGTGTGTGCGCGCGCAAGTGCGTGTAGCGATGTGTCTGTGCGCGCTCGTGTGTGTGTGTGTGTAAGGGTGGTATTTGTTGACGAAAGATGTTTGTTAATGGTCTTTGCAAATTCTGCTGACACAACAGCAAAATAAACAATTCCTATGTCAAGACTGAAGTCGACCCCAATAAGTATCTCGCTATCGGGCTGTCCTTGTTGATAACATCAGCGCGGACCTCTTAGTGACCAGCTCACATGATCACCTCTAGGCTGGTCTGACCCCATACTGACCAGATCACATGACCACCTCTAGGCAGGTCTGACCTCATACTGACCAGCTCAAATGACCACCCCTAAGCTGGTCTGACCTCATACTGACCAGCTCACATGACCACCTCTAGGCTGGTCTGACCTCATACTGACCAGCTCATATGACCAACTCTAGGCTGGTCTGACATCATACTGACCAGCTCACATTACCACCTCTAGTCTGGTCTGACTTCATACTTACATATCAAAATCGATGTTCACCTGGATAACTGCAACATAGCTGTTAGATGTATTAATTCAGATGTGAAATTATGGGAAGGCAGTTACTCTGCAAACGGCCGTGATAGTTCACCGTGGTTTGTTTGTTTTTACCCATCATTATCTGGATGTCTAGAAGTAATGCAGCAGAAACAAAGATACTGCAGGCTTCACGCTTCATTAAACTCCAGCGAAATATTTCAAGATCATTTTTATGTCTTCATTGTAATTATGTCTAGAAAATTGTAATAATGTCTTTAAAAAAAAAGTTTCATGCGGTGAAAATATGGAACTCTGATGACGATACATTTTAGCTCTAAAAAAATGACTCAAAATTATCTTCTCTGTAAGCATAGAGCCTTTCTATTCAAAACAAGAAATGGCGGAAGTTCCCATAAACCCGTGCGGTCTTTTGAAGTAACATAGTAAACTGAATAAAAATAAATGCGTTGGTTAGACAGAGTGTGTGACGTGTCGTGTCTACCATGATATTTGAATTTATTCTGACAGGCAGGGGAGCGAGGGTAAGGGGGTATGGGAACGACTCTGTCTACGTCACTGACCTCTATATTTAAACGTGAAGCTCAACGGTCTGTATCCAGTAGACCGGGGCACTGGTCCACACCCCCTTTTTGTCGACGTTTGATAATTTCACCGCGGCCCGCTGAAAGGGTGGGATTGTGGGAGGGGTGGGGTGGGTGAGCGGGAGGGGGCGTTGATTATTTCTCGTCCTTGGAAAGTCGCCACAACCCCCAAGAGAAATACGCCGCAGCAAATAAAAAAAGGGAAATAATTGAATGTTTCTTGGGCGGCCCAGTACCATCCCGGGGGTTGGGGGACCACAGGGCTAGGGTGTCTAATAGGGAGCGACCGATAATCGTATCGGTATCGGACTATCGGTAAAAAGGCATATCGGTCGCTCCCTAGTGTCTATGTATTCTGTTGCAAAAAGAAGAAAAATCAAATCACACAAAAATGAAAGGGGGGGGGGGGCGAAACAAATAAAAAAAAAAACAGAATTAAATAAAATTCATAATTTAAGCATATTACTTAAAAAAATAAAACACTGACAAGTAAAAGACAAATTTTATATGAAAACAATTTATTTCTCCTTAATGAATTTTTTTTTTTCACAAAAGCTAAGCAAATATAATACATGAGTTATTTTCGATAAATCTAATTATTTATGTTATGATCTTATTCGTTTAATTTAAAATGTCTAAAATATGGATCACGTTCACCAATAAACAATTCTCGAAAAATAAAAAATATTAAAAAACATTAAATGAATTAAATGCCATTTATTTATTTAAAAAGGCTTACCCAGCATTCCTATACATTCAACATTTAAAACATACAAAATTTAAAAAATTCAACATTTAAAAACATTCAATCGAACAAAACTATTTTCATTTACTAAGAAAAAATTTACAGCTTAATAGTATACGCAAACATTATTTTATCTTAACTATGTTTTTTTCCTCCTTTGTGAGAACTAAACACATTGTTTACAGGACGTGTCTATAGTGCTAACAGTACTTACAAAAATTGTTTACAGTGCCAATAGTACTTACAAAAAGTGTCTAAAGTGTCATTGATACGTACACTCATCGTCGTGGAAATCAAAATTCTCCTGACCGGGAGATTTCAAAGCCCGTCGACTTCCCGGAGCGGCATCTCTGGGCTCCGCCGCGTCCCGGTAACACCTGAGCGCCGAGAACAGCTCAACGAAGCTCTTCCTGTACCTGGAGCTCATCTTGTAGTACAGTATGATGTTCACGCTGGAGAATGTGGCCCCGGAGGCGAAAGCGAAAGACCACATGGCGAAGAAGAGGTTGCTCTGAAGGCCGAGCACGCTGAAGTCGTGGTTGACGAACGCGAGGATGGACAGAGTGATGCTGGGAAAGGAGCAGACGATGAGGACGACGGCAATCAGGAACGACCCATCTTCATCGCCCTCTTATCTCTGAGTAGGGCCATCTCTATCCTGGTGGTTCCGCCGTCTCCATTCCGAGATGTGCTTCAGCTTCCCAGATGAGCAGCTTAGAGTGAAGGCGATGACGAGCAGAGTAAGGACAGGACGCCAAGGGAGGCGTTCATCATGAAGACCAGACCTTCCATGCTCTTCCGGTTGTCGGTGAAGATGAGGCCGAGTCTAGTCTCGTTTTTCAGCGGGTAGTACTTCCAGCCGATGTAGGAGGTGGCGTATTCCGGGATCAGAGCCGGCATCAGGCAGAAGAAGATGGAGGTGACGACGACAGTGGCTCTTTTAGGTGTGATGATGTGTTTGACTTTGTGGGGGAAGGTGATGCACAGGCTGCCTCTCCCGCGGTGAACAAACAGCTGGATGAGCGTCGTGGTCCCGCTGAAGTACACGTAGGGCCAACCGGAGGCATCAGGTACTCGAACTCCACGCGTTATGATTGGCCAATCGGCGTTCTCCACGTAGGGGTTGAGGGGCGAAGGCCCAGACCCGCAGCAGATGATGTGCACAGATCGGAAACGGCCACACCGAAGAAGCTGATGTTCATGGTGGTCTTGAGGCCCTGTCGCAGGAAGATGATGATGTTGATGACGTTGGAGAAGAAGCCGAACACCACCAGAGACCCGCAGACGAAGGCGTAGTTAACCACTTCGAAGATGATCCTCTGTTCGTCACTCAGCACCATAAGATGTGAGTTGTTCTTGTTGTAGGTCGGGTAGAGAGAAAAATAATATACTGTCATGGTGTGATGTACAAACTGGGTCAGAGATGGCACACTCTGTCATAGCTTTAGATCACTATGGTTTTGGGCTGAGCTTAATAAACTTTGAATAGAAAAATAGACATGCCAACTCTGCGATGTGATATAAAAAGAAAGAAAAAAAATGTCATATATGTATATCTATGAGTGATTTTTTTTTTAAAGTTAATGTTACCTTGTTCAGAACAATATTTAATAAAATGAAATCCAAAACAGCAAATAAGTAGGTTTTTTTTTTGTCGCCGTACGTATAGCCAAGGTTTTGTTGACAATGCACTGCAGTGGAAAGATAGACAAGTTGATGTCATTTTTATATGGTAATCTTTCATTGATATATTTGATTGCTTGCACAGTGAGAGGGTTAATGAACAGTGACAGTAGGGAAAGGATATTATTTATGGTTCAAGGAATGCAACGTCTACATCTTACATGAAGGAACTTAAGGAGAGAGGGAGGAGTTGAGTGAATGTCTATGTATATGTGTGTGTCTGTTTGTGTGTCTATGTGTGTGTCTGTGTGTGTATATCTATGTGTGTGTCTGTGTGTGTGTATTATTTTAATTGGTATAACGGCACACCAAACAATACAACACACGTAAACTGACATCTGTGGACTATGGAGCTGTATATTGAACAATACGACACAATACACTCATACCTATGTGAATTATGGAGTTTGTTTATTCGAAAACTTAGCGATCAGGAGAAGTATAAACAGATGTCCGCATCAAGGAGCGTACAATAGCAGAATAGGACAGACCCCGCCTCCCCCCCAACCCCACCCTCGGCCGAAGCCTGAAAATCTAAGGCTGCTAACAAGCTTTGTATACTGGGTGGCTCGAGGAAGGGGGCTCTCCCACTCTTTCCTCCCACAACGATCATCTCATATAGATCAAAATCAATGCATAAAAAAAATCGAACACAACTGGGCCCTCAAGTCTCTAGGCCCCTGAGAAGTGTTCGGGTTGTCTCATTTTGGGCCTCCATCCCACATTTACAAGTAATGACCAACAGAGCATTAGGAAAGACTCCGGGGCAGCGATATCTAAATTCGAGCATCTAAAAATGTTCACCTGTTCCTTCCGCGGATGAAAACTTTGTTTTGTGAAATAAGTTAATTCATGTAAAAGATTTAAAAAATAAATCATTTTAATAAAAAAAAGACAACAACATTTATAGACACACACACACACACAAACAAACAAACACATACACACATTTTTTTAATTATTCTGTTTTTTTTCAATAATTGGCAGAGATAAAACGGATGTGGAGAAATATTTGTTTCGTTGTAAGGGAAGCAATTCATTTTAATTTAGTTGAAACGTAATATTGAGCTAAGCTAATAGCCTCCCTTACATCATGTTTCCCCCCTCAAGATAATAGATTTAAAAAAAAACAATAATAATCTGCTAGACGATGTATACATTATTAAAAATGAGATTTTTAATACACGGCTAACATTTTCATCTTTTATCTAGTAGAAACCAAATATGTCCATTTAATAATTAGCGGAGGTTGGGGGATTCGGTGAGGAAAAAAAAAAGGGGGGGGGGAATTAGAAGCATTTCAACCCACTTTGACCTTTTTGTGTATTGATCCTGTTGTGTCTAGAACTGACCTAAGCCTGACCTTTTACACCCCGTCGGATTAAAAAAGCCTCGGCTAATGGTGACCACAGCCCCTTGAGACGAGTGTTGTAATTCAGTGGTCCACACCCCCTCCCCCCCCCTCGGCTAATGGTGACCACAGCCCCTTGAGACGAGTGTTGTAGGTCAGTGGTCCCCATTCAAGCCCCCTCCCCCCCCCACCCCGGGGCCGCGGACTGGTACCGGTCCGAGGATCAAATGGTACGTGGCCGCCCAAGAAACATTGAATTATTTTCATTTTATTTACTGTGGTGAATTTCTCTTGGTATTGCGCGACTCTCCGTGGACGGGGAGGTTGACCAGGAGCTGACCAACTGTGAGTGGCTACCCTGGACGGGAGGTTAGCCAGGAGCTGACCAACTGTGAGTGGCTACCCTGGACGGCAGGTTAGCCAGGAGCTGACCAACTGTGAGTGGCTAGTGGCATTATAAATAAAAAAAAAATATAAAATATAAAAAATCAACGCACCCCCCCTTCCCACAGCGAGCTGCGTTGAAATTATCAAATGTTGACCTGTCCGTGACGAGAAAAAAAGTCTGGGGGGACCACTGTTGTAGGTGACGGAGACGATCAGTGTCCATGGAACAACTCTCGGGGTGAATCTTCTTTCACTATGTGGAGCAGAAGCTAAGCTGGGATTTGTCATCTCCATGTGACAAACATATTCTTGTGCATTCACTTAACCCACCCTCATCCCTTTCCCCCCTTTTTTTTCTCCTTACTTGACAATCCGTGGGGGGGGGGGGGCTATTATGGGACCGTCACACTCTCCAGTAATATTAGCTTGATAACCCCTATAGCGCTACGCCCTTTGTCACCAAAAGCACGCGGTCCTAATCTGGCCAGCCGGAAGATTTAATACGGCCCGCATCAGCGTTACTCATTTCGGAGTAAATCACAGCACTAGCCTATATCACGCTATGGCATTCACAGCACTAGCCTATATCACGTTATGGCATTCACAGCACTAGCCTATATCACGTTATGGCATTCACAGCACAAACCTATATCACGTTATGGCATTCACAGCACTAACCTATATCACGTTATGGCATTCACAGCACTAGCCTATATCATGTTATGGCGTTTACTTTTAATTTATGTAGAGTTTAGAATTTACACTCCCCCCCTCCACCTTCACCACCCCCTCTCTACACCGGCAGGTGAAACTTTATCTCTCTACCCAAACTAGTTGACCCATCTTAGTTGACCCTGTTGATTACGTAACCCAAGTTCATTGGTCGTGTCTCAAACCAAGCTCTCAAGATTTGATGTATAGCAAGCTTGATCACACACACACACACACACACACCTACCCCCTTACCTTTGTGTTGCCGTATTAAGTAATGTTAGAAATAAGTTAGTAACTAGTAGAGTAGATCAGAGAAAGATGCAGTAGTACAGTGCTGACTGGCTTAGTAGTTAGACGTAGCTAG
Organism: Bulinus truncatus; assembly: GCA_021962125.1. Taxonomy (NCBI): domain Eukaryota; kingdom Metazoa; phylum Mollusca; class Gastropoda; family Planorbidae; genus Bulinus; species Bulinus truncatus. The sequence goes on along the minus strand of JAGDYQ010000014.1, from coordinate 7,007,861 downwards.
TTCGATGTCGACGGTCCTAATAGTTAGACATAGTTTGTTATAGTAGTAGTAGTTAGAAGAGAAGTAAAGTTCTATTAAAGTATTTTGTATATAGTGTACTGCACTGAGTTTGTCCTTTTATATAATAGTCTTATAAAATATAAACGTTTACATATTTGGTAAAGCTATAAAACCACCGTAAGACATTTAGCTAAGTATAAAAGTAAATGCAGCAATTTACATAGGTTCGTGTCAACAACACTTCATCCATAAATGCTCTTGGTCCGGTCCGCCTCTCTAATCTACGTATCCACTGTGGCACGCGACACAAAATGTTTGCCCACCCCTGTCATAGCACAATAAGCCAAGCCACAGACGTAGTGGAGATGTCGAGAAGACAATGTAATTGACAGTTGTTCAATGGATAAAACGCGATATCTCAGTTTAATTAGCTCATACATTCTTTTTTTATGAATAGTGTTTAACTGAACGATAGATAAATGAATTACTTATGATTTATGAATCAATCTATTGTTCGGATCGCTCTATTGATTGTTTTCTCGGTGTCACCAGCAATCGAGAAGAGTGGCTATTTGATTCGAGTCACCACCGTAATGATTACGTCAGGGGGAATAACGCACTGTAATAAAAAAAAAACATCGCTTGGATTATCTCTCTTCCGCTTCATTGTCATTAAAACTCCCCTTCACTGAACCCCAAAATCAGTCGTCAATTAAGGTTAGGGAATTAACTAGTATTCCAGGTCTGTGAATGGAGTGACTAAAGAAGGGGTCAGATGAGAATGTAGACTAATATTTGCTCATCAAAAATTGTACAACCGAAATCGATTAATATTATGTTATTCTCAACTTCCTTAAAGAAAAAAAAAATTGCTTTAGAATTTTCGGGTCGTCAGATACACTATCAAGTGTCTTCAGTGGCTCTAATGTTGTTATCTTCTCATGACTCCCATGTCACTAAGATTGACCTTTTCTATGGAAACTGTTGTGTGAATGTTGTATCGCCGACCTAGATAATTTAAATAATTTGTAAAAATAATTCCTAATGGACACTCACAGGAAAAAATATCGGTCAAGCTGTTAAATTATCTAGGTCGGTGATACAACCTATATAATTTAACAGCTTGACCAATATTTTGGTATTTTAGTACAGCAGGGATGAATTCTTGTTTTGAAAGGTGGGCAAAGAATGAGAAAGAAACATACATAAACATACACGCTGAAAAAGATTGATAGACTGACAGAGAAATAGTAATACAGATGGATATATATATATATAGATAGATAGATTAGATAAATAGATAGATTAGATAGATAGATAGATAGATAGATAGATTAGATAGATTAGATAGATAGATAGATAGATAGATAGATAGATAGATAGATAGATAGATAGATAGATAGATAGATAGATAGATAGATAGATAGATAGATAGATAGATAGATAGATAGATAGATAGATAGATAGATGGATGGATGGATGGATGGATGGATGGATGGATGGATGGATGGATGGATGGATGGATGGATGGATGGATGGATGGATGGATGGATGGATGGATGGATGGATAGATAGATAGATAGATAGATAGATAGATAGATAGATAGATAGATAGATAGATAGATAGATAGATAGATAGATAGATAGATAGATAGATAGATAGATAGATAGATAGATAGATAGATAGATAGATAGATAGATAGATAGACAGAGGCTTTCTTGGGCTGGAACTCGTAACCTGCAGCAATCAGACAGGAATACAGCAACAGATAATAAATAAATATGTATATTACAGATGTATAAAATGAAAAAAAAAATTCCACCGTTACAGATCGATGGGGTGCATGCCACCACTTTTAGCCAATCAAACGAATCTGGGAAAAAAAACTACCCCCGGTCTAATGTCACGCTTCATTTAATCTCAATCAATAGTAACACAGCTTGTAAATACCAGAGTATGGTATAAAAATGTTAAGACACCAGCCCTCGTCTAATCTCTGTATTATCTGGTCAGCCAATGAGATTACAACAGTTAATATTTTGGTTGATGAGGATATCTGGCTGGTACATCACAGACTAACATGCCGGAATGTGTTGTGACTGGTTGGAGGAAGTGGGGTTTTGTTCTTTACTACGACGTTTAATTAATAACATTCTGATTCAATCTTCAATGAAAAAGATTGTGATTTGTGTAATATTTTTAGTTTAGCCTGCGATGATACGTCCCTCGGTGTTAAACTATGTAGACTAGCTTGAGATCACTGAAATGATTATAGGACATCACAGAAATGATTACATGACATCACAGAAATGATTATATGACATCACAGGAATGATGATCTGACATCACAGAAATGATTATATGACATCACAGGAATGATTAACTGACATCACAGAAATGATTATATGACATCACAGGAATGACTATATGACATCACAGAGATGATTATATGACATCACAGAAAGGATTATATGACATCACAGAAATGATTATATGACATCACAGAAATGATTAAATGACATCACAGAAATGACGTACTATTATTCAATGTATCCTACTTATAATGTAAACAATAGCGCTCTAATGGTGCTGAGTGACAATCAGAGGATCATCTTCGAAGTGGTCAACTACGCCTTCGTCTGCGGGTCCCTGGTGGTGTTCGGCGTCTTCTCCAACGTCATCAACATCATCATCTTCCTGCGACAGGGCCTCAAGACCACCATGAACATCAGCTTCTTCGGCCTGGCTATCTCCGACATCTGCAACAACATCTGCTGCGGGGTCTGGGCCTTCTTCCTCAACCCCTACGTGGAGAACGCCGATTGGCCGGTCATAGCTCGCGAGTTCGAGTACCTGATATCCGGTTGGCCCTACGTGTACTTCAGCAGGACCACGACGCTCATCACAGCGTTCGTCACCGCGGAGAGGTGCCTGTGCATCACCTTTCCTCTCAAAGTCAAACACATCATCACACCTAAAAGAGCCACTGTCGTCGTCACCTCCATCTTCTTCTGCCTGATGCCGGCCCTGATCCCGGAGTACGCCACCTCCTACATCGGCTGGAAGTACTACCCGCTGAAAAACGAGACTAGACTCGGCCTCATCTTCACCGAGAACCGGAAGAGCATGGAAGGTCTTGTCTTCATGATGAACGCGACGCTGGGCGTCCTGTCCTACCTGCTCGTCATCGCCTTCACGCTGCTGCTGACGTGGAAGCTGAGGCACAACTCCAAATGGAGGCAGAGGAACTACCAGGTCGAAATCGCTTTGCTACGAGACAAGAGGGCGATGAAGATGGTGTTCCTGATCGCGGTCATCTTAATCGTCTGCTCCTTCCCGAGCATCGTCCTGTCCTTTGTTGCCTTCCTGAACCACGACTTCAGCGTCCTTGGGCTTCAGAGCAACCTCTTCTTCGCCATGTGGTCTTTCGCCTTCGCCATGGGGTCGGTGTTTTCAAGCGTGAACATCATTCTTTATTACAACATGAGCTCCAAGTACAGGAAGAGCTTCACGGAGCTGTTCACGTTGTGCAGATCAATGGGGCGCATGCAGAGGGCGCAGACGGCTTACGGGAGCAGACACACTTTGAAATCTCCGCAACGTGAAGACCTTCATAAGTTTTAGACAACTAGATACAAATTAGATAAAAAAAAGGTTATTTTTCTTGTTAATGGAAATGTTTTTTTTGGGTTTAAAACTCTTGTTTGTTTCGTATTTGTTTAGTTTTTATTTCATAAATCATGTGATAGAGGAACTGTTTTTGTGATGTTTTACAGTAATATGTCGAGTTTTCTAATACTACCTAATACTTTTGACTAGTTAGATTTAACTCCTTGAACTCTGGGTGGAGCTCTTTTGCCCCATCGTGCACTGTTTGGAGTGGGACAGGGCATGGTGCATTTTTTCATTTCTTTATTGCAATACCTTTACAGAGTATTCTATGGGCGGCCAACGTCATATCTTGCACCGAGGTCATCTTATTAATGTGACACCAAATAAATAATTCGATACAACACCGCTCATTACTCAATTAACACATCGGGAAGGCGGACGGATGGTCGTGCGGTGTAGATCGCTTGATTGTCGACACGAGAGTCAATGGTTCGATTCTTGACGAGAACTAAGAGGGGGATTAATCCAGGTGAAATCTGGAGTAAAGTCCCCCCCCCCCCCCAATTTCACCCTCCCCCCGGCCCAGGTTTAAATGGGTATCAGACAAAAGTTAGAGAAGTAAAGGCGGCAGGGGCGTTGTGCTAACCACACAATCCTTTCCTATAATGTGGTTACTGAAACTGATGAATTCTACACTTGATCCTCTCCGATAGCTCTTTAGGATTTAGGGAACTTGTACACATCGAAATAAATGTTTACTGTTTTAGCAGGCTGGTTTTTTTTGGTGTTAAGACTTAAATAAGACATTGGGTAAATAGAATACAAGAATACAATTGATAAACAAGTGGGAAGGTTGGCGGACAGATATGAAAATGTAGATAACGGATCTATAATAGCTTTACGATTGATGTTTAAGAGGATAGATTGATGGATTGGTGTGTTGATGGATAATTTTATATACAGTGAACAGACCGACGAATAGACAGACAATTGGATATTTCAGAAATACAGACAGACTGGCCAGCGGACACTTATGGAGATCGTTATAAAGTTAAAGGGTAATAGAAACCAATCGATAGATGATAAACGAGACAGATTGATAGATGATAAACGAGACAGATCGGTAGATGATAATAGAGACAGATCGATAGATGATAACATAGACAGATCGATAGATGATAATAGAGACAGATCGATAGATGATAATAGAGACAGATCGATAGATGGTAACAGACAGATTGATAGATGATAATAGAGACAGATCGATAGATGATAACAGACAGATCGATAGATGATAATAGAGACAGATCGATAGATGATAATAGTGACAGATCGATAGATGATAATAGAAACCAATCGATAGATGATAATAGAAACCAATCGATAGATGATAATAGAAACCAATCGATAGATGATAATAGAGACAGGTAGATAGATGATAACAGTGCTCGATTTAAGAAAAAACCAGTGCCAGGGATGAGCAAAATTTTCTGCAGAGCCGGGGATAAATGTCATCCCCGGCGGGGATGAAAAAAACTAAACCAGAGCCGGGTATGACAGTCCTCAGTGCCGGGAATATCCCCGGCATCCCCGGCGGTAAATCGAGCACGGGATGATACCAGACGCAGATCAATAGCTGATAATAGACACAGATCGACAAATGATAGACGCATACATTCGTAGTCAGTCTTTGGTTTAACATGATATCGATATAAATAAATAAATACGCGGTTTGTTTGAATCAGACATCTGTCTTAATTTGAACTCTCACACTTTGATAAAACTGTACGTAAGTTCTGTGCACTTATTTGTTATTCAATTTTTACACTGAAATGTTCTTGAATGTTAACATTAAATACATGTATATCTCAGTGGAATGTTAACATTAAATACATGTATATCTCATTGGAATGTTAACATTAAATACATGTATATCTCAATGGAATGTTAACATTAAATACATGTATATCTCAGTGGAACGTTAACATTAAATACATGTATATCTCAATTGAGTATTTGCAATAAACGAATAAACATTTTCTTGCCAACTTTATGAAAAGTTGTTATTGTTTACATCTGTTTCGTCATTGTTATATTTGTTTCATTATGGAAAGTTGTTATTGTTTACATCTGTTTCGTCATTGTTATATTTGTTTCATTTCATCCGTGTCGCTGCAGAAATTAAGCTATGCTTTAAGGGGGTGGGCCGGGGGGGGGCGTCTAACTATGAGGGTGAGATAGAGATAATAGGACGATTATCCATAAAAGCGGTCAATGGTTTCAAATAACTTCCTTTTCTCAAGCTCAGTAAACTGCGTGTGTATGTATGTGTGTATGTATGTGTGTGTGTGTGTGTGTGTGTGTGTGTGGTGGGGATTCAATAGTCTCCTAGCCCATCCACTAATCGGTCACCGGATTCAATAGTCTCTCCTATCCATAATCGGTCACTGGATTCAATAGTCTCCTAAACCCATCCACTAATCGGTCACTGATTCAATAGTCTCCTAGCCCATCCACTAATCGGTCACCGGAATCAATAGTCTCCTAGCCCATCCACTAATCGGTCACCGGAATCAATAGTCTCCTAGCCCATCAACTAATCGGTCACTGGATTCAATAGTCTCCTAGCCCATCCACTAATCGGTCACTGGATTCAATAGTCTCCTAGCCCATCCACTAATCGGTCACCGGAATCAATAGTCTCCTAGCCCATCCACTAATCGGTCACCGGAATCAATAGTCTCCTAGCCCATCAACTAATCGGTCACTGGATTCAATAGTCTCCTAGCCCATCAACTAATCGGTCACTGGATTCAATAGTCTCCTAGCCCATCAACTAATCGGTCACTGGATTCAATAGTCTCCTAGCCCATCCACTAATCGGTCACCGGATTCAATAGTCTCCTAGCCCATCCACTAATCGGTCACCGGATTCAATAGTCTCCTAGCCCATCCACTAATCGGTCACCGGATTCAATAGTCTCCTAGCCCATCCACTAATCGGTCACCGGATTCAATAGTCTCCTAGCCCATCCACTAATCGGTCACTGGATTCAATAGTCTCCTAGCCCATCCACTAATCGGTCACCGGATTCAATAGTCTCCTAGCCCATCCACTAATCGGTCACCGAATTCAATAGTCTCCTAGCCCATCCACTAATCGGCCAGTGGATTCAATAGTCTCCTAGCCCATCAACTAATCGGTCACTGGATTCAATAGTCTCCTAGCCCATCAACTAATCGGTCACTGGATTCAATAGTCTCCTAGACCATCCACTAATCGGCCACTGGATTCAATAGTCATCTAGCCCATCCACTAATCGGTCACTGGATAGTCTCCTAGCCCATGAGCTAATTTGTCATAATGTATTCAATTATCATAAATACAACTCAATAACTCTCTTTAGTAAAATACTTGAATAACGTAATTGTCCATGTCATTCACTTTACACAATGTAAAACAATGTTGCGAAAAAAAGCTTTGGAACAAAGTACCGCAAAAACTTAATAAAATGTAGCACACACGTGTGTTTTTTTTACTTCATAAGTATGTAAAAGAAATATAACTTTACATCGGAACTTTTTTTTTGTAGCATATGGACTTGAAAAGAAGCGACTTTGTGAAATGTAGTACAATGTGGTAATATTATTGTGAATTATGAATGACCAATAAGTATGACTAGGAAACATCCCCGTTTTAGTTACATATTGAGTAAACTGCAAAATACTTGTAAAATACTTTTTTATAAATACTTTCTTTCCCTTTGCCCTAATGGGCCATCCGGGCAGATGAAGTGTAGAATTCATCTGTTTCTATAACCTCGACAAATGAAGGGATTGTGTGGTTAGCACAACGCCCAGCCGCCTTTACTTACCCAACTTAAAGTCAGGTACCCATTTAAAGCTGGGTGTACTTGTGAGATGACTTTGCACCAAATTTCACCTGGAAAAATTCCATGAGCCTTACCGAGGATCGAACCCAGGACTCTCAGGTCGACGGTCGAGTATCTACACTACTCGGCCATCCATCCCACATAAATACTTTTACTTGCTATCAAACAATGACTGAGCCACTCCACGGGATAAAAAAATATATGTTAAACTAATTAAAATTGAGCACTCAACTTCTAAATCACCTGGCATTAGTCACACACAACAAAGTGAAACCAACAGCGCAGTCTAGCACCTGTACATGTCATTATTGTACAGCAACTGGAAATGTCACTCTGTGCCCCCACCCCCAAAGCCTTTTGTTACCTGCATATGTGTGACGTACTGCTTCCACCATCACGTGATTCACACTTGACATGACCCCCCAAAAAAAAATTATTTTACGTTGCATTTTTTGTTTATACTACGCATCAGTTTGATTTTTTTTTTGTCCCAGTCGCTGCCAAATTCTTTTTTTTTTTCTTTTGGTTGCTTTTTTTTATTAGTTGGGTTTGATGTTAACTTTGACCTCTCAGCATTTGACAAACTGCCAACGAAGAAGGGGGTGTCTCTCTCGAATTTGCAGACTAAAAAGTCAGTAGACCAGATAGGCATGTTAGGTTTGTCACAGGTGACTTGTCTGTGAAGGTCAAGGCTGCCTCGCCCCTCGCCCCCCGCCCCCCCCCCGAAAAATTTACTTCTGATCGCATAATTCTATTACGTCATCAACATGTACGGGTTAAGATTTACGTTTTTTTTCTCCGAGGGGTGAAACTTGAGAGGGAACAATAAGATGCACCAGCCCTCGTCTTACACACAAACACATGCACCAGCCCTCGTCTTACACACAAACACATGCACCAGCCCTCGTCTTACACACAAACACATGCACCAGCCCTCGTCTTACACTCAAACACATGCACCAGCTCGCCGTCTTACACTCAAATACATGCACCAGCTCGCCGTCTTACACTCAAACACATGCACCAGCTTACACACAAAAAGCACACATACTTTCACAATTAAATGTGATAATTTTGAAGACAATTGCCTTGACTTACTGACTCCCCCCCCCCCCCCATTCCCTCCCTCCGCCCTCCCCATACAATGTGTACGCCATGTTTGCGACGCCATTTTGGTCGCCGAGTGTTTCAACCATAGCAACCGACAACACAATAATACATACTGGCGACGTCGGAACAAAATTGTAGAAAATAGTAAATCACAATCCCAGTAAGGAGATGGGCTCCGTTGAGGCTCCGTCGTGACTCCGTTATGGCTCAGTCGTGACTCCGTTGTGACTCCAATGTGGGTTTAATGGGACTCCGTTGTGATTCCATTCTTGCTCTTTTGTGACTCTGATGTGACTCCGTTGTGACTACATTGTGGCTCCGTTGTGACTCGGATGTGACTCCGTTGTGGCTCCGTTGTGGCTCCGTTGAGACACAACCGACATTTTCTCATAAAATGTTATGCGCGTACTTGTTTGAGATTCCTAAATCTGCCCCCCTTGTCAGTCTGAAGTGCAGCCATTTACATTACAGAGAATTGTATAATTTACCCACTCTTACCAGATCACACCACGGGACCCCTCCCCCCCCCCCTTTTCAAATACACTAGCACAAATAAACACTCAAAACCAAACACTCAAATAAACACGTTTCATGACTTTAACATAATGAACACTCAGATAAACATGCGCACACTTATTCAAACACACACGCGCGCACACATACACAAATACCTACCCACCCACGCTCAAAAAAATAATTCATACAACCCTTTTGCATTTGTTATACTCCACAAGTTTTTTTTTTTTTTTAAAACCTCACCTAGGCCACGTGACCTCCTGGACAAAGATGTGAATCACGCAAAAGCTTGCTCACGACATGCAACATCAAAGATGGTAAAGGGGAAAAAGAAGATGGCAATACTGTGTCAAGGATGTAAATGAATCTTTGTTTTGTTTTTCTTTTATCGCCATTTGTGTACAGGTTTTTTACGGTGTTTGGTTGGTGTGGGGGGGGGGTATTGTAAATTGGGCTTTTTTTTTCCTGCGTCGCTTAAAATATTAAAGAACTATTTTGAAACTGTAAGTGATATGGCAATACTCTCGAATGTTCTACGTATTGGCTTTTGGGATGGATGGATGGATGGTCGTGCGATAGAGCGCCCGACTGCCGAGCTGAGGGTACCTAAGGGTTCGATCTTCGGTGAGGACCAAGGAAATTTTTTTCACGTCTTGACTCAAGTTCCCGTGGTGCCCCCATGACCGTTGCACTATCGGCTATGGTGGGGATGAAAGAAGGGCACCATAAAAACAGTTCCATTAGTGGTTTATTGGATCTAAGAGATTTCATCTCATCCTTACAGGGACTACACACACACACACACACTCTCACACACACACACACACTCTCACACACACACACACACTCTCTCACACACACACCCATCGGCTTTGACAAATCAAGATGTCAGCGCTTTATAAAATTATAGTTTAATCGCAGAAATATCGGGGACTGTATAAAGCAGGCTTGCGGAGCCGGAGCCGGAGCCGATGAGCCGGGAGCCGCTACTTTTTGCTGGAGTCGGAGCCGGAGCCGAAAAAAATCTGGCGGCTCCACGGCTCCCAAATGCTTTTTTTTTTACAGTAGAATTTTTTTTTTTAGCTTTAAAATTCCGAATTTGTTTGCTTGTTTGCTTCCTACAATTTGAAATGTTATTTTTACGAACAGCAACAGCGTTAAAATGATAGCGTGCACTCACATCACCACAAGAAATCTTTAACGGGGAATCGTTTTGTGTTCGTTTTAAATCTTGTTTACCCTCCGAAATTTTTTTTTAATGGCATGTTATTTTGTTATATATAAAGTTAAAAGTTTTATTTCACAGAATAATTGTATCAATCATTTTAAATAAATTTTTACTAAGACGACAAATAGAACGCGTCATTTCGTATTATTATTTGACCGCGAATCAGGCTCGTAGCGTGTGTGGGGGCCAGGGGGGCTTAGCCCCCCTTGCGTTTTGCCTGGCCCCCTCTGCTTATTTGCTCTACTTAGTAAAATGTATTACCTGCCCCCCCCCGCTATAGCCTGGCCCCTGTTGTAGAATGCCTGGCCCCTGCTATAGAATTTTCACGCATACGCGGCTGCCGCGAATTTGTAATGAACTAAAAACAAAATGGTCGCTTTCTGTATGTAACTGAATTTTATTATAAACAGAATATCTGAAAAAATAGAGTATATAGAATTTATATAGGTATATGGCTAATTCGGACGCGGGTCCCAATAAAATCCGATTGTTACTCGGACCCGTGGCAAATATGCACTAAGCTTAGCTATATTTAAACTTTATTAGACGGAACCCGAAAAAAATAATAATACAGAGTCCGCTAAGTGGAACCCTAGACATTGAGTAACGATTAAATCATACAATTCAAATATAATCAAGGATTTATGTACTAGCTAAGCTAAGTGCATATTTGCCACCGGGTCCGAATAAGTATCAGACTTTATTGGGACGGGGGTCCGAATAAAAATCGGAGTTTATTGGTACCCGGGTCCGAATAGTCACTTCGAATTTATGAATAATAAATATAAATACTGAAGTCTTTAAAATATTTTAAACAATGTATCATTTTACTATTTGCTAATTTGATCATTGAAATAACTTTTTATTACTTATGAAAATGGCGACTAGTGAAACCTCGGTCGAAAATAATGATATGATTCTGGATGCACTGAAATGGTTTGTTTTTAATAAAACCAACATGCGTATATTTTTCAAGTTCCTGACTATGGGGCAGCCCCGTATCGTGAAAATTCTACAGCAGGGGCCAGGCATTCTACAGCAGGGGCCAGGCAATAGCAGGGGGCAGATAATACATTTTACTAAGTAGATCAAATAAGCAGAGGGGGCCAGACAAAACGCAGGGGGGGCCCGAAGCGTGCGGGGGGACCGGGCCCCCCCTGCGTTTTGTCTGTGGCGCGCTGGCAGAGTGGGCTAATCGTTTGGCCGAGACCCATTTAGGGCTAACTATATGCGGGTTCGATTCCTCTCAGAGACATATATTTTTTTTTTCAGAATTAAGGGTAAGGTTAGGGTGTGGAGCAATATCTATTGATGGTCCCCGAAAAAAAAATATATCTCCCATTATTAACAGTAAATGACGTCATCAACGTCTGCAGTAAATAAGAGTTCTCATTCATTCTGTTTACTGACGATCAAAGTTTGCTAGACGTATCCCGAAAAAAAATATCCGGAGCCAGTGCGTTATTTTAATGAAATTATTGGTATACTTACACTGACCTATAGATATCAATTATCGCTAAAATCCTGACCCCGGAAACGGAAAAAAATAATAAAGTCGCGCATGCGCACATATATACGGTGTCTGAAAAAAAATATGGAGTCCGGGGTGTCATGAGAGGGGGTGACACCCTGAGTTACCGCACCGGGTGACACCAACCCTAGTGACGCCACTGGTTAAAACAAATTGAAATTAAACCATCTTAGAGTTGGGCCCATGTTTCATGCTGGCAGCCAATATTTTATGACCCAAGCCGTCACTTTCAAAGCGTTCAAAGCTATAAAACTTTCTGAACTATGAGACATAATGATTATTATTATTATGCACATTCAAGGGAGTTGAATCTACATACATCTCTGCAACATTTTCCTTGCGGATAATTTCTCTCCCCTTCCATACCATTTTGACTTTTCTATTTAAACTTTTTTCCATTATTTAGTCAATTAGTCTTCCATGTTGGTCGTACGGAGTAAACAAAAGTAATTTACTAATCTATAAAGAAAAAAAGAATGCAACCAATCGCCTTCTCGCGTCTGCAACGTTGCACCAATGATGTTATATTTATTTTTTTTTTCCCGTTTTTTGCGTCTTTCTTGTTTATCTCTTCTCACCCTGACTAACACACTGACTAACTCACTCACATTTTTTTTCTTTTTGTATTTACTTGCCTACCAACAGGTGTACGGGACCAGGTCGAGTGTACAAAGCGTGGGAACTTCTTAAATGCTTTTTACTTCTGACTCCAGGTCCCCCCCCCACCCCACTGCCCCCGTTTTTGGAATTTTTTTAAACATTCCCCCCTCTTTATCTCCCCTTTGTATGTGTGCATGATTGTGTGTATGTGTGTGTGTGTGTGTGTGTGTGTCTGCGTGTACATGTTTAGTGAAAGAGTGTGTGTGTGTGTATTTGAGTTTGTGTGTACATGTTTGTATGAAATATGGTTGGCGTATGTGTGTGTCAAAATCTCAATGTGTGTATGTGTCTATATGTGTATGTGTGTGTGTGTGTGTGAACGGCCCTCCATACGTTCTTCCTTCGTTACACTCTCCCCTCCACCGCCTAAATTTCACCCTCCTGTTCACTATTTTGCTGGGTCTGAAAAAAAGCGCGTCGCATAAAGGGGAGGGGGTAATGTGATTGACTTTCTTGCGTTCTTTGCGCGCGCGCGCATGTGTGTGTGAGTGAAAGTGCGACTGCGTAAGTATGTATGTATGTGTGTGTGTGATTGAAAGTGTGACTGCCGTGAGTATGTATGTAAGTGTGTGTGTGACAGAAAGAAAGAAATTTTTTTTTCAGTCGCTGTGTTTTTTGTTTTTGAGGGTGTTGTGTGAGTGTGTGTGCGCACTTGCTCGAGTGTGTGTGTGTGTGTGTGTGTGAGTGAGTGATAGACAAACACACTAACAGATTGTGCCAAACTAACATGAAACGACACTTAGCTGCCACCTGAAGACGTTTTACACCAACATTGTACAAACAACTTCAACACTCGAGCAATTCATTTTTTTCAAAAACAAGCTAGCATCAATTATGATTTATAGGCGAATACAGTTCATTCATAGAAATAATATAAAAAAAAATTAGAAAATGTATAGTCTACAAAAGTATAAACTGTCATATGTTTATATTTTAAGTAAACAATAAATAAAACATTTAGAAAATAAATAAAATTAAAACTCTTTCAGCAAAAAAAAAATATACATATATAAATATATACGTTTTTTAAAAATTAATTTTCGTTGTTTCCCGCCATTATTTTTCATTTCCTATTCAATTCAAACCATTTGGGAAGGTCAAGGTTTTAATTTTGTCCTTTAGAAATTAAATCGATGATCTGCTCTGTAGTCTAGTCCCGCCGTTCTCAACCGGTTGTACATGGACCTCCCCCCAAGGGGTGCTGCAAAGGTTATGGAGAAGTACGCAGTGACGTATTATTTTTCATTTTTAAAAATCCAACAGTTTGAAGAACTTACTTGTGAGGGGTATCGGCTGACATACTGTTTCCCCCTTTGGCAGGGCCGCTTTATCAACTAGGCACAGTTATACTGTCAGTTATTCTATCGTTTTTTTATCGCTAAAGTATTTTAAAGTAAATTCTCTAAAAGTCTAGGGCAGGACGATTCAAAATAGTTACCATTGGTCATGGTGGAAATCTTGTGAGGGGGGGGGGGGGAAAGGGGTTTGACACCCTGAATTTTCCGCACCGGATAACACCAACCATAGTGACGCCATTGGGCATAATGATGGGTGGGGAGGGAGCTTGGGGGGGGGGGGGTAGTGGAAGTAAAGTAGCAGCTTTGATTTGCGTTCTCCTGGAGAATATATTTAAACCTTTTTTTTAACAGTTTTAAGGTACTTTAGATAAGTGGTCCCCAAAATTTTACTTACCAACCTTCTTTACCGCGGCCCGCTGGGTGGGTGGATGGGGAGGAGGGCGTTAATTATTTATATTTTAGATTAGCTCCCGGATTACTTCACGTCAATGGAAAGTCGCACATCCCCCTAGAGAAATAACACCACCGGTACCGGTCTGCGGCCCGGGGGTTGGTTTGGGGGGGGGACCACTGCTTTCTATGATTTCAATTTTCTCAGGTCAAATGTTGCCTACATTTCATTGCACTCACGTAAACTTTTCTTATCTGTACTGTCTCAGTTATTTTCTCCATCTCTAAATAGATAGATAGATAGATAGATAGATAGATAGATAGATAGATAGATAGATAGATAGACACAGACAACCAGACAGACAGACAGACAGAAAGACAGACAGATAGATAGATAGATAGATAGATAGATAGATAGATAGATAGATAGATAGATAGATAGATAGATAGATAGATAGATAGATAGATAGATAGATAGATAGATAGATAGATAGATAGATAGATAGATAGATAGATAGATAGATAGTCCATTTCCAATATCTGCATCCATTTATCGAACACCAAACATAACAACTTACATTAAATAGATCCCCCACTCTCTCTCTCTCTCTCTCTCTCTAACGAAGAGGTGCTATTTCAAACCCCCATGATGAAAGCATTTCAAGTTAGTCAGCGTGTGACGAGCCTAACCCATATTACTATCTCATGTTTCAAATCAAGTCATTTATTTTCAGCATCTTATTTCAAACCCAAATAAAAATATCAATAAATGTAGCATCGAGTATCAAATTACATTCATGAGATTTCTCGGTAAACTACGCCGCTGAAATGAAGTGTGTACATATTGTACAAACAGAAGCTCATATTCCTGTCCAAAGTTTCAAATTTACCTCCATTCAAAACCTCCCAGAAAATGCTCACTTCTGGTATCACCTTCCCCGCCCCCACCCCTCCCATCTTTATCCTTATCAACCCAATGTATCATCATTAAATTAATCTTCACTTCGCCTCACAATCTTCATTTAAAAAACCATTCAATGCCATTTAAAACATAAAACAAACATAAAAATTTGGCCCAGTGAAGATGACGACGACGACAACAACAACAACAACAAAAAAAAAAGGCCTGTGTATTCTGAAGGACGTGTTGATGATACGTACACACAAAAGCTTCTGCCTGCGTCTATCCGCACGGCATCCTCATTAAGAACACAGTTGTACGGATATCAATCATCTTGTACATGACGCGTCCTCGACTTCTTCCTTTTAGGTTTTTTTTTCTTCTTCTTCCATTCTACCATGTTTTTTTTTTGGTCTGTTCTTTACTTCAGATTTACTTTGGGGTGGGGTGGTGGGATGGGTGGGGGCTCATTCTTTACCTTCTTTTTTTTTTATTTCTCTAACGGCACCAAGGTGATGAAGGGGTCACAAGCTACATCCTGTGCAGCAAGGGCGTTACCAAGGTAGGGCAATGAGTCCCTATGTGCGTGTGCGCATGTGTGCGTGTGTGTGTGTGTGTGTGTGTGTGTGTTTGACGGTGTGCGTTCATGGTGGCTGCATGGCGGTGATGAATTTACGGAGGTACGTTTAGGCGGGGGGGGGGAGGGGGGAAGAGGGGGGAGGGGAGTGGGTGTATCGATGATCGTACGAACTGCGCAAAATGAAGCCAAAAAAAAAAGAGGCTTTCTCGATGACGTCATTTATTGTTTTTACCGGCATGCAATACTCTCGCCATCCAGTTCAAGAAAACAAAATAAAAATACAAAAATTGATTGATAGGTTCAAAGATCTTCGCAAGATCGTCCTTTGACCGAGCAGCACCGTCCGTTGGGTGCAGTTTTGCCGTGTATGAAAAACCAACACCCTCCACGTGAACAACTTATAGACATGCATTACATACAAAAACA
>JAGDYQ010000014.1:6867349-6991215 GCA_021962125.1 Bulinus truncatus | reverse complement strand
ATAGAGGCACCATGATACTTTAAGGAGATAGAAGCACCATGACACTTTAAGGAGATGGAAGCACCACGATACTTTAAGGAGATGGAAGCACCACGATACTTTAAGGAGATAGAAGCACCATGATACTTTAAGGAGATAGAGGCACCACGATACTTTAAGGAGATAGAAGCACCGCGATACTTTAAGGAGATGGAAGCACCACGATACTTTAAGGAGATAGAAGCACCGCGATACTTTAAGGAGAACAGCCGTCTGGAATTCTTGGGGCCTTGAATATTTCTGACAACTCTTCTCTTACCCCCCCTTTTACAGCTCTCTCAAGTCATTTTATGGCTGATTACTACTAAGGTGGGGACCTAGAAGCGTACCTAGGGTGGGGGAGGGGGGTCCAAATTCAAAAGTCCTACATGGCCCCAGCTTGAGGGGGGCCCAAAACAAATTTTTATATTAAATATTAAGTACATTATCTCCTGTCATGGTGTCGAATGTCAAAATGCAGAGGCCCCCAAAGAGGCGAGCCCCAATCCCTAAGTTCGGCACTGCGGGGACCTTAAAAGCACAATAAGACCTTAAAAAGTGTTTAGGTTCCCCCCTTTTTCACCGGGCCTGCCATAAGCCGATGCCTCAAGGGAGACGACTAAAAAGTGGCAAAGGTATGACCAACCTCGTCTTACAGAAAACTACTCTGCTCAGACACGGCCATAGCAATATGTGCCAGTACTTATAATTGACCTTGGCCAAGTGTTAAATGTGTGACACCCCCTCCCCCTTTCCAGGCGTGTGACATGGAGCAGTTACCCTAGTCGCAACCCACCAAGGCTGCAGCAGTTCTAATAGATTAAGCTCGTCGGGGCACTTGCCACAGGTATTACCCTATGCTAGCCAAAAATGTACATTTCAATCTTTTGTACTATATTGAGTTAAAAAATTACATGATGTTTTGTTTTATCGTTATATTCAGTATGCGACGATATATGAGTTGACAGTTGTGTGGGGTATTCATTAAGTCAAATTAAGAGGTATAAGACACAAAGATATTTTTTGGTGGCAGAAAATACGTGAATGATTTCATCTAGTCTTCACCTCTCCATTATTTTGCCTTTATTTTTTATACTACTGTGTAAGTGGTTATGATTGTTGGCGATATAAAGCTGACGAAACAGAAACTTTTCCTTTCAGTTGGACTTTCAGCCCCCTCTCCTACTACAGGTAGGCCTATATAAAGAGGATCCAGTCAAAACTAATCTAGGTTTTTTTTGGAGAACTGGCTTGATTTTTTTCCTTGACTGTTTGTGCGTAAAACTCTGCGACCAGTATTCTTAATTACATAACTTGGTAACCTTTAAGAACCTTTTAATATGACTGCAGCTGCCAACAGCTCCAAATTTTGGGTAAGAATAATTACATTTTTATTCTTAATGCATTTAATTTTAAATATTGAATGCATATGCTTTTTTCTTCTTGCCACATGAATTGAATGGTTGTGCACATGATGATTGTTATTATACGGAGATAAGGTTAAGGGCCAATGGCTATAAATAAAAATATTGGTACGGTGTACGTGCTCTTAAAAGATTTATCAATCTTTGTTTTATAACCTTTAGACTTGAACTTTCTTTCCCGGTTCATAGTCCAGTAAACAATAAATAGGGTATGTTTTAAGCTATTCAAAGTAATCAAAGTTATTGTGTGCATTGAATGATACAAACTCAAACTTTGAGTCAAAGGCAATCTTGACTAATGACTTGAGAAAGTACTTCTTTGGTATTGCATTGATTAAAACTTTAATATTGTGTATCCACATTTATTACTAGCACAGCAGTTTTCGCAATTAGTACATTTAACCAATTTAGGAAACTAATACATATGATGACATTGGCATTGAAACAATGTGATTTGCATTAAATTTAGTTATACTTGCATCAACCATTCATCATCTTTTCAATTTATTTTTGTTGTTGTCTTTGAAGTTTTAAGTTTCAGACCCAATCTAAAATCTATTGACTATTATTATTGTTAGACATGATCATTAGTCTATGAATAATTGAAAGATTAGTGTATTTCTTTTGACCAGTGCTGCACAACTTTTTTCAACTTTGTGGTACACTTAAAAAATCATGGTCTTTTTTATACAATTAGAGGAGTACGTAAATGTTTTATCGTAATATTTAAAACAAAAATGGCTGTCACATATATATGTATTTCTAATTATATATGATTGTTGTGCATGTTTTTGTAAGTTCTTCATCTGTGTCTTTTAAAACATGATTATTTATAGTTTAGATTAGTATCTATAATTTTCACATAGAGAATATATGTTTTCACATAGAGGATATGGCAAATTGAACCAGATTTTGAATAGTTCTTTTAGTCACTTTAGAAATTTGTATAAATTCATCTCTGATGGAAATCTAAAAACTCATCCAATGTAACTTTGTTGAATATCAATCTGACTTGGAACTTAAAGTCTACCTAAATATGTTTCCAATCAACATATACATAAAATATCTTATTAATACTAATACTTATACAAATGAATAAAAAAAACTGGGTTTTGTTATTAAATAAATTGATTAAATAATTTTAACTTAGTATTTGAATTTTTGCGGATTGTAGGCTAATCTGTTAAAAGCCATATAAGTATCAGTTATCTGTATTTTCATTTTACATCAGGACATCTTGTTTAGTTGTTTTTAATGTTTATATTAATTGAATTTTTGTAATTTTAAATTTCATTTGTGAATATTTTATTTCATTGCTACTATGTAAATATAAACAAAGTAACCAAAAAATAATAGATCATTTACATTTTACAAAAAAAAAATAAAATAAGCTGTAAATATGTCTTTTTTTTCCATTCATATCTTAAAATATTTTTTTATTTATGTTCCCTGTTTGATTTCAATATGTTTATTTGTATCACGTTTTTTCCCCCCCAGAGCCAACTAAAAGAAGCTGCTGTTATCGTAAATGGTGGCATTATTCTATTTGGTGGCCTCAATTTGTACAGGAACAATGAGAAATTCTATGAGGAAATCGCAATGCCGATGTTTAGAGTATTTAGTCCAGAGACTGCCCATAATATTAGCCTAAAATTAATCAAATACAATATAACTCCTAAGCCTCAAGCTCCTGATCCTCCATCTCTGGTAATTATTGATGTTCTATTGTTGCACTATTAGAGTGTTTTTTGAAAGTGTATATTTCAGTAATTGTTGTTAAATGTATGCTTTAAAATTTTGTTTTGAAAGCTTTATTACAAAAAGCATTTGACAATATTAGTCCAAAAAAAAAATCAAATTTTTTCCATTCCTTTTAACAATAGTTAAAAATTGCATGCGTTGCTATTTTTAAGTTGTTAAACAGATACATGTATTTTGAAATGTTGAAATTCTAGAAAACACAGGTATGGGGTAAGACGTTTACCAGCATCGTGGGTTTAGCAGCTGGATATGACAAGCAAGGTGAAGCAGTTGATGGTCTGTTCAGAATGGGATTTGGCTTTGTCGAAGTTGGTAGCGTTACACCTGAACCACAACCTGGAAACCCAAAGCCTCGTGTATTCAGACTAACTGAGGATAGAGCAGTTATAAACAGGTAGGACTGATATCAAAATAAAATTGTTATTTGTTTTAAATGACTAAATCATAAATCTGTAAAAAATATTAGCATTTAAAGTAACCCACAATGTTGTATATCAGTGTTTTCCAACATGGGGCAATCAACCCACAATGTTGTATATCAGTGTTTCCCAACATGAGGCCCTCAACCCACAATGTTGTATAGAGTGTTTCCCAACATGAGGCCCTCTCCTCACAATAGCAGCGTTTCCCAACATGGGGCCCTCAACCCACAATGTTGTATAGAGTGTTTCCCAACATGGAGCCCACACCCTTCAGGAGGTCAATTTAATTGCTATGTTTTCTTAGTAAATTTCCTTGTGATTCTTTATAAAAACTTATTCATTCTTAAAATATTAAACATTTTTATTCTTCCTAAAACCAATTTTTTAGGCTTTATTCAATGAACATTTCAATATTTTGAATATTGAAAACTATGTAAATGTTACATTGGGGTAATGTATTGTATCATGAATGCTCAGTCTACAAAAGAGGATACACTTGGAAGTATTTGTTAAAGTACTAAACTTCTTGAAATCTTATATCACTTTTATTGAAATAATATTCTCATTGAGTTTCTCTTTTCATCTGTTAGATTTGGTTTTAACAGCGAAGGACATGAAGAAGTATTTAAGAGACTCAACAAAAGAAATATTGAAGAAACTCCAACAGGTAGTTAAAATTTCAAAGCGACATTTTCCAAGCTATTTTTCTTAATTTTGAAATATTAATCAAATTCTGTTACTGTGAACCACAGAGTTTTGAAACATTTTCTTCATCTTACTAAATATACTTTCATTTCAAGAATTTTCTCGCTTACCTTTTGAAAATTAAACAGATCTAATATAATTTTTTTGTATCTTTGTGTTTCATAGCACAAATGATATTGCATTTTTTAAACTATAATTGTATTGGTTCATATCTGCACATTTTTTTTTGCAAGTAAACTTATGATATATTTTTTTTCAATGACTGCATCATTAGTTTTATTGCTACTGGTAATACTGAGGTGGTCCTAAATGTATAATAGATGTGAAAATGAAAACACTCAGCAAAAATAAAATTTGTAATATAGCTGTAAGGTTTAGACCAGTGGTACCCAGGCCACGGACTGGTCCGTGGAACGAATGTTACTGGGTCGCCGAAGAAACATTAAATCATTTGACTTTCCATGGAAGAGAAATAATCCCCCCTTCCAGTGGGCTGCGGTGAAATTATCAATCCCCCCTTCCAGTGGGCCGCGGTGAAATTATCAAACGCTGACCAGTCCGTGTCGAGAAAAAGGTTGGGGGCCACTGGTTTAGACCATCGCCATGATCATTTTATAATTAAAGTTGACATTCAAAACAAAGACTATTCAACCAAGAAGTTCAATACCATAATATTGATTAGAAGTTTTACTAACATGTACATTTAAAATCAATTTTTCAGTCATCTTTTGAGTTTATAGAAAATCTGAGCGGAGTAGTTTTTTTTTTTAAAGACAAGTTTTTACCCACTAATTCATAATGGGCTAACTTGATTTAGTGCACTCAGTAAAACTGATTCAACATTTCATGACACCTTCCTTTATCATCAGAAAAAAAAAAAACCCAGTCCATTTTAGAAGAAGTTATCTTTTTTTTGCTAATACTTTTGAATTAGATTTTATTTCTGACTTTTTATGCAAGCTCGCTGTAGACCTTATGGAAATTTATATGACTTAGTACATTAGCTCTTAAATTTTCTGGTGACCCTCTATGAAAACTTTTGTTACCAACTCATATGAAAAGAAAAAATATATCAAAAGTAAGAGAATAAACCAGTCATTGATTTTTAAAATATTGATTTGCATTTTAAATGACTTTTCAGCAATTTTTTTTTTTTTTTAGTTTTTCTTCTTTCATATCCTTCTTATTTTGTAAATGTCTAATTTTAATTGTAACATAAATTTATAGTTTTCTAAAAAAATTTACACTTGTTTCTTCTATTTATCATTATAAATATTTCTTTACTGCTCATTCCCATTTGTTACCTTCGCTTGTTTTGTTTAAGCTGTATTCAAGGCATGCTTCTAAATCATTTGATGAAAAATCGTACAAAGACTTATAGTCAAATGAAATCATAATTGAAAGTTTTTGGGATTAAAAATCCAGCCTTTATTTTTTTTACAATCATTTGATGGTTTAAAAATACAGCTGAACTTAGAAAAAACCATGACAGTATTTTCATTTGTGCTCATCAACTATTAATGTATTTTGGAGTGCTGCTATAAAGAATGCACTTTCGGGTCTTAGGTTATCCTCACACATATCTCGGGGAAGAGAGAAACATGCTAAACATAGGTTTTTGGACAGAAACAGAAGACAACTCTGATAAGTTGTTAGAGCGACAGTGGATTAAAGTGGTGAAAGGAAATAGACATTATAGAAGGAAAGGTAAATTGATATAATGGATTCACTTTGCCAGATTGCCCTTTGGCTTTCTTTTTATACACTGCTTTCATGAATATTTATGGCAGAACAAAAAAAAAACCATGGGTGTAAATGAAATTCAGCATTTTTTTTTAATATACAGTGGAAACTGTTTTGATTACTCAATTCTTTACAAGTCTCAGTTTCTAAACGTTGTTGTGCGTGAAATTTTGTATTTGTTGTAATTTGACCAAGCCCCCCCCCCTCAAATTGTTGTTAATGATCAGAACAGTTGTTGTTCTATGTATATGTGAACCAATGTTCCACTGTATTTTATAATTAAATAATCTGTACTAAAAACCTCATCGGGTCTGAACAAGTTTCGCTAAAGGTTACATTACATACTGTACATCAGAGCGCGAAATTTCATGTCTGCAAATAGTAGTTCGTTTTAAAGAATTAGGACATAATTTTTCTTACATTAATGGGTGGAGAACAACTTGAACAAATAATAACTTCACAAAATATTTTGCTGCTGGTGACAAATTGATAAAAGGAAATTTTGAACCCTGCTTAACTGGAACAAATGCAGAGTTGTAAACTTTATCATTTTTTCTTTCTTCTATTTATCTTTTGCATTCTTAAATTGGACTTATTATTGTATATACATGTAAAAGGTAAAATATTTTAAAATAATTTTCCCAGGTAACGGGGTTCTGGGCATCAATCTAGGCAAAAACAAAACTACAGATAATGCTGTTGAAGATTATGTGAAAGGTGTAAGGAAGTTCGGTTCAATAGCAGATTACCTTGTGATCAATGTATCAAGTCCTAATACTCCAGGACTCCGAGATATGCAGCGGCAGGATGAACTGGCAAGATTGTTAGACAGGGTGAGAAACTACCACGGTACTATTTAAATATACATTGCTACATAGATTATAAATGTGTGCCTGAAACAATTTAACATGACAACACATTATTGCTTTTAATATGAGTGGTGTTTATAAATTAAAGTTTGCTGTCTTTGTCTAGCTGTGCTATTTCACTTCAGGTTATTGAAGAAAGAAACAGACTGACAGTTTTTCCAAAACCGCCACTGCTGATCAAGATAGCCCCAGATTTAAGTGATGAAGAAAAGAAAGACATTGCTAAAGTCATCTCAAAACAAAAAGTAAGGAGTTTCAATGATTTACATCTGAATGAGTGAACGATGCTCCTTGTGTTTTATCTTATTTTCTGTATCTGAATCATCGACTTAACAAATACATCACCTTCATATTATTTTAATTTCTATGACTTATGGGTTATTGGAAAAAAATCTGGACAAAAGAATGAAGTGGATAACTTAGCAAATAGTATCTTCATTACTTTAAAAAATTAATAACATCTAATCAACATTTTCTTTTATCAGTATCTTTATATATATATATATATATTTTATGGTAAATTATGTTTGTAGACTTTATAGCTTTAATAACAGTCATATCTTGGATTAACTTCTTAGATATTGAACATTGTCTGATTTTTATTTCAGAATAAAGTAGATGGACTGATAATCAGTAATACAACAGTGGACAGGCCAGATACACTAGTCAGTAAAAATAAAATAGAAACTGGAGGGTTAAGTGGCGCACCTTTGAAGGAAAAGTCCTTGCAGACTATAAGAGACATGTACAGTCTAACTAATGGTCAGTGGGTTCATTACATGTTTTTTCCTTTTTTTTTTTTTTTAAAGCCTCAGTTGAACATAACACATGTATTATGTGAAATGTAGATTTTTAAAGATCAGCTATACAAATTAATGTTTATTCACCAGTAAATATATTTGTATTGTTTTTTTTTTGTAATGTTTTTTTTATTTGTTTATTTTGTGATGAAAGGCCAGGTGCCCATAATAGGAGTTGGTGGCGTCAGTAATGGTCAAGATGCATACAGTAAGGTGAAGGCTGGAGCAAGTTTGATACAGCTGTATACTGCCCTTATATACCAGGGCCCCCCTGTTATTGGTAAAATAAAGAGAGAACTAGACGAACTGTTAAGGTAAGTTACATGAAGATAACATATTTACTTTATTACTACATTTAATTGATAATATATCTGTTGGCTTAGAAAGATGGGTGAGGATATTTATGGATAATAAGGTTCAAAGTAATATAATAATGTAAGTGTTTTTTTTTTCCTGATTAACTGATCATATTCAGTCTTATTTAGTCACTTACATTAGTTGTACAAATTGTTCAGATGTCTCCTAAAATTTTTGTTTCAGGCAGGATGGCTACAGCCATATATCTGAAGCAGTTGGTGCAGATTTAAAGTCAGAGAAATCACTCCATTGAAGTTGTATCCAAGAAAATTAGAAATGTGTATACTGCAAGCTAACCAAATTTTTATACTTTGTTTCTACTAAATTAGAATAATAGACATTATAATGTTCTTACGACATATAATTATACATATATTTAATTTGAATCCAAAAATGTGCTTACATTTTATTTCTTAACCTCAGTTCATGGAGGGTTATCTGTTTTCTTTTATTTATTTAATAATGATGAACAAATTACGTTGTTTAATGATATCATGCCAAGTGTAGTACCTAAGCAATATTTCATGACATCTCTATAAGAAAAAAGCACCCAATTATGATGGATAAACACCACGTTTCTTGAAATAGTTTCTGTAAATTTCTTTCAACCAAACTGCTTTCATTCTGATTATTGATTTTGTAAATAAATAGTTGTTTTTTTCTTTTGTAAATATAATAAAATGATATTTTGATACGAATGTTATTCATTCATCTATCAGAAATTTTTGTTTTGTAATGTTGCATTGTTATTCATGTATTAGATGTGCCAGAGCAACAACCTTGATTTATCTTTTTTAATCAAATGTGGCCGATATTTTTATCAACTGTAGCTTACTTTCATCTAGTGCATGGGCTTAACACATTTTAATCCAAATTAAACCTGTATTATATATCTGATCATGTTGAATAGCTATAGCTATAGCTAACAGCCTTATGTTGACTTCTGACTTAATTTTGTACATGTAAAATGTCGAGAGATGATTAGGCCACTATACGTTCTTATTTATTAGCATTCAAAGGTTTACTTAGAAATGAGAAAGAATTTTGAATTTTTTTTTGAATTCGACTATTTAAAAAAAAAAGCACATGAGAGAAAGAATAAAACTAAAAATAACACATTGTCAATTTTCAAAATTTGTAGTTTAATGCCTCTTTTATACAAGTTTTCACAATGACAAGGCATTTAACAATTTATTTCGTCAATGTGAAATTAATTATCATTTCATTTTTATTTTCAACTACAGACATTTAGTGACATTTTGTTAAATGATAATCCTACAAATTCCAAAATTCTGTTCAACATTAATGTGAAACTGATATTGAATTACATGATTGTTTAAAAAGTTTAAAGAAATATGGAAACAATAAGTTGGACTTAAACTAACTAAAGTTATAGGAAAGCTAATGAAACCATTTATGAAAAAACTAAAACAGCAATAAAAATATGATTATGATTATTAGAATGAAACAAAACAGTTTGAAATATCAATGAACATAAATCATCTATTAACAAATTCAGGTTTATTAACTTTAATTAGAATCTTAAGTCTGATTCTGGTTTCTTTTTCATTTTAAAAAAAATTCATTTTTAAACATCGCAAGCATTTAAATTTGAAAGCACTGTGATTCATTAAGAAAAAAAATCCAATTCCTTTAAAGATGTTTGACACAAAAACAACCCAACTCATAAACCATCAGAGTATAGACACGACGACGACATTGTTTATTTAGCCGTGAATTGGGTGTACAGCTTTAACTTTGTGTAATAATACAGAGCAGAGTTAAATGTAATTATGACATGCATTTGAATTAAAGACTCCAGACTCAGAATGCCACATAAAAGAAATAATTCATGAATGCATATAAAATTGACAATGCAGTTTTTTTTATTTTGCATATAAAATACATGTATATCTAGGTTAACCCTCCAATGGCTGTTAACAGTTTTTTTCCAAAACTTGATTTTACACTGTATCAACTTATTTGTGAAAAAAATTAGAACATGTTCAATTTGTTTTACAATGTGCTTGTATATGTATGCATCCTATACTGTACTCTGGTTGAGTTTTTTAATTTGTAAAGATAATTGTATATAATGTGATCAGGTGTAGTGAAATACATAAATAAATCAAACAAAAACAGGCAGACGTTTCCAAGTTATAATAAGGAACAGATTTAAATTTTGGAAAGAAATAAGCTATTCATGAGATGAAATTATTCTATTTTCTTTAAACTAATAGCAAGTAAAAATAATCATGCTGCAAAATTACATTTCGTACAGCAAAGAGCTGTAGAAAGTTAACCTGCAGATGCAAATTTCAGTCACATAATTATGCAGTGAGAAGGTTAACATAATAAAAATACAGGGATAAGTTATGGAATAGGTTTTATCAAACATAACCAAAATAAAGGCCTCAGTTGCTCTATCAAATTAAAACACCCACTGGAAAAATTAGTGGAATATGCGCTTCCCAGTTTGTTTTTTTTATTTTGAAATGCAACATGCTGTCAGATCTAGTTTCTAGTCATGTTATTTTTGTCACACAGGTTACCATGAAATAAATCACTGAAACTGATGTTAGAAAAAAAATATGCTCAAAATGAATCATTTACGATGTAATTTTGATTCTGTGTTGTAAATTATTTTGTGGCAAGCAAAAAAAAAAAACAGCCATCCCTCGGTTTGTAAACCTCACACACATTTATCTGCATCTATTTCCTGTCAATTATTTAAGTGTTTTAATGAAGAATCTAATTTTAAAAGTAGAGAATTAATTAGAAAAAAAAAATGACTAGAAAAAAAAAATCTAAAAAATGTACAGGATAAATGTTTTATTCTATAAAAATATGATGCAGGAAAAAAAAGTAAAATATTTTGAATTTTTCTCAACAACACTTAAAACTGTAAAAACCAGAGTATAGCAACAAAACTGCACAGCCAAGAACAACAAACATCAAATAATATTTCTAACCAGTGTGACCAGCCATACGGTGATTACTGACAGCTAAATCAAATTGTTTTTTTTTTTTTTTTAATTTAAACAGCGTAGTCTGCACTCAGACATTGTAGTTAATTTTCTAGGTAAACAAATAAATGTACTGTGCTAGAAGAGAAAAAAATTTTTTTTTTTTTTGGCCTTCACTTGTTTTAAGTTTTGTCAGCTAAACAAAACAAAACAAAAGGTTACTTTAGACTGATGCCCTAATTATCTTCAGGACAAGAAACGGAACTGCTATAAACCATGATATATCTATACAATTAAATATAAATATTTTCATATATACACATTTATTACAAGTTCCAGAGCAATCAAGAGACCTCTGCCCCATTTGAAGTCACTTTTTTTATTAGTCACAATAGGTCAGTTGACCTGAATTACCAGCCAAGAAGCATTCACAATAGTACAGACGCAGAGACACATTTACAAGCCGGTTCCTGGAGATGCACTGGACATCTATGTGACCACTTGATCTGTATGTTTGTTGTTATCTTGACTGGTGGCATGATGAATGTAGTTGACCAAACGCTGACCAACCAGATATCTGGACAAGATATAGAGGTAAGATCAATTTAGGTTAATTTAAATAAAATAGGAAACTGGTACAAAGATAAGTTGTTTTATAAAACTGTGGTGTAGCCAGGGCAGATTGGATGAGCAGATAACATGCTTGCTACGGCTTTAAGGGTCAAGAGTGGACAAAAACTTGTATAGGCATATATCGCCTTGATGGCTAGGTGCAGATTAAAAAAATACTATCGCTATAGGCTTATGGGGAGCGGGCACAAAAAAATACTCTCACTATAGGCTTATGGGGAGCGGGCACAAAAAAAAAAATACTCTCGCTATAGGCATATCAGAGTTAGGAGTGGCAACAAAAAAATACTTCCTGAGTGCTAAAGACCCTAGCTACACTTCTGCAATAACATAATGATTCTTTTGTTAATCCTATTTTGTTTCTAAATTTAAAAGTTTATAAAGATCTGGAATTTAGAAACATAATGGGAAAGAAAATACAAGTTTCATAAAAATGTTTGACCTCTCCGCCCAATGTTCCGAAAATGCATTCTATAGCATAATACAGCATACATTAAAAAAAAACAACAAAAAACTATTGAACTATGCTGTAAATTGGCGCCTTGCATCACTCTTGGGGGCCAAGTACATTGTACATGAAGTACTTACTTATCATCTTTGATATGATTGTAGAGTCTTCTAAACTGTCGAATCTGGAACACAAACATGGCTGAACACAAAATGAGGGTGAGGACAAACGGGTAAATTCTTCTCACCACCAGAGTCTGTGTTTCAAAGCTGACTGCTACAGATGACAACAGAGAATGAAACCTCAGTGCAAAATTTAGTAACAGATTTAAGTTAACTGTAATTAATTCGCTAGCTTTTGACATAACAATGATTTATTATAATACAAGATACCTAAGAGTTTTCCTCAGATAAATCAATAGAAAAATATTTGAACTATATTTTAACTTGGTCTAAATTATGACAGATTCAAAAAAAAAATATTGTTTACAAAGTTGTTTTTTTTTTTTTGCTGACATGCAGCTGAGGGTTTAAATTCACCCAAAAATGACTAACCCAATGTTTTAGGAGAGAATTCATTTCAGAGTAGCCCTGATAGAGTGAGAACTGGGCCATTCACAAGACGATATATTTAATAGAAATAAATATAAAAATGCCAAGCAACACTATTTCATTTTTCAAATATTCTTAGGGAAATATAATTAGAGAAAAACTTGAATGCATGACGGAACAAAAATAAAAGAGTGCTTGATAAGTTAAAAGACTTCAGAGATTGCGTTGTACAGGTGTAGAGCAGTGCTCCGCAACCTTTTACAATGCGCTGCATACTTGAAATGTTACAAAAATTCACTTGAGAAAAATGATAGATACATATACTAATACATACTTTCATGTGAAAATTTGTAATGGCTGGCTGAGTGGTGTAGAACACTTGACTCTGGACCTGAGAGTCCCGGATTCGAACCTCGGTGAGAGCCAAGGGTATTTTTCCAAAGAAATTTAGTGTTGTGCCCTAAGTCTACCCAGCTTTAAATGGGTACCTGCCATTAGTTAGGGAAGTAAAGGCTGCTGGGGCGTGGTACTGACCACACAATCCCTATATGTGACGTGGTTTTAGAAACAGTTGAATTCAACACTTTATCTGCCCCGATGACCTTTTAGGCTAAGGGAACTTTGCTTTACGAAATTTACTTTCTTATTAGAATAATCATATGAAGAAGATAATTTATACTTTTTTTTTAAGGGGGCGATAGGCTCAAAAAGTTTGAGGATCACCGGCTTAAAGAAACAAATTTTACCAGACAACATACAAAAATGTTCCAGAAAAAAAAAAGTAAAACTGATGACAGTAAATCAGAATGTAGGACTTGATGTGAGGTCAACTAACAGCATAGGGTACAGAAACCTGAGCACAGAGTTGTTGTTTTCATAGCATCCCCTGGATGACTGACATTGAAATCAATAAGATCTGAACATCTGCCTTTAACATATCATCATTCAGGTATGTGTCATTGTGTAATGAATGTGACATATAGTCAGGAGATTGGATTTTACTTTTGGTTAAAATATAAAACTAGGATAAATAATCAGTTCCATGAGTGTGAAAATTCAGACAAAAAAACTTACCAAACGCAGGAACTAAACTATGAGCGATGACATATGGAACAGCCAAAGCCATGCCTAAACATGTGGAGACAGGCAGGCAGATCTGAACCATAATGAACTTCATATTTAAATTTCTGATACCATCATTGTACACCTAAGGATAAAGATATATGTTTGATAATTATTTTTAAAATGAAATTGTTCATTTATTGATGAACTGGCATCAATACATTCAAAGAAAAAACTTTTTCAATGCATGAAATGAAAATTAATCCATGTACAAAGTGTCAAGAGTGGGACGGATGGCAGAGTGGTATAGATATTGCTGTCAACCTTAGAGTCCTGGGTTCAATCCTCGATGTGAATCATGGAAATTTTTCCAGGCGAAATTTGTTTCATCCCACAAGTCCACCCAGCTTTATTGGGTACCTGGCCAAGTTGGTGAAGTAAAGGTGGCTGGGTGTTGTGCTAACCACACAATCCCTTCATATGCACCGATGGCCTGATTGGCCTAATGGAACTTTATTAGTGTCAGATACACAGAAAAAAAAATCTAAATTACAATTAACCTACGTAAGATGCAGTTCGCAATAGTCATATCAACAAAAAGCACCAAATTACTCTTCAGTCACTGCAGTTGTTATAAAAAAAACATAGTTTTATATTCTGTACCTACTGCATCAGAAAATTGTAGATAACGATAAATAACAATTTACCCTTTCAATGGCTCTCTTAAGCCACCACTGTGGGCCCATCATTACCACTGCCGTGAGAATCTTCATGTGCAGCACACCAAGTGCCCAGTCCTAGATAAAAAAAAAATGAAACTGTGAGTTGGTGAGCACCCTATTAATTTTTATAAGCTACATTTGATATAAGGCTCACTATTTTATTAAGGATCATTTTCAATCATTTAAAAATAAAAAAAACAAATTGTATTCATCTGAATTCAAAAGGAAGAAAGTAACAAGTATATATTCTAAGTGACATCATTTACACCTTGCGGGAAAAAAAATAATTAATAAATTCTAAGCAAGTAAATGAATTTTTTTTTTTCTATTAATAGATTTTTAGCTTTAAAAAAGAAATCAAAATCTGTTGAAGTTGGATAAAGCTTGAAAAAAACTAATATATAGCACAAATATTTTATGTAGCATTATTTCCACCATCCCCACCCTAATAAATATGTACACGATTTTTTTTAGCGCAGTTAACTTTCATTACATGCCACTGAAAAAAAAATAAATCGCATAGGTTTTGCTGTAAGTGTTTAAGTAAAGTTTAACCCCAGCCCTAACAACTATTACCCATCTACCCAGAGAAAAATGTCACAAAATGACTTCATGGTAAACACATCTGATTGGTCTGACCTGCCATGGGAAGAATATGGGCGACTGATCCAATGGGACACGCATGGGTGCCACAATAATGACGTCAAAGAGCAGCCCCAACAAGAGAGGAATGACAACCAGCAAGACCAAAGCCATTACTAGTGACTTGATGACCTAATTGAATAAAGTGAAACAGAAAATTAAAATTAATAAATAGTCAAAAATTGAATTCATCCATGCAAAAAACTATCTATATAAAATAGTCTGTATTACAGAGCTTCCCTTTTAAATGTACTCATCTCAATGTTCATTAAATTTAGTTTTATGTTTGACTGAATATTTAAAAGTAAAATTATTTTAAATTTATTTCTTTTACATCATTTTAAAAAGTTTAATGTATTTTAAACTAGAATCATGTAGATTTGAACAGTTGCTCTGGAAAAATTTAGAGGAAACATGATTTTCATTTTTTTTTTTTTTTCAGTAGTTGACACAGAAAAATAAGTTGAGCTTAATTTTTACCAATAATCCCCAAAGTTTTAGCTTGGCCTTAATGATAGACCAGCCCTGCAAGTACCAGCCAGCGATCACAGTTGAAACTCTGAGACAGAGCCAGCAAATATACAGACCACATCCTGCAGTGTAGAGTTCATGAATTTTAGTGTCTCCCACCCACAGCCACATTAGCTGCCTTCCAATGAAAACTGGAGAATATGAAAACAAACAGAAGACGGGAGTAATAAAAGTGTCGTCTTTAAATAGGCAGTTTAATAATATACAGACATCCCATAAAAAACCCACCTGGCAAGACTAAAGAAATCGTGCTGGCTAAAAAGAAAGTCAAACACATCAAAATGACAAGAGCAATGATCTGCAAAAAAAAAAAAAAATAAAATGTACAAGTGAGAGCTGATGATCTCAGAATTAGTCTTGAAACTTTATCATAGATACAATTTATTAGAAATGGCAGAAATAAGTAAACAACATAAAATCTGGCCAATAAAGGGATTTCATTCTAGTAAACTGACTTTATCATAGATAAAATATATTAGAAATGGCAGAAATAAGTAAACAGCATAAAATCTGCCAATAAAGGGATGTCATTCTAGTAAACTGACATTCTTGCAAATAAGAAAAAAACTGCCAATTGCATTACACGTTTACTGCTGTCAAAATTTCAAATACACTGTACTAACCCTAGCTGCAAAGAAAGACGGTCTCTTATAGGGCTGAAACCCAGTAGGCCCACCACCTTGTAACATGGCTTGATGTGCAGCGCCCAGACCATCACCAATATCTTGAGCTGCTGGTGGAGGGCCAGGGTTATTCAGCCGTGGTTCTGGGTTGTGGGGTTCATTGCTATCCACAATACAGCTTTTGTCCTGCAAAAAAAAAAAGGAATTAAAAAATCATAAACTTGATGCATGAATTCAGCTATTAAAAAAGGGTATACAACAAATGAATATCAGTTGGGATAGATATAAAATAAAGCATTTATTACAACTTGCTGACATTAAGACTAACAGAATCTTTACAATAATCTCCATTTTAATCCGATTGCATCTTGCATACCATGTTACCAGCTATGGTCAATTAATATTCCATTCAATGTATTTATATTTAATGTGAATTGATATTTTCTTCTATTTTTAATGTAGAGGAGAAACAAAAAATTCAATAAAAAATGATTAAATAACAAATGACATGTAATAATTTACAAACAAGTCGGAAAGTGCAAACTAAATTTTACAAAATTTTTTCTTCATTCTAGAAAACACTAAACATATTTTTCTCCAACGCAATGTTTTTTAAGAATGGAATATGTTCCACTCACCACTCCTTCCAAAGACACATCTCCAATAAGGTAAGATCTTAGATCGAGCAACCAGGCCATAGCTTTAGACCAACCTTCCACCAGCTTCTTTAACATAGCTCTGGTGTGACCAGCTTCCAAGAGCGATGGCAGAACTACCTGAAGTAACAGCAACTCCAGGGAGAGCTCACTGACAGGTGCCTCACTGGAATTAGATAATAAAATTAATTATTAATTTTACATGACCATGAACATGTCAAAAATATTAGACAAAAAGTTACTTTCACTTCAGATTTTAGATATTTTTATTCATATTTAAACTGATGGAAGATCAAATAATTCCACAAAAAATATTTCAGATACAACTCATTTCAACCATACCTCTTAAAAAGACGATTATTATCGACATATTCTCTCATTCTCAACTTTAACATGAAGAAAATGTGCATAGCATGGAATAAAAAAAGGGTTTTATTATTTTGGAATTGCAAACTGACCTTGAAACAACCACGCGATATGGTAAAAACCCTGGAAACACAATCCTTATGACTTTAATAGGCAGCCAAAGCATCAGCAAAACAGCACTGCCAAATATCACCTGTAATATAATCCAACAGTTAACCTAATGCCAATGTCCTTTTTTTGTGCAAACTGACAAATAATCACATAATATACACATATATATATATACATATAATTATACGTATAAATTTAAAATTGTACCAAATGTCACTATGAACTTCACTTACCACAGATGCAATAAATCTCCGGAAATGTCTAAGGACGCAAAGATGAATCATCTGAAAAATATCACAAGGCAAAAAAAACATAAACAAAGCTTGAATAATTGTACAAAGAACAATTACATTTTTTAAAACAAACTACTGAGAGTTTTGAACTGTACCTCTTGTATAGGATTGAACTCAGGGTCATTCAGATTGCGCAAAAACCATAAAACTCCTGGTCTCAGAACTTCACGTGTCAGCAAAATGAAAGAAGCAAAATAGAAAACGTAGACCATACCAACCAGCCAATGAATAAACATGGAGGTGCCGGGGGATGAAAGGACGCTAGACTCTCTGTCTTTCAGGGTCGCATCAAACATAGACTAAAGCATAAAAATGAAACCAATAATAAATTATTTATGCAACAACTAATTTACAAGGCAAGTGTTTAAGGTCACTTAAATTAACACAAATACCAATTGCTGATCTGCGGGAATAGCATTCCAAGTCAATTGGAGAATTCAGATAATAAATTTATATCTAAGGAAGTCAAAAAATGCTGTACCATATAGAAATTTGAAGTACAAAGAAGATTAACAAAAAACATAGAGCCGGTGTGGTACAGTTTATCAGATCTATAAAAATTTAAGTCTTGACTTGAGCTATTAGTCCTGATGATCAAATCAATAAGATGCTGAAGGGAACGTGTATTCTGTCCGATGTATATTACATATTTACCCAACATATAGAAACGTTTTATGGGAATACTATATTGCACTTCATTACTATAGCCAAGGATTAATTAAAAAATGACAATAAATATTTCACAGAAAAAAAAGCTTAAAGGATATGTGAATATTATCTACAACACAGACAGAATAAATAACAGAATCAAGCATAGAATTGAGGGGGTGAGTTCCAAAACCTGCTAAGTACAAAATTTTCAAAAATTGAGTTATCATACTCATTAGCTTATTTCCCTATATTGGCATATATTCTGGGAGTGGTTAACAATTAATAGCACTGATTTAAACGGTATTTAACAGTTTTTGAAATTAACCACTCCCAGCATATGCCAATATAGGGAAATAAGCTACTGAGTATGATAACTCAATTTTTGAAAATTTTGTACTTAGCAGGTTTCGGAACTCACCCCTTCAATTTCCCTCAGCTAGTTCTGCAACTTTAAAATAATTTGTGGGTTCTACTCATCATTGGCCCTGTCCCAAAAAGATCTACTAACTATACTACTGTTGTGCATCTTGTCAATGCATGACCTTTCACTAGCTGTGGTCTGACTTGAACTAACCACCCACCTCATGTAGCTCACCCCCTTTACTGTACCTATGACTCATTCGTCTCAGTTCCATCAACACCTTTACAACCTCAAGGTACTTAGCTTCGTGCACAGATTGCAACCTCGGGTTGAGGGGAATTTGTCTTTGATTAGGTTAATACCCCAACATACTTTGCTCAAGACAACAGAGAGTGCCAATGGCCAGTTTGAAAAAACACCACCTTAACCGTATTTGACTGAATCTCACCAGTGAACAAATGTCCAACCACCATCCACAGATTAGTGGGAACGCTCCGATTTCCATGACCACCAACAATTTCACTTTGACCACGACATAACATAAACCAAATATTCGTTGGACTCTGAAAAAAAAAATATTAACAAAGAATAAGGAAAAACACAAGCAAAATAAGTGAACAGCAATAAGTGAACAGCATAATGAATGTAAAAAGCAAACAAACAACAAAACTTATAGAAAAACTTACTTCTTGAGCCTAGCTAGAGAACACAGGGTGTAAATAACAAGCAAAGACACTGCAATCACAATATAACCAGCGAGTGTAGTCAGAAGGCCTTCAAAGTGTGATGCCATTACCTAGTCAAATAGATATACAATGTGTTAAAATATGTAATGCATAAAAAAAAAATAATTTTCTTAAAAAAAAAAAGGTTATTAAAATGCACTACAAGAAAAAAAAAAAGTCAGAAAATAAAAATAATTTGATCTTTACAAATATTTATAGAAATTTTCATCACTAAAAATTAACTTGTGGGCACCCATCAAAATCTATTGTTTAATATGTTTTTTATTTATTAATCATTGAAAAGGCACGACAAGTGTAGTGTATCATGTTCAAGTCAGCAATGCCATGAAAGACATAGTGAGTCTATATTTTGTTTGTATTATTTAGTCATGTCATAAATTATAATACATGTATCAAGATGTAGCTAAATTGCACCATTGCTTTTTTTTTTAATAATGGTAATACACGTATCTATACATTTTTTTAATGATTTATATAATTTTATACTTTATAGTTTTAAAGAGATAAAACCTGCAATTGTTTGGCACACTTCGGCTGGTCTGCATAAGACCCAAAAAAATATCTCCACTCGGTAGCACAATTGTCTACTGGCATTGTACTTCTCCATCTCTTTTAACATTGTAAGATCAGTATGTACCCTGTATTTTCGCCCCATTATAAACATTACAATGACATTTACAGTGTATTGTCATTGAGAATATACACGTTAAATTTTAAACATTTCAAAATTGAGCTGAAGGACACACAAAGACATACAGGCACACGCACAAAAAGTAAAACTAAATAACAACTTATATTTAAAAAAAAAAATAACATGCTATGTAAAATTAAAACTCACAAGATCAACCATCTTGGCTCCCACTAGTGCAAAGTGGCCAATGTGGTATGGACAAAATGCTAGAGCAAAGAGGGAAAAAAATGCAGGCATAAAACTATCGAATGCTAAGAAATATACATGAACACATTTTATAATATTGTGTTAAATAATAATAAAAAAAAACAACACAGAAATGCATTTTGCTGTCACTTATAAACAAGACAAAAAATTATTCTGCAACTTCAGACTAAATCATGGTAAACATCTGTTGAAGTGACACTGATAGAATGAAAGCACTGTGAACTAGTTTTCGTCCATAACATTCCCCCCCTTTTTCCTTTTTTTTTGAATTTTTTTTTTTAGTTTTCAATAAATATAAGAATTCTTATTTGATCCAAAAAAATGTGTGCAAACCAAAAGGAAAAATAAATTAATGGGTATTAATAAATATGTAAACAGAATATAAAACTTACCAAACACCAGAATAAACAATGTGTTTAGAGATACAACCCAGAAGACATGTTCCTGGAACATAAAGAATGTCAGCACATGAAGAATTTTCATTGAAAAAGACACTGGTTTGAGTAACATTAATAATGTAGTTAGGTAACTTTGATACAGCAGATTTACTCCAGTTTAATTGTAACTAAGACTAATTATTCTAGAGAAATAAAAATACATGTATGTTGTGTATCTTAATAAATATAATCGTAAGCAGTTAAACAAACTACTTACAAGAAAAACCAATGATCCATCAAGACCAAGAAGCTGTAAAGAAATATTTCTATTAAAACTATTGTTTTTAAATGAGATGAACTAAAAATAATGGCATTATTCCCAAACAATTTTAATTGCCAACTTATGTAAATATAAATTTTAGTAGGAAAAAAAAAAGTGTTAAAAAAATGTATACAAAATTTTCAAGTTAGAAAAAATATTAATGTCTGAATACTATTAATTCTATATAGTCAAGCAGGTTTAAATTTGTATTTGTTTTATATATTGTTTCTAGAATTGTGAGCAGATCTAGTTATTATTCGCTATTTTCTTTGAGGAGGCATTTTGAGAAATTCATCTTAACAGATATTCTTTTTATTTGCCATCTTGATCTGCTTTTAATTGTTGCCTCCAGCTTTTTATGCTTAATACACTGACATGTTGTACATGTTACTTTCATGGCAATATCGTTAAAAATAAACTTCCAATACCACAAAATTTATATTAAAATTACCAACCAATCAAAACATAAAAAAACTTAACATTTTTTTTTATCATTCACTGAGTGAATAACTTACCCTCTCCCAGGTTAATTCTTCAGCCGCCCTGTCCCATTCAATTGGGTTCCAGTTATTGTCATCTGTTTAAATAAAAATGCAAAATTTACATTTAGAGTTTTTTATTTGCGCTGCACTATGGTCAGGAGCACACAAATGAAAACTTAAATTCAGCAAAAATTTACAAGAAATATACACATCGGATGCTAACCGTTTTTTTTACGATTTTCATTAAAAAATAAAGCTGTCTAATGTTTTCCTAAGAACAGGATAACTTTTAATTTTAAAAGTTCCTGGTTACTTCTGGGAAAAACTAGACATACCCTTCAATTAGTGAGGGTTTTTATGCACAAAAACACCCATAACTTATAAAGTAAAGGAGGTACTGCCTTACATGTACATTTCATAACAAAGATACAAGTTATATTTCTATCTTTGAATGAATTATATAAATCTGATAAAAATAAAGCTATTAATCTGAAAAGTCTGATATTTTTTTTTTTCAATTTTTATTTTGAAAACCCTTTTTTTTCAACTGAAAATGTTACCAGGATGATATAACCTATGGGTATATTACGATAATTCTCTTAAAGATAATTATCAAAATTGATTTGATATAGTTGTTTTGATTTAAAAGTAGTCAATGGAGAGCCTTGGGCTGTTTAAATAGCCTTATAGCTCTAATATTACTAAAATAGTATGATCTTTCTATCAAAATGTTGGAAATTAAATGGTCTTTCTAATGATGTATATTTCATGTACGTTTACTAAAATTACATAAACTAAATATAATGTATACCTTCCGATTAGGAAAGCAACTTTTAAAATCGAACAGATTACAAACTTAAAAAACAAACAAAAAGTGATCCAAGCTAAAAACCAAACACAATAGTGACACAAAAATTGATATTAAAATAAAAATGTAAGATACAGCTGTCTTTTAAATGCACTAAATGAGGTTCAACTTATTTGTTCTGTTAAAAAAATGGCAAATGGCCAAATTGTAAAAAAGTGGGCTGGTCTCAAACCAATACCAAATGACAGTATCTAGGACACTGCATACCTTGGGCAGCAGCGTTGTCATTGTTGGCATCTTCTCTAAGGACCTCATCCATTTCTACAGCTCCCCCAGCATCTTCATTTCCACCAATGACCAACTCTCCGGGCTCTTGGGCTGCATTGTTATTGGGCTGAATAACCCCAACAGCCCCACCTCCAGCTAAGCCGCCAATCAAATTCAAGTTGTTGAGTCCACCAGCACCAAGACCAGGATTCTGAAAAGTTTAAACTTGAGTTATAAATAACTATACCTTTGAATAACCTGACATTAAGTTAACTATAAAAAACATGTATTAAATGACAAAGACTGACTACCAGGACTTACTCTATGGATATTGTTAGGTTGGCCGAGTTGTTCAAGCCATTCTGGACCACCACCATGAAGTATTTGCTCTCTTAGCCACACTAGACTAATGAATGCACACAAAGTACATGTCACAACTAAACAGCCTTGAAAACAATCGCCTGCCAGGTTTTCTCTGAAAGATAAATGAAAAACAAGATAATCATGTAAAATACAATCCAACATATTTATTATTTTTTTTTTAGTAAATGAAAATTAGTGCACTTACGTTGATAGCATGTCTAATGGCAATGTCACAAGAGAACTGACTGACCCTGTAAATAAACATCTGTAAATACGACCTGTGGATATAAAAATTATTCTTCATCACTTGTATTTAAATTATATTCTTAATGCTCCGGTGTTAAACTAAAAATAGCATGATCCTAAAGTATTTGCTGCTACTAAACAGCAATATTAGGTGCATTCTAAAGTGTGGCATAAAGCGAGATGTACTGTACAATGTGGGTGCATTTCAAAATGTGTTTCAAAAAATAAATTCTTACATGCAGTTAAAGGTACGACTCCCAGCCAAGCAAATGCTACTAGTGTGTAATGAAACCAGTATCTGACAGCTCTGGCCATACTAGTCACAAGTCCACTCACTATGTCCTTGATTGGAAGTCGACTGGGCATATCAGGGGAGTAAACTGCAGAAAGATACAATATAAAATTTAAAAAAATGAGTAACTCAACATAATGAAATGTTTCTTAATAAACTAACTTAATAGAGAATTACAAATACCTACACAGACATATTCTTTATATTTACAGGTGTATTTTATTTTTTATGTATCAAATGAAATATTATTATTTAATATTGTATTTAAAACGTTATTGTTAGTTTGAAGCATAATCTACTGAGTCTTTATGTCGTACTATTTAGGTGCGGAAATATGACACCCATACCTACTGTATTTATAAACAAATACACATAATAAAAAAAGGTTTAGCCCTAAAGACTATCACGACGGAATAAGTGTAATTTTACCCATTTCTGGTAAAACTGTTTAAAAAGTTCAATATCCTTTTTTATTATAAAAAACTCAAAAGGTAAAACAAGATATTGTAATTTTATGTAAAGAGGTAAAAAAAAAACATTTTTCGTTATTGATTTATAAAATCTACCATATGATCCCATAACTAAATGTTCACTTATATTATTTTTTTTTTCTAAATTAGCTCCAGATTGACAAATTTCTATACCACTGTCAAGTGGAAATAAGTTTCTGTATTTTTCAAATTATGTAAATTGTAAGAAATATTTGCTTAGGATTTTTCGCTGTTTTTTTTTTTTTTGGCCACAGTATTTATAACATTCACAGAAATAAAAAGATCAAGAGGAGCCTGTGCTGAAGTGAGTTTGAAATTTTACAACCAGGAGCAAGCTCGTTAAATAAAACATTGAGCTTACTTGGTGTAAAAGAAAATCTATGTTTACAAAGTTCACAGTATTCTTTCCGACTGTATTTAAGCCATTGCACCAAGCTGTAAAAAAAAAAAATCATGAAGATAATTAACATAATTTAAAACGTCAAATGAAAAAATGATTTTTTTTTAATAATATCAAGTATATCGGTACTCAATAATGATGTTTAAATTTGTATATTTTGACTTGTCAATGTTTAAAAGTTAAATGCATCTTTTAAAAAGGAAAAAGACTTTTCTCAGGCAATGTCAAGTTTTCCAAAGTAAAATAAATATTTTGTGATATATGTGAACAAATCTTAAAAAAAGTGTTTTAGATTTTATTTATGTACCACAAAAAAAAAATTCTTGGATGAAACTTATAATTTTCTGGCCAGCTTTCATTGAAAATACCAATGCAGCATAAAATGACAGAATACAGTGAAAACAATTGTTTACGATAATTATGTGACATACCAGTCCTGATGTACATATTTAATGCTACCAGTACACACACATGGATGATATAGAGGTTTGTCTGCTGTTGCTTCACATCGGCAAACTCGACATATGTCTGAAATACAATGTAAATCAACTAAAATAAGTAACTTGCAGAAAAAAATTTAAAAATTCATTAGTTGAAAAAACATTTCAATATGTTTCATTTCACTCTGTTGATGACAAAAATAACTATCACCAGTTGAAATAGTGTTATAAGTTATGGATGACATAAAAAGGATAAAAGCACTTTCATTATAATTTTTCATATGGGAATATTTGATATTCCTCTCTTATGCTTCTCTTCAATATTTTACTTATTTACTTTTCTAAATTATTTGATTTCTTATTATAATATTCTTTAAGCAGACTATTAGCGCTGGAAAAGATTATGTTAGATGTTATAATATTTTTAGATAAAGTCAAATATGCATTTTAATTTTAAATTTGGGAAAATTTGATATGCAAATAAAGTGTAAAAGCATATAAAATTGATTTAAGATCAACGAATTATTAAAACAAGTAATGAAAATATATCTCACATATAGATCAATATCAATATTTACAGTATTTTATCATTTAATATACATAATTTTCTTTTAATGGGAATATTTTGAAAAAAGACATATTAGTAAAAGCTTCAAATATTCATCACTTTTAATTATATTTTTAATGCACCAGTGTTGGGCTAAGTATAACATGCTATTACAAATGTATGCCTTTGGTTTAGCCCAGTTTAGGGAGAAATTTTTTAGTGCCTCATTAATAAGACTATTAAGATTCAGTGAGCGACACTTTTAATGATTTAAGAACAGCACTCTAAATTTCACATCACATTGTTAAACTGATTTATTACAATCGTATGAAAATTATTCAAATTTTTTTACAAATCTTCTAAAAGACTTAAGTCACCTACAATCAAGGCCATAGCCGGGGAGGGGGGCTGCAGCACCCCCCAAATTAATTCTAAAAATTATAAAATATACTTCTTTATCATTGCGTTCCAATTTTTTCTTATAAAAAAACTCTCCGCACAGCCCCCCCCCCCCAAAACAAAATTCTGGCTACGGCCTTGCCTACAGTACTACTGTCATGGTATAGTTGTGTGTACTACGCACACAGGTGTGTGTGCATGTTTGGAGCTTGGCCAACCAGGTCACGGGGTCAAGACTCTAGTTATTTCGACAGTATAAATATTATGTTTATTGTAAATAGGATTGTCTAAGAAGGTGATAGAGAGGGACATAGAATGTTCGAGTATGATGCAAGCAAATTATATAAAGAGGATGTTTGTAAGATACGGCAGTTGAGTTCAGTTCAAGTCAGAGAGAGAGAGAGAGTATTTGAGTTCAGTTTGGAGTTCAGTTAAAGAGTTCAGTTAGATGATCATCAGTCAATTAGCGAATCAGCATATTCAGTGTATCAGAGTATATGAGTTTAGTTAATCAGTTGAGTTTATTGGAAAGTTAATAAGTATTTATTCATTGACTTAATCTTAAGGAGATTATCAGTCATTGTAATAATTCAGTTTATATTGGTCCTTATTGGATTTATTCTACTGTTTATATTTTATTGTATTGTCAATAAACTATATGAACCATGGAACATGAATTGAATTTCTCATTATAAACCAGTTCATGTAAATATAACCTTTACAACTACATACTATGTAACTACTAACTACATAGTACTAGCCTACTAGTATACTATAAGTATAATTTCAGTCATGTTTTGTGTTTTTTAACAAACTGGTCAAACTACATTTCACTTGTTTCAAGGATGAAACATTTCGGTTTAGATATATTTTAATAGTACGTTTATTTTATGAAATATCTTGATTTTTTAATTTTATAAAATCTACTGATATTGATTGATGTACTGTCCGGTGTATTATAATTAGTGTTAATAAAATTGTCAACAAAAACAATACTGTCTACTTTCAATAAGACAACAGATTGTGATAAAAGAGGACTTTATGAGAAAGTGTGAAGATATTAATTTTATTATGAGATATTCGTAATGAATAAGAATATAAAGCTGGTTAAGAAATAGTGGTAACAGTATGTCAATTAAAACGTAATTCAATACCAAGTTGCCCATCTTCCTCTAAATCGTCCATTTTTATTTATTTCACAAAAATACAATGTAAAAATAGAACAGTGATGTCGTAAAATTGAGGACGCTCATTATTTGAATACTTATTTTATTTTACGACAATCTCGTTGCTTTAGTAAACAAACGGTGATCGGAAGGGAAATCAAACAGGCACTGTATCATAAAAGAAAAGAAAATACTTAAAAATCAACAATCATGTAACTGTGTCTACTCTTGCTAAAAAGTACCCGTTAATTTGTTTTATACTATATAAATTATTATTCAATTTTCCGCACTCATCCATTTAGACAGAACCATGAAAACCCTAGCCACTGATTTAACAAAAAATATTACGCTATATAACTATATTAGTATTACCCCAACAATGGCAACATGTAGCTTCTCATCTCTAAAATATTTACATTGAAAATACATTGAATTGTATTATTTCTAAATACCAACCTATTGATAAATACTATAAAATGCAAAAAGTGAGTGTTTGAAAAAAAGCTCAACAGACAAAGGGTGATGTCTGAGGCTTTAATGCACAGTAATTTTCTAGATAATACAGTATTAGCTGGGTATCAACTAATTTTATTTTGTATAAAGCAGTATTACTTTTTTTTAAAAAAAGCTAGTTGTTGTGGTGTTGCAAAAACAAGAACATCAATATTGAACCTCACAGACTACTGTATTTAAATGAATCCTTAGGGGCTTAAAGGAACTTTTATGGAGAGTAAAGAAGAAAAAAGTTAATTTCCATTAGCCCTACAGGGCTAATGAAGTCCATCTGTTTCTGTAACCTTGGCATATCAAGGTATTATGTGGTGAGCACAGCACCCAGCTGCCTTTGCTTCCCCAACTTTAGTCAAGTACCATTTAAAGCTGGGTGGACTTATGTGCTGTTATGGGACTTAACTTTCACTAAGACCTGGAAAAATTTCTTTGGTTCTCACAGAGGAACTAACCCAAGACTCTC
The DNA here is from genome assembly GCA_021962125.1 of Bulinus truncatus. Lineage (NCBI taxonomy): Eukaryota > Metazoa > Mollusca > Gastropoda > Planorbidae > Bulinus > Bulinus truncatus. The sequence continues at coordinate 6,963,286 of JAGDYQ010000014.1, read as the reverse complement.
AGGTCGACAGTCGAGCATCTGCAACGCTCTGCGTTACTACTGTATAGAGAGTAAAATAGTTGGCTTTTTTTTGTTACATATATCCCTGAAGGAAATTAAAACAGATTTAAGCTAAAAAATCATATTTCAACTGTTCTAGAAAATGTGTTAGTTAAAAAATATATTTTAACATTTTTTTAGAATGTCTATTCAAGCAATGAAAAACGATAATGAACATTTAAAGTCTGAGGTGAATCATGGTGTTGAAAAATGGGATAACAATGATTTAGCTAAGGTAAGTAGTAACATTAATTATATTGTTAAAGATACTACATTGAAATAAGACTAACAAAATAACACAATAATTTATTTTTATTTATATTTATTTTAGTTTCAAAAATACTTTAAGCCAGATTTTGGAAAGTTTCCAAGGCCAATAAACTTTCAAATATGTTTATTTTTTTTTTTTTATTGTTCATGTTTTAATAAGCAAAATGATTCTGTCATAGGTTAGAATTCGCCTTTTAAGAGGACATTTAGATAGTGTCAACAGTTGTCAGTTTATTGAAGAAGCAGACATTGTTTTCAGTGCATCATCAGACTGTAGTGTTAAGCTTTGGAACTTTAAAACTGGTGAATGTATTAGAAGTTTTGATGATTTACATGCTACCAGTATTTCCAAGGCTCATTGTACACCAGACGGATCTAGGTAATTTAATTATCTTTAAAGTTGCATTAAAAAAGATGTTTTTATCCTTTTTCTTTTTAAAAACGGTATATCCTAATTTATGTTTCTTAAATTCTCTGTGCATTATTTTAGATTTCTATCATGTGGCTGGGATAAGAAGTTGAAATATTTTGATACAGAAACTGGAAAATGTATTGTAAGTATGAATCACCTGATTTTTTTAATATTTTTTTTTTACCATTGAGCATTTGTCTTACCAACTTTTATATGAAATGATTTGCTAACATTGGTTAAGATACTGTTTTATGTCATGTTAAAGACCCTCTTTAGAAACTTTTTAACACATTTTTTTTTTTTTTTCAAGTGAATCTTTTTCTTATGCTTTCAGGAATGAAAATTAATAATCTTTTTATATTGATAGCTTGAGAGGTGTCACTCAGATTATTTGACCTGCTGTCAGATCTCTCATAACGGAAAACTCCTTTCTGTAGGTTCAGATTTGAATAAAAGTTTAAAAATTTACGATGCAGAGAATGGAGAACTTGTTCATGACTTAAAAGGTAATGTTTTTTTTTAAATCTTTATCTTTGTCAGTTGAGTAAATGTAAGTGGCCATACATTTGGCATTGGCACAATGGTGATTGTGAATATAAATTACCTACAATATTTGACAGTTTTATATTACCTGGCACTTTTGGTAAGTGCACTAGTGGTAGGTGTAAATAACTCAGCACATCTTGTGAGTGAAACTGAAAACCCTACCAGATCTCAATGATCCCTACCAAGATTCCTTTCTGGGGTTGGCAGGATGGCTTGACTGAAGAAACTGTTTATCATTGGTGGATATTTCTTAATGTACAAGTACGGGCATCTTGAGCGAAATGATGAAAAAAGGCTCACCACATCCTGCATGAAAATTTTGTCTAGTGAGTGTTGAGGATATAGGATCAAGTTTTAAATAAGTTATCCTCCTTGCATTCATATATTAGTCATATACAAGACTAACTGGCAAAAAGAGATGTATGAAATGGAGTTCAGTGGTTCCTTGGTTTATGAATTTAATTGGTTCGCATTCCGAAATGCCCATAGCATATCTTTTTTACCAAGAAAATGATCATGGAAAATTTGTCTTTTTTTCTATTCTGAATCATTTGTTTCAGGAGTTTCTTGGCAGGGAAATTTGTTGCATACTTTGGTGTACAATGTTTTAGAAGCAGGCCATTGCGTTATCATTCATCAGGTTTACAAAAAGTTTGCTTTTGGATGATGGTTTACAAGGAAATCCGCCCACATGCTACACATTTCTTCAATTCTGGCATTTGACACAGTCACTGGTTTCTCATCATCTGATGACTGCTCCTACTTTAATGTCTTTAGCTGTACAGCGTGGCCTTTGTTTATACTGTACACAATCATTTGTCTCCAACGTTTAACTTTGTAAACTGTTCAATACCGAAAACAAAAAATAAAACTGTTGTTCGTTACCCAAATTGTTTGTAACCTGGGGCATTCATGACCCGAGGTTCCACTGTATATTGTTTCTATCCTTTTGAAAATAGTTATATAGCTGTTTGTCTTATTTATCAGACATAGTATATTCAAATGCAGTTTACATATTTACTGATACTAGAACTTCCTTTTGCATATGTTCACAGTACTACATTTCTTTTTTAATCTTGGTTGAAAGATGTCATTTTCAAATGTATGGGATAAGTAATACAACTTATTTATAAGTAAATTAACTTCCTTCCAGATTATCACAAGAGCACTATTACAAGTGTGAAGTTTTGTCCTTCCGATGATAAAGTAATTACAACATCAAGGGATTATACAGCAAAGTTTTTTGATTTAGTCACATCCACAAATACCATCACCCTGGAGTAAGTGGCTTACTCTTTAGAGGGATAATCTTCACCTTAAATTTATCACTGTCAGTACATTTTGCCAGCTCAGTAATTGACAGCGCACATTTTATTTTTACTTTTCACTTGAAGATATTCTATTTAATTTTTTTAACAAAGCTATCCTTTTATAATAAATATCTTACATTCTATTGACTTTGAAAATCATCAAAGAAATTCTTAAGCTTTTTTTTACCCATGTAACACTAATATTATCCTAAATAAACAATAAAAAGATTTTTTTCTTTGAAAACAGGGGACATATAAATGTAGTAGCAGACTGTGCTATAACAAATGATGAAAGACGGTGTGCAACAGCATCTTGGGATAAGACAGCACGTGTTTGGGATGTGTCAACTGGCATGTACAGGTTAAAAGGACTACTTTTTTTGGAAATTATGTATAGAGTTTAGATACATGTATATTGTTTTAAATATAAATGGTAGTTTAACAAATTTTAATACACAATACTAAAACATTTTTCTTGAATATTTCTTCTATTATTTAAACAGGTCTAAAGGCCCAGTTGAGCTAAAAGGCAATCATGATGGGTCTGTTAGCTGCTGTCAATTTAGTAATGATGGTAAGCCAATGCTCAAACTTTTCCATCTAGGATGAAATATTATTCATTGATCCTATCTCATATTTATTGCTATTACTAACAGTGTATAGGGGCAGTTTTGTTGTTCCTCTTTTCTACATCCGTACCTTAGCTGAGGTATTTCCATAGATGCTGTAGGCTAATGGAAGAACCTATATTCAGACCCATACCCACTCAGTCATCATCATCATCATTGCCCGTCACTCCTATCGGGGTATGGGCCACCAACTAAAGATCTCCAGCGACTTCTATTCTGAGCCATTCTCTCCAGCTGCTTCCAGCTGAACCCCATCCTGGTGATGTCCGCTTCAAATTCTCGCCTCCAGGTGTTTCTAGGCCGACCTCTCTTTCTTTTTCCTTGAGGATTCCAACTCAATGCTTGCCTAGTGATGTTGCTTGCCGGCTTTCGAAATGTGTGGCCTATCCATCCCAACCTTCTCTTAGTGGTTTTCCTGGTTGTCAGAAGGGTAGTCGGCTTTGTGGCTTCCTTTCGGCTTTCACCACAACTAAGCTTTATGAGTCTTCGTGATGAAGAACCTTCTTCTCCCAGGACTGAAATATCTGTTTTTTCTTTAGTTTGTGTTTCTGTAGCAAGGGGTTTTTTAACAGGGTGGGGTTGCTAGCCGCACGCCCAACCCTCCTCCTTTTTCAGCCGGGCTTGGGACCGTCCTTGGCGGAGTTATACCCACTCAGTGGCGATAGGATTAAATTCCCAATTTCATCAGATAGTTTCCCAGACATGTTCATTGGTTAACTGCAGAGCTCATGTCTCATTTACAGAAAATTAGAAAACCAATACTTGGGTGCAATTGTTTAGGCTAGGCTAAAGTTTGAATCAGTGATATAAATCCCATTTCTCAGTCAAGTAAAATAAGACTGTTTTATATATGTTCAATTATGACATTTAACACCAGGAAACATCTTTACTCATAATTTTTTTAAGGTTCACTCTTGGTGACTGGTTCCTATGATAATACAGTTGTTGTATGGGACATGGAAAATAATAATCAGAAGCTTAAGATGCAGGTACTGTTTTTGTGATATTTTACAGGTTTCTTTTTCTCAAAATATGCAGAGTTTTGACTGATTCATCACTTATAACCAAATGAAAATATGTACTGATAATTATTTCATTAACCATATAACAGAATTTCATTATGTGTTGTTAAAACCTAATTATTGAAACTTTATCTAGGGACATATGGATTGGATCAATGATGTAAGCTTCAGCGAAGATAAAAAATGGATTTTGTCTTGCTCCAAGGTAAAAAGGGTTCTATGTAAAATATTTAATCCTAGTGCTATTAAAACCTTAATTTAAACAACTTTACTAACAGTTTATTTGGTAAATCAGGTTTGGGCAACCACAGTCTTCAAGGTTGCATGCAGCTGATGAGGAGGATGTATTCTGTGGGTGAAAAGCCTCTTCATTGTGTATTAAATGTGCCTATATAATGTGAGGCTGCATGGAAAGAAATTAATTCTTTCAATGCCCTTTTCTAAAGTTTCTGCGAACTTATTGTCCATCTTGAACAACGTAGAGAGTATGCCGAGAAACCGACTTTAAATCTCAACTGACTCAAAACAGCCCTTACTGGCTATGAGACTGACTACACCTTTGCTTCCTTCATTTACAAAAAAATTTTAAACCAATTACGACGTGGCTGCCATGCCTTAGTCATTTTTTAATTTAGTAAGGAACTGAAATTTGCATAACACCTCTTCTAAATCAACTGCAATAATCCACTTGTATATGGTAATATAGATACTTTAATATTGAAATGAATTTATAATTAAGAAATGCCCCTTGATTTATTTCTATAATAAATATGTATTTGATGTTTTAATGCATTGATACATTTTATGGAGTTTGTACTTAGTTGTTTTTGTAAAATTATTCAAATGTTGCCTGTCATCATGTCATGTCATTTTAAATGGCCTTAGATTGCCAATTACCTACCACTGTGCTAGATTACTTTGTCAAATGATTTGTATAGCTAGGAAAAATAAGATCTGCTGTTGTCTATGTGGTCGCAATTTATTTCTATGGTGGATCCTAGAGAAAAGTACATTAGGCCGTGATGTCTCAGTATCTATATAATGATCATTACAGCTGAATGAGTGCATATCTATAAATCTATCCAAATAAATGGGTGATAATGAATGATTTTAGCTCGTAATTTTATGATGGTGAATCTTTAGATTTGAAAGAAATTGTAATTATTTGGGGGCACTTAGGCAGTCGCCCATGCCCAAGACTGGCTTTACAAAGATTTTTTTTACTTTCTTTTAAAACAATAATAGTGTTAATAATAAAGTATTAATGTAGTTTTGCTTTAAATATAAAAACAAAGATTTTTTTTACTTTCTTCTAAAACAATAAGTGTTAATAATAATGTGTTAATGTAGTTTTGCTTTAAATATAAAAACTAAGAAATGACATGTTTTCCAAACCAAAAATTCAAGCAGTTAACTGGTTTATTTCGGTATGAGTTTGAAAGTCACCCACAGATCATAGAAAATAAAAAAATTACATTAATTTTATTCTTGTTCTTCTAAAGTATTCTCAACTGCACATTAATAAGTTTTTTTTCTCTATAAATGATTGATGTAAACCTCTATTTTTTAGTTGGCTGGGTACTCCATGGACAACAAAGTTTTGTTGTTTTTTTTTTGTGGAAAATTTTAAGGATATGATTTTTAATAAAAAAAAAAAAAGATATAAATTTGTACAGTTTATTTATTATGTTTGTATTAGGATAAAACAATTCGACTTTGGAACCTTGAAGAATCTGACAAAATACCCATGGTACTTGAGAACAAGAAAGCTGTCAAAGTTGTTAAGGTAATTTTTTAAATTGACATTTATTCAAATGGTTTAGATCAGATGAATACATGTACTTACACAAATTTTACCAAGTAAAAAAGCGTCATGATCAATATGGATTGATTGTGGCGCACTTTTATTTAGTCAATAAAATATATATAAATGTTGGTAACCTTTAGGTCATTTTAACGAAAGTCTATTTTTTAAGCTTTTAAAATATTCTTTAGCACACAAAGAATCTATCTTGTTTTTGTTTGTAATATAAACAAATAAGTGGGGGTGTACAAAGCTTGATAACAAAAGACTAAAAAATTTCAGCACATATATGAGGCATTGCTTATTTTGTATTGTATCCACAGTGCACCAAATGCTCTAAACCATTTTCACTATCCCAGCATGAAGCTTTTCAAGATATTACAGTTTGTGTTTTCTGTCGTCTTAACAGTCCTGAGAAATCCTGGCTCATTTTTAACAATGATGAATAAAAAAAGGAGAATATTTTTTTTTTTTGAAGCTTTAAAAAATTCTATTAGTGGTACATGTATTTCATCAGAGATTGATTGGTAAATTCTATTAGTGGTACATGTATTTCATCAGAGCAATGATTGAATTACACAGACATTAAAAAAATTAAGGAAAATAAAAAAAAAATCCATTAGGTGTTTGGCAAATATTTTTTTATTGTCTTGTTTTGCTTGTGTTTACAGTGTTGCATGCTCTAAGCATCACGAGTTACAAATTTTACATATTCAGAGCAAATTGTCAGATAGTGATGCCTACATTAAGCTTTACAATAAGTTACATATAAAAATAAATGATTCTAAAAATAAACACCATTAACCAAAGCTATGTGTATCTTTGTTCATAAACAAAAGCATGACAATATTTCTGACAAAAACAACTGTAAAGTTTATTAAAACTATTTTCCACTCAATACTAAAAGCTTCCTGAAATCATCTGGTGTATTTCGTTTTAATAGAAAAAATTACTTTGTTCTTAAAGTGTTGGGTATCAAAAGAAAATAAAAATTGAAAGACGTTAAAAATGTTTTTTGTTTAGTAGAAATGAAAAATAAGTTCATAAACAAACATGTCCTTTTTAGGACAAACATATTTGAAAGGCCACAATAGTTATCACTGAATAGGTTCTAATGATATAAATATTGACTACATTGAATTATACACCAGTATACAGTATCTCACATTTCATGCAATAAATTGCGACAAAATATTTACACATTAATCGATTAATTTTGCATTAATTTGATATTTATGTGAATGGGCACTTCACATTCAAAATCAAAGTTACAGTTACACCATGTAGATTTGAGGATTAATCCTAAATTGTGAATTGCAATTTCATTCACTCAAATTAATATTCATTTTTTAATACATTCTATATACAGGCACAATGAATGAAATAACTGCCATCTTTCATACAACTGTTGCGCATTATGGTATATAAGTGGCTGTTTAAATATTATGAACAATACAACTGTTTAGTGGTTATATAGGCCATGGACATCTATCACACGGTATGTTGAGCAAACAAAATTTAATGATATGGAGTGGCAGATGCCTGCTTCATTGGTTTCAGTGCATCAGCATTCCAAGTTCTCAGATTGGCAAGAGTTTTATTGATTTTGTTGCACCACACAATACGTTCCTCCTTGCTGTCTGCAGACATCTGATGCCTATTGAATCAATTGAAACAGGTTATAATTTGAATGCAGACTAAAAAAAAATCTCACTATTAAGCTTATGGATAAAATAGGGAAATGAAGTCATATGCAGTCAATTTTAGGAAGTCTTACCTGACAGTAGTCGCAGAGGTGTATGTCTTAGTCACTAAAGTGTCATGTTCTCCCTTGACTGGAGGCCTGACAGTCACCATTTCAAATGTGTTGGGTCGAGCGCAGATATCACGTGGCACAAGGCCTACTTTCTCTGTGACACAGCGTTTCAAGTCTATAATCGTCATTGGATCCTTAAGACCAGGAAAAATAAATAAATTAACCCAATTTCCATCAATGTATAAAATGCTGATAGAAAAAATGGTACAGTATTAGTAAATGTACATGAAGTAGTCTAACCCAATAAAATCTGTTTCATAACAGCCACACAAATAAAAAAGAACAGGAAAAGTCAGAAATCACAAGTGTCTAAAAGTATTAGGAATATGTGGAGAAGAACTAACTATCACATGTACTCTTTTAGTAAAGGGGCTGCCAGAACAATTAATGAATTGAAAGGGGCCTCCATTTGAATTCTGCAGTACAGAAAGTTTTGATAAATGTCCACTTATTTTTAAAATGGGTAACCCTATCTTAACAACAGACACCACCAAGCCCACATACAATTTTGTAAAGATTACCTTTCTGGTTTCATCATCAGGATATTTCCAAACGCACAACTTATTTCCTGACAGTACACACCAGCGCCTATGCCAAGCACCAAAACCACTCACATCATCAAACATAGTCTGAAATAATTAAAATTTCAATTACTCTTGAAAAATAAAATGAGAACTAAATAATTATTAACAAACACTTCAGAAATGGATACAAAAAAAATCTTTTAGCTTTTTCAACTTACCAAAAACCCTTTCTCTTCAACTGAAGCTTCCATCAGACATTTTAGTCTCAGGAAAATCTGGCCATACAGCGGGGACAAGTATGGTAACTGAAAAAAAAAAAAAAAAAATTAAATCAGCAAATAAAAACTTGCAAAGTTTGCTAAAAAAAATATTTCAATATGCATCACATGATATATTTTACACCTACCCTTTCTAAATGGAAAGAATTCTTGTCCAAACACTTCATGGTTAAAATGAGTGAGGAAACATGAGTGAAACTTGTAGTTCTTACAGCCGCCGGACCTCCAGGGCTCTCCACTAAATAGATAAAACAAAAATTGGATTTCGTAAAAAAAAAAAATTTTAACTGAAAAAAAAAAAAGAGATCAGTTTGAATTGTAAAATTCAATCATTTAATAATTTTTTTCATTGATTACCAAATTACATTAATGATGCATTAAGTCTCCATTAAATGCTGGCAGTTAACTCCAGATAAATACACTGAGCTGTGGTAAAATCAACTTACAAGCCATTGCATATCCCTTGCCTTTTTTTGGTGTCTTTTTCTTCTTATCTTTGCTATATTCCTTGCAAACACTCTAAAAATTAGAAAAATGCTTTGGGTATGAAAGAGTTCATATCCAATCTAAACAATAACAAAGGCTACAATATAAGTATGACGCTAAAAAATGTTTAAGGCTTTTAGTGCCCGTAATAAAATAACAGCAATCTTATGCGTCAAACAGAAATTTACCATTGAATAGATGTCCAGAGTTAATTTAAAATTAGCTGTAATTCCATTGATTTTGATTAGATTGGGGAAGTCAAGACTTCCTCTCATCATGGGATCATGAGTGGACAACATCTGTGTGCTGATTATTTGAGGGCCATTCTTGATTAACAGTATAAAATAATGGGTCGTGTTATCTGCAAAACACCAGAAATGATATTGAAAGGTTTAATGCATTAAATGGGTCAAGAAGAGCTTAAGTTTAGTTCCTATTTTAGAGATTAAAAAAATGGTAGAAATCATACCATGAGATGTTCCAATTTTAGTAACAAACTCCTTTTTAAGAGGCAGCCTAATGTCACTTATTGTTAAAGATCCTTTAGGACCTGGACCCTCGCTGGACAAAACTCCATTTTCTTTGAGACGCTGTATTTCAGTCATAAAGCATTGACGTTTTTGGCCTGAAAGTAGATGTGTAGAGAGTAAAGCATATTTGGGCACTGGCGGCGGAGCAGGGGGGGCAGCGGCCCCCCCTTAAACTTTTAAGGGGGGGGCGGCGCCCCCCCTTGAATGTCCAGTCTGCCCCCCCTAAAATTTTAACTTTTTTAACTTTGTAATTCATTTTAGTTTATATGTGTCATTTTCATAATTCATTTGATTTATTTCTTAAATTTAATATTTGAAAGAAATTATAATGAATTGGCATTTTACAGTAATCACATTATTGAGAGTTGTTGTGGCATATTTTAAAATTAGTTGCAAGTACCCGGCTTTGCCCGGGTTTAAAATAATGTTTTCTGTTTATTTAAGAAGCGTAATTTGACGTTTAATTAAGATTTAAAATAAGACGCGTAAAAAAGGGTTTATTTGCATGCAAATTGCAATAAAAGGGTACATTTATCTTAAAGCAATGTGATACACAACATTTTTGGCAGTTCCTCTCTCTCCCTCCCTCCCCCTCTCTCTCCCTCCCTCCCTCTCTCTCTCTAGGGCATGACTGTATCAAAAGATAACAATTCCTATGGATGAAGGAATGTAATAATGTAGTAAGTAATGTGATATTTGGTTCCCCGTACCGATCATATTTATAGTAAGTTAGCTATGTGGGAGAGTAGCTCGTAAAACCTGAAATCAGGGTAAAAGTTTGCCAATTTTCATGTCTTTGATATCCAAAATAATTAATTACAATTAAAGTACCCATTGAGATGGAACGAAACCTGTTTAAGAACATTCCCCATGTAATTTTGTGTACGTGTACCAAGTGGCGCAACCAGCAAAAAATGCTGGGGGGGGGGGGGGCTCACATATTGAAAAAAGACAGTTTGACAGTCTTTTTTGTAACTTTATAACGTAAATTATGTATTGATGATTTGGCCTGGGGGGGGGGGCTTGAGCCCCCCCCGTTGCGCCACTGCGTGTGTCAAATTTCACGTTATTTGGTTGTCTGGATCTTGAGTTTTAAGGGAACAGACAGACAGATTTGCAAATGCGTCTTATAAGTATAGAGAAGTATTGCCATCTACCGAATAACGGCAAATGTAATTTTTAAAGCAAATACAATTATTTATTATCTTTTCATAAATTACTTTTTGTTTATTGAGTTTCCCGTTTCCGGTTTCTTATTCATCATCATTCATGATAATTATCAGTAATTTTTTGATCTAATTTCACTATTAAATTTGTAAACAAACTGACATTACGAATCAGTTGACGACAGAAGTGCTCAATGTTCATTTTTATTTTTTTAATATATTATTTTTTAATAATATCGATTAAATACTTGCTACAGAATTACTATATTCTATTATAGAATTAAGGGGGTAAAATTTGTCTTTCGGTTATATTTTGTCTTGCCCCTCCTTAAATTTCCAAGGGGGGGGCGCCGCCCCCCCTTAAAATATTTCCTTCCGCCGCCGGTGTATTTGGGCCTTTATCAGTGATAACCTTTGCCCTGTCCCCCATATCTATCCATCCTATCACACCTTTCTCCCCACATGCTGAGTACTTTTCACAACATAAACATCCAGAATTCTCCACATTTCCTTTAGACACACATACCCACAACTTGACACGTGCGTTCAAGACTTTTTTCAAAAACACTGTGTGTTAACAAAAAAATACTTACAAGCCAAGAGCAAAACTTTGTTGCACTCAACCTGCTCTGCTGATCCTGCAAAGTAAGAGTTGCCCATGCAGCATTTGTTTAGTGCGTTGCTTGTCTGCATTATTACATTCTGCTCCAACTGAACCAGTTCTTGTAGTTCCTTGAATGTAAAAAATGAAGCTCATTGCAGCACAAGTCATAGAATACAAATCAGTTGACTGATAATTTATTGAATTAAACTATCACATTGCACCAAGCATCTTAACAAACACATGTACAATTCAGATAAGACATTGTATGGCCAGCACTAAGGCAAATAACTTCCTATTTAAATTGACGTCAATAATTTTAAACTGGCCTTCAGATTTGCAATTACAACTCCTATAACTTCTAGGTACATATAAAAAACTATTTACTTTGATCCTATCCTGAACAGCTCTCCTTTCATCCCTGGTAGGCTCGCTAGATGTTGGCATAACAATTTCCTCCTCTTCAACACATTTTCCAACATATTTGCTGCTTCTTACAATTGGTTCCATGTGATGTTGAAGGATGTTTCTATGCAGTAGATTGATAAAAGGACAGTGTGGTAAGTCAGAATATAAAAAACTATTTTTGAGTCTACTTATAAGGTTATGTTCTTAACTACTTACGCGCTTTTCCGATATGCCTGTAAGCTGTAGGGCCTGTGGTCATCATCATCTTCATCAGTTGATTCTGCTGCTTTATGGTGTCTCTGAGCCTAAGAGATATAGTTTAAACTTTCTACTAATAAGTGATTCAATTCAGGCACATATTTGTCTGTTATGTATTACAGAATTAACTATATCTCCTTAAATTTCTTATAGGTTTACATAATTATCCCCAAACTGTTTTAAAATTAAAGCATCGAATGTTAAAATGTATGCAACAAAGTTTTAAATATGATAATCAAAGAAATATGTAATATATTTATTCCATAAAACTTCAGAACTACTGCTTATTATTTTAATAAGACCCATCCATTGTTATAACCTGATCAAGAGTAATCATTTACAAGCATGTGAACAAAGAACAAAAAGGTAGAGATATTGGATTAAAACTTACAGGAACAGGGACTGCTGTGTTGACTTTTCTTCTCAGTTGAACATTATTAGGATCCATATCAGGATCATAGGTGTCTCTGTTCTGGGGTCGCCTCATAACAACATTTTTGGGATCCATGTCAGGGTCGTAATCATCTGTGGTATCACTTAAAGCCTCGTCAAGCAAATCGTCAACTGCATTTCGATTGCTTATTTCATCTTCATCATCTTCCTCCTCCTCCATACTCTCAGTATCTGGACGATAGCCACCATGCTTGGAGGAGGGCTCACCACTGCTTCCTTCACTTTCAGCAGCTGCATGATCATCCCCGTAGCTGTCGAGACTTGACTGGCTGGACCTGAGTGGTGCTGGTGGCAAAATACTCTCTCTCCTGACAGCTTCAGAGACGAATCCTTTCAAACTGATATCATCATCATCTAAGTCTTCTGACAACCTGAGAATAATAAAAAAAAAAAAAAAACTTTTGAGTTGTATGAAGTTTTTTTGTGTGTGTGCGTGATGCAAAACTAAAGATCTTAAGTAAAAACCAAATAAAAAAAATTGGCGCCTAGCCTATCTGAGCTGAAATCGTCCTCAGTTACTACTGCAGGATAGACTGGCTGATCAACTTCTTTCATAATGGGAACTTCAGGTTTTTTGAAGTCATCACTTTCATCTGAGGATTGCTTGTTTAGCCTTTTGGTAGCAGAACGAGGAATTTTTTTATCAGCATCATCATCACTGTCATCAAAGCTGTCATTAAATTTCACCTTTAAAAAGTTTTTTAAAAAATTTAATTAAAATCCAACAACCACAAAATTATCATCTGTTAAAACTACTCTTTCTCATGAATAGCTAGAGATTGCAAGATGCTTCAGTAACCACAATTACATATTAATGATCTAAAAAACCAATGCTTTTATTTGGATGCTTAGTTCAGTACAGAAGTCTATTAGAGGAAAAAAAAGCAGTGAATTTGTAAAGTCATGGTTTATAAAGTGATATCACCGTACATGTATTTACCCATGTATAAGCCACCCCCTTTTTTCCAAAATTTTCAAGCCCAAAAAGTGTATGATGATGAGTGTATGAGTGATTATTATGAATCTTGAATTTTGTTTCTTTGTAAATTTTTCTTTCTTTATAACTTGTTTCTCTAATAAAATATTTTTTTCAAAACTTCACAGTCCAAAAATTGGGGTGTGTGTGTGTGTGTGTGTGTGTGTGTGGCTTATACAAAGGGGGTGAATATACATGAGGAAATACGGAAAGTTTTTCTATTTATGTTATGCCCAATGCTAAACATTGGCTGATCAATGTCAAAGTAACGATGTGTACAGCATCATATGAAAGAGATAACATCAATTACTTAAGTGTGGGAAACATTAAAGCAAGATAAAATTGTTGCAAACAGATTGACCACTAGGCGTGGCTGATTGGTTTTTATTTGTTCTGAACAGATATACATGTATTTAGGAATTGTAGTTCTCTTACTTTATTTCCACAGTCAAAAAGTTAGTAACTGATGTCATCTCATTCACAAGATACTGTTCATATCGTCACAATTTTGCTGGACAATGTCTCACTAGCTAGCAAACATTGGCTGTAACTTAATTTGGGTTATTAATATATTTACTGATAATCGAAGTACACAGTTTTCATAGTGTGGTTGATTGTGTTACGCACATGTGCGTGTGTAGAGCTAGTAGTCATCAAAATGAGGTCTGAGTCTGGACATTTCTAGACTCAGTGAGTTGTATTCATGGAAATTATGATCTGCTATTTGATCTAATGTAGCTAGTTGTCGAATGTTCTAGCTGTTATTAAAGCAGATATATAAGCTGCAGTTTGTGAGTCATAAAGGGCAGAGTAATAAAATTAGGAGTGTGATGTTTATAAAGTGAGAATCGATATTGGTTAAATGAAAATAGTGATTATTATGTGGATGTAATTTGTATTCTTAGATAATGGATTACTTGATTGGATTTTTTTTTAATCATTATTTCATATTGTGGGTGATTAGATATTACATGAACCATGAAGTGCAGTAGTTCTATATTTATATGAGAGTGTGCAAGTCGGTCATACCAACTAATTACAGTTAGTACATTATACTCCTCCCAAACACTATCATGTTCATCTCATACAGCGGCGTGCTGCATTGCTAACCATACCCTTGAGGGCAACAGCCCTCATATAAACAATACATCTCGCATGTATTCGTTACACCAGTCAAGTTACACCAGTCAATCTAAAAAACTTACTGATTAGCTACACTAACCTTTTTCTCATCAACAGTTGGCACAGTATTTTCCTCTCTTTTTTTTATCAAATTGTAAATGCTGCTGGTTTGGCTTTTTGGGGTCTCCTTAGAAACAGGTGTATTAATGGAGGGTAGTTCACTATCTTTTCCATCTTCACTATCAAGGCCTATAGCAGCAGCCAGTTTGTTGTTGAACTCTGTCCATTGAAAAATCATAATTTAAAAGGAAGAAATGTGTATGTTTTTTATTGTGCTGAACATGTATAGGGTTGTTGTGACTAAGGCTATAAAAGTTAGAGTGATGGCAAAGTAGATAGTGAACACAAGTCACATGCAAAAGGTAGAGGGTTAAATCCCTGGTAAAGCCAAAAATATTCGCTGCTGACTTTGAGAGGAGATCGGCGCCACCAAGTCTATTTGCCCGCAGAAAGGACATTTAAAAACACATCTGTTGATGTGTCCGTTTGTTCCCCCAATGACTTCATCGGTTAAGGGAATAAAAACAACAACAACATATTTTACAGTCTATAAGAGGCACCCGGTATTTGAACTAAGACGCATTCATTTTCACTTCTCTTTTGGGGGTAAAACATTTTGTCTTTTAGTCTTAAAATATGGCAAGTTTTAACTATGTGATAGGGGATGGGTGGCTAAGCCATGTAAAACTCTCTACTGTCTGCCTAAGAGTAATGGGTTTGATCCTCTGCGAAAACTAACAGACTTTTCCCAGGTACTGGTGAAAGTTAATTTAAAATTCACCCAGCTTTAAATGGGTACGTGACCTAAGTTGGAAAAGTAAAGGCGGCTGGGCATAGAACTAACAAAACTCCTTAATATGCTGTGAATTCTACGCGTCATCTGCCCCAGTGGCCCTTTAGGACTTCACTTTTGTTTTTATATGTTAGATGATAATTATAAATATTTTGCTAACCTGCCCTGGCTTTGTTACGTGCTTCTTCCCTTTTATTACTGGCCCCTTTGTTGCCTGCATCTAACTTTTCTGGACTTTTGCTTGTAACTTTCTGAGGTTCAGACATCTGAATTTTAAAATAGAGCAATTTTTCATATACTGGTACTTAAAAAATAAAGGCCAACAAATTTCAAGAATACAGGTACATCTAAAACAATGATGTACCTGAACTGGTTCAGAGGATGAAGTTGTATTATCTTCTCGAAGTACACCATTTTTCCATCGGTTCTGTATGGCTTCCAATTCTGCCATTCTAGATGCACGTTCTTGAGCTGCAATAGCACTGGATGTTGTGGAACTCTCCTGGCACTGTTCTGCAAGAAGTTTATGAACAGTTTTTGTGCCAACACTAACCTGTGTTGAAATACAATTTATTATTTACGATGCTTATCACATTTTCCCATATACATGTACAAAGTCTTTACATTTAACTTATTTAATTCTCAATCTATAGCCGCCAGTATTAACTTTTTTACCAGTATGAGAAAACATATTACCTTTGAAGGAGAATGGACCACTTTACTTGGTGATCTGACAAGTGTTTTTGACGGAGACTGGCATGTACTCGCTGACATTTTCTCAGGAGATTTTGCAGGTAACTGGACACCTTTCTTAGACCACATTTTGGAGGCTCTTTCCTCAATACATTCCCGAAAACTTTTAGTTGGTGCAATATTACTTTTACTTTCTGGGGGCGGAGGAGCAACCTGTAATTAAATAAATAGATTTGATTAGAGCGATGCAGGAAAAAATATGAGCTTATTTAATTAACCCATGAACTTGGTTAGCCCATTTTATCTGCAGGGAAAGTGCATGAGCAGGTAATCCAGTTTGTAGTTTGACTGGAATAGTTACTTCACAACTTATTTAACTAACATAAGAAATAATTAAAAAAATAAGAAAAGTCTCAATACCAGTGCCCCATACAGAATTTTTTATAATTCAACAAGTTACTAATAAATCTGTGAGTCCCTGAACATTAACCTCTATACCATGGACTTTTCTTACTTTGGACAAGGAGGAAAGGACTATTATATTTCTTGTGATAGAATGGCTGATATAAAAAATAAATTACTATTGATCAAAACACTCATGCCTTGCTGGCACAGTCAGCTTCACGAAAAATGTGAGCAACCAATCACGTATGTGTCGTTGCCCAATCCATTCAATCACAAATATATATCAAGAAATAAACTTTTGGGTATTCTTCTTACTGGATATCCTATTTTATTAAACTAATTGGCTTTACACCAATTTTTAACTGGTTTTCTACCTAGTATTTGTCCCTGTCATAATGAGTACTTTTAAAGTAATTTTGAATACTTTTAATTTTATTTTATTTAAAGCAATTCAAAAGTAAAACCAATACAAACATAGTATTTCTTTGAAAGATAAATAGAAGGGGTAACAAATTCTTTAAGCATTTCAAGCATCTTGAAAACATTTAGGTTTTATTTTCCTTGACAGTTAAAAAAATCATATGAATAACTCATTAAAAAAAAAACAACTGATACGATTCCATATTCAATCCTTATACATGGATAGAAAACATATACTGTATCTAGGAATTATATTCGCATGCTAAAACACTATATTGCTTTTCTAAAAGCATTAAAAAATCTATGAAATGCGCCCACACTACAAAATCATACAATACATGGGTTAAGTATGATGGTATAATGTTTGATTATGAAACACTGTAACAGGATATCTAAATCACTAGGGTACCATTACTTGACTAAAAGATAGTATCTTGAGGATTTTATAGTGATACTTACAGGTGGAACATCAGAATTAGTTCCATTCACTTTAGGAGTAAAACTTGAAATAGGTCTTTGTTTATTTTGTACTGGAGTACATTCAGCAGGATTCACTTTTTTAATGTTGCTGACATTATTAGCAGCAGTCATTGTTTCCCAGGCTGACATTCGAGCGTTAACAGGATACGCTGTGGGCTCATCCTTCTGCTGGCGACCATGGAGAGGTGTACTGGACAATTTCTCTTGCATTTGAGACATACGCTGGGAAACAGGCAACTCTGATGGATCATGTTCTCTCTGTTTTGTAGCTGTAACTGTATGTGTTGAAGAAGACAATACAGGAGCGCATACCTGAATAGAAGATTTTTATTTTTAGTAATCACAATGTAGTTAACAGGAATATTGCTGAGAAAATCATTCCTGGCAATTGAACATCCTTGATTTTTTTTTATTATTATTGGTATATTTTATAACAGCGGATAAAAAAAAAAAAAACAAAGATGAAAATCCTGTCTTCTAACATCAATCTTCTGGTTTTAAATTTTCCTTCTAATCTGGTTATGTTTAAAAAAATTTACTGAGTCATATAATGAATAAAACTAAATATTAAAGCAGGTGCTAAGCAGTGTGGTATTAAATCAGAAATAAAAGATTCAAGATGTTTTAATAAAAAAAAACGACTTAGAAGAATTACATTTCATGACATTTATCAGCACTTGAAAAATAAGAAAAGATAATTGAAATGAGCTCTCATAATAAATGTTTAGATATAATTTTCACAAAATTTAAACGGCAAGCAATATAATAAATAGCTAAAACAGAAGTTTGTTAATAGTGTTGTGGTAATATGCAAAGTGATCAACCTGCTTCTGTATTTTGGGTACAAAAGATGAGCTTGCTTTCCCCGTCGGTGTGTTTGCCGTGAATTTCTTCTCAAAGGTAGCTACCTTAGATGACAGAGGGTTATTCGAAGGTAATGCAGACTTTGCTCTAGGCGTTTCAGTTTTCTGTGCCCAAACTGCAAATCTCTGCGACACTGGTTTTAGTGTTGGCTCGTCCAGAGTCTTGTTCAAGTCACTCTCCTGGGGGCTTTCAAGAAGACCGGGTGCATTCACTGGAATCTCAGACGGCAGTTCCCATTTTGATTTGCTAGGCGTAATACTATCTGTCAAGGCAGGGGCAAGTGGGGGCTTTGAAGGGCTCACAGTCACTGGAGCCTTGACTGGAGAAATCTTACCATCTTTATAGTTTGGGGAGAAAGGCTTTGGAGACCTATTCAATTCAACCTTAAATAACAAGCAGAACAAATGCAAAAGAAATAAACAAAAAATCATAACACATACATACAAATATATATATATATATATATAAAGGAGTTACATCCACATGCCGTACTATTGAAAAATTAAATAATTTGCAGCGATTAAAAAAATGTGTAAATCTGTGATAGAGAGAGTACAATGATTTACATAAGAAAAGATTAACGTATAAATAAAACAGAAGCAAGTCAAATGCTGTATTAACATGCTGAATTAAACAAGAATTAATAACCATTGAATTACATGTCATTCTTTAATAAATATATCCAATAAAACTGACCTTTGAACTCCGGAGAGGAGAGTTTCTAGCCAAAGTGGATGACGGGCTTGAAATGTTTTTATTAGGGGTAAAAGATTTTTTAGGTGTGGCCTCACGTTCAGACTAAGGAATAACAATAAATGGCAATTATGGCTTAAATGTTTCATGAATTTTTTGCTATAATATTAAGGACAGTGTCAAAAAGTTGACAAATTCATATTTCAGGGACAATATGAATGCTTTCTTCATGGTTCACAATATTCGCAGAAGTAATAATTGTTCAGTCTAAAAAAATATAGCTATTTGTTGTTTTTTTAAAATATTACCCCCCTTTATTTCAATATGTTAAAAAGTGAAATATTATGATAGAAATAAAAAGTATGCAAAAAAGCTATAATTTTTTAAATAATATTTATTAACAAATTCCTAGGCTAATTCATTTGAATTAATGTATAAAGACATAAAACAATAAAACACCACTTGCCATTGAACTCTTGTAAGGAGAGTTTTTTCCTAATGTAGATGAGGGACTTTCAAGCTTGTTACTATGCGCTGTTTTCTTTGGTGAGAGTTCCATGTTATTCTGGGGAAAATCAAGAGTTAAAAACTTTAAAAATAGTGTAATTAAATTAAATAAAGAGTAAAAAAACAAAAAAAGTTCAAAGTTATGAAAAGACTATGAAGAAACAGAAAAACAGAGAGTAACTGATGGCTGAAAATTTCAAAAATACATTATTAATTTACCCTTGTGCTCTTGTTAGCAGCACTTTCTAAAGCAGATGAACGTGGAGAACAAGCTTTCTTGGGCTGGCTGTCAGGTTCTGAATGTGAAGTGATAACACTTGGAGGTTGAGGAGCAGGACCTTTACCAGAGGAAACAGTGTTTACTTGAAGGTTCGGCTCAGGCTTGGGTGGCTGCCACTTACGTTTCTTTTCTTCTTCTTTCCTATAACAGAGGTTTAAAATACACACATATAAGGACAAAATTATTGTCTGTTAACAATAAATAAAGACAATCATGTAATAAATATAGTTTGTAAATTCTAAATTTAAGTTTTAAAGTCAAATGAATGCGAAAAAAGAAATATTATTTTAAGTTTGGCTTTATTGAAAGAGCAGAATGAAAAAGATTTTTTTTCAGATGTTTAAAGTTAAAATGTGTTTTGGCTTTTTAAAAATCTAGATCATGGGGTGGGCAAACTACGGC
The DNA here is from genome assembly GCA_021962125.1 of Bulinus truncatus. Taxonomy (NCBI): domain Eukaryota; kingdom Metazoa; phylum Mollusca; class Gastropoda; family Planorbidae; genus Bulinus; species Bulinus truncatus. The sequence continues at coordinate 6,943,039 of JAGDYQ010000014.1, read as the reverse complement.
CCGCATGCGACCCTTCAGAGTACATAATGCGGCCCGTATGCACGCACATATTGCGATCCTATATCGATGTTAATTTTCTTTAAGAGTTTGAATGTGAAATAGATGACAAATACTTGGTTATTATCTTCAATTCATATTTTCATATGTTGTAAAATTGTACTTGAAGTAGACAAAAAATATATGCGGCCCGCCGATAAAAATCAAGTATTCAATGTGGCCCTCCGTAGAAAAAGTTTGCCCACCCCTGATCTAGATTATAATAAAAATCAAACATCAACAACCAACGCACTGATATACTTTAAAAATCAACTGCATAGATTTCTGTCATGGATGTGTTTTGTGTGTGTGACTGAGCTGTGCATGAACTCAGTGTGTTTGTGAAATAAATAGTGAGATTGAAGTGAGTGAATGTCCAGGTGGAGAAAGGGGAAGAATGAGAAATTGTAGCAGTGTACACAGGTCTCTCGAGGTGAGAGGACCTGCCTTTACTTCTAAGGTGGAGTGTGATATTTTCATATGGGGATAATATGTTGTGAATTCAGAGTCTGGATATTTGAACTAAAAGTTTAGTGTGTTGGCCTAATTTATATTACTTCACTGGATTATATATATATTTATTTGTATTCCTTTCATTCTATTATGTTCATCAATAAAAACAATTTTGACCGTCGACCACGTCTACCTTTATTTTATAATGTCTAGAGTGAACCCATCTATGACATTATGATGGCAGCGGTGCTAAACTGCTAAACAGCGGTATGCTAAACAACAATAATACTGTACTATTTCATAATGGAAGAGTCAAACATGTATATTCCTGATGGCAAAGCCATGGGTTTAGAAGGGACCCAATTAGCTAAATATGTCAGAGAATGCCAAAATGACGATAAGGACCGAGCCTTACTCAAAGAAAAGGAAGAAAAAGATGGAGTAAGACAAGCGGAAAAGGAAGAAAAAGATAGAGTAAGACAAGACAAAAAGGAGGAGCTAGACAGGAAACATGAATTTGCTCTAAAGATGGCTGAAATCAATGCCAAGAACGACGTCCAAACCGAAACTAACAACACAGAAAACAGATCATATGCTGCCAAACACAAAATTCGCATTCAACCGTTTAATGGAAAGCATGGCGATATAAACAATTTTTTTTCCATAATGGAAACCCAATTTGAATTGAGCCACATAGACAAATCAGAATGGATTGTTTACCTATATGAAGCGGTAACACAGGAAGCTCAATCAGCATTAAATAACATAAAAGGTGAAGACGCCAAAAACTATGATGCTGTTAAAAAGTATTTGCTACAGCATTACAACAAAACTGAAGAACATTATCGTACACAGTTCCATAACACTATAATTTATCAACATTATTGAATCACATCTATTGAACTGGATTAAAATGTCTGGAATAGACAGTGGAAATGCCAGACAAATCATTTAACTATTGTTGGTGGGCAAAATACTAAATCAGAGTAGTCCCGAGTTATACAGTTACATCAAGCAACATAAAGTGCACAACAAACAACAACTAATCACTGCAATGTCTGACTTCAAGGATAGCAATTCAGACTTACCTTTATTCAACATAGTACAAAAAGATTTTAATGTTATGCAGACACAACAACGAAGATTTCATAGTTTACCAGCCAGAGATAAAAAAGTCTGCTATATATGTAAAAAACCAGGACACATTCAATATTACTGTCGATATAGGAAAACCTACCAGAATTATAGACTCAACCAAATAAAATAATGCAACAATATCCAACAAACCGAAGACAGTCTCCAAACATGAGTCCACCCAGAAACAGCAGAGAAAGAGGCCGCAGTTACAACAGACAGATTTATGAAAATACAGTCGCCACCATGCTTGACAACAAGGGCAACTTGATCTTTTACCCATGTTTCGTAAACAACAATCCTGTAATGTGTTTGCGTGACTCCGGTTGCACAACGGTGATAGTTGATGAGAAATTAGTTCATAAAGACCAAATGACTGATAAACTTGAACACATAAGGTTAGGAGATGGTCAGAAAGCCATATGTCGTACAGCTATAATAAACATAGACACTCCCCGGATTTCCGGAAAAATCAATGCCTTAGTTCTATCATCACCTGTAGCCAGTTTAATAGCTCAGTCAAACACACAAAACACATCCATGACAATTTCAAGTAATACAGATTACCATAGTAGAACAACTAATTTAAAACGTAGACTGAGAACAGATTATTACAGTCCCTGTAAGGATGTGATGTTTATCTCATGATCCTATCAACAACTAATGGGTCAGGTTGTATAATGTCCTGTAACCAAAGCAGAGTGTGCACCTTTGGAGGCGCCATAAAAGACGTGTAGATGACTGAAACTACTGGGATTTAAAGCCAGATAAAAAAAAAATGCCCATTGAGTATATTAAAAAAAAATCTTGCTTAATGTTAAACCATATGCCCAACCACTCACAATAATTAAATCTGAAAATTACTTTTCTAGCCCATAAGAATTGAACACCATGCTTTTTGCCTCTACTGTAAGAGATTTAATAAATTTTAGCACACCATTGCAGAGCTCAATAAGATAAACATTTGCACAAGTTTGCTAGGTATAAACCAATGCAATACAACTGAGCACACAAATGTTTTGTTTCATAAGACCATACAAAAAAATTTTAATTGACTTCCAAAGTTTTGCAATATGTTTACCACATACAGCCTGAGAAAACTATAGGGAACATTGCAGCATATACTTACTTAACCATGTGACGAGTTAGATCATCCTCCATATTATTCAGGTGCTCAGCAAGAGCAGCAAACCGACCTTTTCTAGATGATCCAAAATTTGTAGCAGGCTCACTCTGTTTCAATGGAGATTTCTGGGAAGAGGGCACCATCTTTCTCTCTGCAGGTGGAGATGTGACACTTTTTCTTGGTTTCGGGGTTGGAGTTTCAACATTTTCTAAGATAAAAAAAAATAATTTTAATTTCACTTCATTAATTTTATAAATATGACAAAAATAAAGTAAGACTGCTCACTTGAGAATTGAAAGTTAAAATGTTTGTTCAACCAAAATGAATACCTTCATTTGACCCATCATTATAAAGATTGGCCAGGTTTTTTAAACGAGACTGCACACCCTGAATAGCAGGAGTATCGGGTTTCATTCCTTGTTCAGCATCTCTGAGGCACTGCCGCTTAGGAGAATCTAAAGAGAGAGAATATGATAAGATTTAAGACCAGAATCAATAAATAAAACTAATACATAAATTCTTGGTTAAGGCTATATGACAAGATAATTTTTGTGCCAATATTTAAATCATGAATTTCCCTTGTTTATTATTTGATCAAAATCTATACATTTGCCATTAATACATTGAAAATACTGAATTTTTCCTCAGGATTATTTCTGATTTAAAAAAATCAGAGATTACTCTCAAAGAAAATTTTATTTTGAGTAAAAATAATACAACCATATTAATGTAGTTAATATTTTAAGATATAAATAACTAACTACAGTTACCAAACCATAGTAGTAATGTTAATGACAAATACATTAAATAAACAGGCCAAATAACTAAAAAGATTAAACTTTTATAAATATTTATGAAATCAAAATGAATTTTAAAAGATTTAAGGAACTGAAATGAAAACAAATTAAAATAATTTTTTTTTTAACTTTACTAAAAGGAAAACTTTGAAGGAAACTTGAAAGTATCAGTAATTTTCAACCCTATTTAATGTATGTTTTAACAATTACCCATTATTTTCATTAGCACATTTAGTTTGTTTTAGTTAATGACCGTTCAATATAAGAACATTTGTTACCAGATAATTTATAAAGGTGATGACGCTACTTAAACTAGCCATAGATGTATTTATACATATAATTATATATATCAGCTGTATTATTATTATAAATCTATTGCAAAGACAGTGCATGTAAATAAGAATACACCTATATGTGTACATTTAATAAGTATGATAATGCTGAATGAGAAAACTGTCTGAGGTTGAAAGAAACTGAAGAAAATTAGAAATTTAGCTTGAGTCTGAATGAATTCAGGGATACATTAAAAAGGCTTAAAGTACCATAATATGGCTCTTCCAATGCTCCTGAAACAAGATAAGCCCATGTCATGCATAAGTAAAAATATAAACGCATAAAAAAAGGAGCTATGCTGCTAGTCTCATATACTAAATTCAAACAATATTTTCAAATGAATGCACCCACTTTTGACAGAAAATATACCTTTAAAATTAAATTACTCAACTTTCATGTCTAATAAGGAAAGGTAGAATATCATTTAAGTGATTATTTTAATGATTAATAACAACCTTGTTTAGAGTTGTTCCCGTAGAGAAATGATATGCAATAGAAATATTTATGATCAATAATTTATCTCAAAATCAATAAATGGGTAATGAATATTCTTACATAATTTAACTTATAACTAATAAAACTCAAGGATCTTATCACTAGTAATGGATAAAAAGAAACTGCTTATCTAATTATTTTACAGGCAAAAACATGAATTAACAAATAAGAAATAAAAAAAGATTATTCAGTTTAAACAGCATATTATCATACCATCTTGATTATTCTGTTTTTCAACAAGAACTTTCTCAGATCCATCAGTATCCAGCACAGGGGTTCTACGTTTGCGAGGTGCTGCTTCTGGCATACCAGCCATTCGTTGATTTAACACTTCTCGTCTTTGTCTTGTTCTCTCAAGTAACCTCTGAAAGTTATAACAATAAAAAATTATAAAGAGTACATAGATAATTTTACCTGAGTATAATTAAAGATCTTACATTGTACAAAATAATTATAACATAGTTTATGTCATAGTACTACTGTAGTCACATTCCTATTTTTTATATTGTAAAAAAAAAAGAGACAAACCAAAAGTCAGTCTGTCAAGATTGAGTGAAAAAAAGGCTCATTTGGCAAAGATTAAGTCATTATTGTCCTTTTGACATAGATATTTATAGAAAACATGCCATGGATATAATTAATAATGGGAAACTTCAAATACACAATAGCATTGCAATAAAAAGAAATTTACAAAATATTCTTATGCATTATAATACATGCATATTTATGTTTTTCTTTTATAAACTTTAAATGAAGTTATTGAATTTGATCATTGTATTTTTTGTTTAGCTCTCATGGATGAATCAACTGTGATTTAAGTTAAAAGATTATTGAAGATCTTATATTTTTTTTAATCCATTAAATGTGAAATATTGAACTAAGATGACAATGTGAATGTACTTATGAAATTTACTGTTGGCTAACCACAGTACTTTTCTTTATGTGTAAGGACTTTGTGGATATATGGCATGGTATTGTCAAGGAAGTGATGGTTTTCTCATTCTTTCATCATGGGGGTTATTCTAGCAGTTACAACACAGTAACAAAAGTTACAACACTAGTTAATATTATAGCCTATAATACAGGTTCACACAGTTGTTGACAATTCTTAGCATAGTCATAGAACAATGAGTGGGACCAAGTAAGTATGGAAGAAAAGATCAACCAACTCAGTAGAAATAGCAGCAAATACTAATTTTAAATATGTCGCAATACACACTACTCATACCGCAAAGACCTTGCTCATAATATCTCCTGTTAAAATTTATTAAAAGACGTAAGTTAGATTCACTGAGACCTATAAGATTGTGGGACAGATGGCCAAGTGGTGTAGATACTCGACTGTCGACCTGAGAGTCCTGGGTTCGATCCTCATGAGACCCATGGAATTTTTCCAGGTGAAATTTGGTGCAAAGTCGTCCCACAAGTCCACCCAGCTTTAAATGGGTACCTGACTTTAAGTTGGGGGAAGTAAAGGCGGCTGGGCGTTGTGCTAACCACACAATCCCTTCATATGCAGAGGTTATAGAAACAGATGAACTAAGGGAACTTTACTTACTTATACTAACTAAAGATTGTCTAGCTTGTATATTAAGAACCAAGGCAAACTTTATTTTAAATGAAAAAGGAAAGTTCTCTAGGTTATTAAACAAATTAAACCATGTTTCGACTGAATCAATTATTACAAATAACATAGTTTTAAATATATTTTAATATATTATATATATAAAAAAAAGCTTTAGGCTATTATTTATGCAATCCATTATTTATACTTTTTAGTAAATTTGATGGGACAATACAATATAATTTAAATGACAAATTACATGTTAAGTATATCTAATTTTTTTTATTGCTATTCAACATTAACCTTTGCAAAGCATAGACATCGACGATGCCATCTGTCCATAGCTTTACTGGCTTTTTAGCAAGGGACCCTAATAAGTCTATGTTTATAGCTTAATTTCTGATATTAAATTCCAACTGTATACTTTAGTGCTATCTAACAGTATAATTTACTACAGGTACTATAAAATAAGACAAATGGTCATGTCACTCATGTAGACTTAGTCTTAGCCACCAAAACAATACTGTTACTTACAATATTAATTAAGCAGTGGCTCCGGCACCAGCCAAAACCATCATATTAGGGTAAAAGGAACATGGCATATATGTATTTTTTTTTTCAGGATAAGGGTTAGGGTGTGGAGCAATATTATCTATGACTGGTACCCGAAGTAAAAAAAATACCGTAGCCACTGCGTATTAATTACAGCATTTTAATTCATAAGTTATTAGGCAAAATTAAAAAGCTAGTAGAAAATTACGCTGTTTCTTTTTTGTTTTATTAGCATTATATATCAACAATAAAACACCTATTATGTATGATTGTTTGTCTTGTCTGATTTACTGTTCAAATTTAAGTATGTTTGACTTTAACATGTTTGCTTGTTTTAGATGACTTTGTTTTCAAACTTAAAGGCTCAACATAATATAATCATCTCGCTAATTAAATATATATGAATAAAAAAGCCTCTGTACCTGAGTATCTGGATCCATTTTACTGTTGTGTCGGATTATTCACTATTGCTAAACCAATTTAAAAATAAAAACAATTTTCTTCAGTCCACCATACTTCCGTGATCAACCTGTAAATATAAAATTTTAAAATTAGCGGTTGAAATCACGTCATCTCTCGAATCTCGCGATATTGGGTTTACCCAACCAGGCATAAGTAAATACATGACTTGAATTTTCAATTTTTGCATTTCATCATTTGAAAATATTGTTTCAAAAAGAATGTCTTAGAATAAAATACTAATCGGCATTCAACCACAATATATTAAAAAAATTTAACACTCCTTTTTCGTAATCCCCATAAAAAGTGGGGGTGCACTTAAATATGAAGTATGAATGCGGTAATGAAGAAAAACAAAGGGGGAGGGAGCTAAGAACAAAAAGGTGCTCATGACTAAATTCCGTTTTACACCAGATGTTGCCAACCTTTTGAGCCTCACAGGATCCCATATTCAAATTTTTAAGTCCAAGGACTTCCAAAGAAATTAGTCCAAGTCAGTCCAGGTCCTGATGAAATATGCTTCTAAGTCTAATCTAAGTTATAAGTCTCTCAAATCAACCCAGCTTTAAATGGGTGCCTGACTTTAGTTGGGTAGTAAAGGCGGTTGTGCGTTGTGCTAAACACGCAATGCCTTCATGTGCCGTGGTTACAGAAACATATGAATTCTACCCTTTATCTGCCCCGATGACCCATTATTTTGTATGAATGTTATACAATTTATTTTTAGCAAACTTTAAAAATATTGTCCATTTTTAGTGTTTCTAGTCTCCCTTGACAAACGTGATGAGATGCCATTGTTGGAAAGTAAACGCGACAATAAAATAATCACATTATTTGCAGTGTGTGTGTGTCTGTGTGTGTGTAGGGGTAATTTAAATTCAAAAATGTAAAATCTACAACGCTGTTTTATAATTAATGACTTATCATTACTGCCCTCGACTTCCCTTAATTTATCAACTGGGCCTAAATTATGTTGCCAGGATTGTCATTATGATGTGACATCCTCTGCTACCTGCAGCGAACTTAACGACAGTACGGACAACTCGATTTTAGCTGTCCCATCATGGCTGTCATGTGTCACTGGATATTCTGCCATGCCACGTACGGCAGACAGGTGACACTGGATTATCTGTCACATGATGAGTGATATGGGCCACGGAGTTATCTGTCACAATATATTTGACATGTGGAGCTGGATGTTATCAGCAGGGCTCGATTTACCGCCGGGGATATCCCCGGCACTGTGAACTGTCATCCCCGGCTCTGCTTTAGCTAATATTTCCCTGCCGAGGATGAAACCATAGACATTTATCCCCGGCTCTGCAGAATTTTTTTTCATAACCGGCACTGGTTTTTTCTTAAATCGAGCACTGGTTATCAGTGAAAGTGATGTATTGGTAAAATAAGAAGTAAGGGAACGCATAGTGGGAGTAAAAAAAAAAGTCCTATTTTCAGCAAACTATTTTTTTCCATATAAGTTTTTATTTTTTCTTATTCTTGTAAGTGTTTCTTCATTAAGGGCCTTAAGCAATCAGCACTAACAGTAGATTTAAGTGGGAGTTGTCGGGACATGAAAAAAAGTACTGGAACGCGTCACGGTTCTGAAAAAAAGGTAAGGGAACGTCGTTCCACCGCGTTCCCCTCCCAATACACCACTGGATGTTATGCCATTCCAAGGTCCATTATTAAAGGCTTCTGGACAACAAAATACAGCGTTCAATGAAGTAATACTGACCGGAACTCGAAAAATGATACTGATTCTCCAGGATTCAGAAGAGCACCAGTATTAATAGTGTAGCCACTGCAATTGTTGTTGTGTACAAAGTTATCATATCTAGAGGACACTATACACATTAGGTAGCGCGCCTGCACATTCCAGTTTAAATAAGAGGACAGAGGACACTATACACAATAGGGAGGTGCCTGTGCTCTCAAGTTTCAACGTTTTGCCGTTTGTCACGCACCATATTAAATTCTGCTGCAGAATGAGGTGGATAAGGGTAGGGCTGTAGAGCGTCGTGGGAGGGGAGTGCTCTATCACATGTCTGGGGCCCCGTCGGGTAAAGTGATCTGCTTTAAAACGATTTATATACGACAACATGCAGTCATTATCGATGTGTAAATAATGCGCCTATAAAGAAAATCTTCACTTATAATTTTATCTAACAGATTTTAAATTAACTGGTGGAAACTATGTTCGATTAGAAGTTGTACGTACGATTTAACCATTTGAGCAGAATTAGTATAGTGAATATTGAGCGTGTTATATAGGTCAGTAGTTTTTAACACTATCATAATAAGGTAGGCGTCTAGCCAAAAAAAAAAAAGGGGTGCAACTATCTCCCTACTTCATTGTACGAATAAAAAAAAACGTGTTATTTCCCTTGTACTGCTAATAGACATGCTGACGTTTGTCTCTCTCTAATATATAGGCAAGTGCTTGCAACCTGAGTGCACAACCCCATTCGCCATATTTGCTATCACTGATCTATATATTTTTATTATATTAAGAAACTCAAAAATATGTAGATAAGAGTACATGTATACAATATCCATTTTAGATACCTGGTTTAAGCCACTGACCTGAGGTACGTGTTGACCTAAACCTCGTCCATGACCACCTTCTCGTTTGTCTGGCTTTCAGCGGGAGCCGCGACGGGGGCCGGAGCAGGGGGCTCCAGGTCCGGCGACTTGACCGAGATTTTCTCTTCCACTTCCAGCGCCATCGTTGGCTCGTTTCTCTTGACGGCTCGAGGCGCCTCTTCTTCGACTTCCAGGTCTTCCTCACGCTCCAGGATGATAGACCTCTCCGGGGCAGTGGCAGGGGCGCCGGCGCTGATCGATAGAAAGGCGGAGTGAACAAATAAAACCGATCAGTGCTTCTTTACTCTAAGCATTAGTAAATAATGTTCAGTCTTCATTCAGTGTCTTCATTCAGTCTTCGTTCAGTCTTCATTCAGTGTCTTCATTCAGTCTTCGCTCAGTGTCTTCGTTCAGTCTTCATTCAGTGTCTTCGTTCAGTGTCTTCGCTCAGTGTCTTCGTTCAGTGTCTTCGTTCAGTCTTCATTCAGTGTCTTCGTTCAGTGTCTTCGTTCAGTGTCTTCTTTCAGTCTTCATTCAGTGTCTTCATTCAGTCTTCATTCAGTGTCTTCGTTCAGTCTTCATTCAGTGTCTTCATTCAGTGTCTTCGTTCAGTCTTCGTTCAGTCTTCGTTCAGTCTTCATTCAGTCTTCATCCAGTGTCTTCGTTCAGTCTTCATTCAGTGTCTTCATTCAGTCTTTGCTCAGTGTCTTCGTTCAGTCTTCATTCAGTGTCTTCGTTCAGTATTTTTGTTCAGTCTTCATTCGGTGTCTTCGTTCAGTGTCTTCGCTCAGTGTCTTCGTTCAGTGTCTTCGTTCAGTCTTCATTCATTGTCTTCGTTCAGTGTCTTCGTTCAGTGTCTTCTTTCAGTTTCTTAGTTCAGTGTCTTCATTCAGTCTTCATTCAGCGTCTTCGTTCAGTGTCTTCGTTCAGTCTTCATTCAGTGTCTTCGTTCAGTGTCTTCGTTCAGTCTTCATTCAGTCTTCGTTCAGTCTTCATTCAGTGTCTTCGTTCAGTCTTCGTTCAGTGTCTTCATTCAGTCTTCGTTCAGTCTTCGTTCAGTGTCTTCGTTCAGTCTTCGATCAGTGTCTTCGTTCAGCATCGATGACTTTGTGACCAGAGTCGTTCTTACGTTCTTTTTTAGGCCCGAGGCAAAAGTACATAAGAGGCCCCTAGGCAAAGGTGCATTTGGGTGGCGTAGGCAAAGGTACTTTTGATGGACCTGGGTAAAAGGTACATTGGGAGACAAAAGCAAAGATAACTTGTTGGGGCCTGGACACACAAAAAAAAAAAACACGCTAAGGCAGACGCTCACACACATTTGTCCATGGACAAATTTTTCTGTCCCATCCTATCCCATCCCAGAGTAATTTATTTCTGTCCCGTCCCAAGGGATTCCCTTGAAATCCCATGAAATCGTCAACGCCACCAATCCTCAACTACAACAATGGCTAACAGTCTGATTACTGGCGTAACGGTTGTGCCTCCGCTACACGCAAGCGGTAAACAGATTATGCATAAATGCGTATTGCTTCAGCTACGCATGGCAAATTTATATGTAATCTCCGCCCATCTCTTAAAATCAGGCCGTACTATTGGTGTTAATAGCTTGCGCTCCATCTAGTTGTTTATACCACATTCTTTGGGCGTGACGCACCAAAATGCAAACGAATCATCTTATATGATAAAAGGTTATGTGTATTTATTTATTTATTATCTGCTATCCGGTGTCCCACCGCAAGATAAAGAAGAGATTACGCAATACATATTTAAATGAAAAAGAAGGATTAAAAGCTTTGAAAATTAACAAATTTGGGTTAGCTCAGGTGCACACCAGTCGCTATGACGCGGCTACTCTGTCCCATGCCGTGTCCCATGGTACATGAAAAATACAAATGTGTGCTGTACCTTCCCGTCCCATCCCATGGGACGTTTCCTTGGGGGTTCCCGCAGGAATCCCATTCCCATGGACAAGCCTGCTCACACATGTTGGGGCCCCTACAAGTGGCCCCTAACAAGTGCTCAGAATGCCCTAAATAGTTTCTTGGAAAAATGAAAATCCCGACAGGGACCCACAGAGTATGTGGGTCCCGAATACAAGGCAGACGTCTAGTTTGATTGTACATAAGACAAAGTTCTGCGTGTAACAGTGTAAGGAGGAAATGTTTATCTCTTGTTGCTATGGTGAATCGGTAACTATTCATTTTTTAAAACTGGCTGTTGTCTTCAAATCATGATTCTTTCACTGTGAATGAATGTCTTGGAAGTGACAATGTAGTCTTGTTCGGTTCCATTGTACAAGTCAATAAAAATCATTCACCCAGAATCAGTTATTTTTCCCCCCTGATAGATACCAAGACTAGGCGGCCTTTTCGCCAATGATAAAGGGGGGGGGGAGGGGATGTGGTTGGCTTAAATTTGCCACTCACACGAAAAGGCAATCTGGACCCCTGGGTAAAATGATTTACAGTGTGTGTGGAAGGGGGCAGAGGGGGGGGGCGTTTAAAAAGAATATTAGGGGGCCAGATATTTGCGATCGGCAGACTTAACAGCGTTTTTTTTTAAACCCAATGCCCTCATATGAGCTTCGCCTATAGCTCCACACAAGCCGTAATAAAAGCTCCACACAAACCGTAATAACAGCTCCACACAAGCCGTAATAACAGCTCCACAAAAACTGTAATAACAGCTCCACACAAACCGTAATAAAAGCTTCACACAAACCGTAATAACAGCTCCACACAAGCCGTAATAACAGCTTCACACAAACCGTAATAACAGCTTCACACAAACCGTAATAACAGCTTCACACAAACCGTAATAACAGCTTCACACAAACCGTAATAACAGCTTCACACAAACCGTAATAACAGCTTCACACAAACCGTAATAACAGCTCCACACAAGCCGTAATAACAGCTTCACACAAACCTTAATAACAGCTGCACACAAACCGTAATAACAGCTGCACACAAGCCGTAATAACAGCCCCACACAAACCGTAATAACAGCTCCACACAAGCCGTAATAACAGCTTCACACAAACCGTAATAACAACTTCACACAAACCGTAATAACAGCTCCACACAAGCCGTAATAACAGCTTCACACAAACCTTAATAACAGCTGCACACAAACCGTAATAACAGCTCCACACAAGCCGTAATAACAGCCCCACACAAACCGTAATAACAGCTCCACACAAGCCGTAATAACAGCTTCACACAAACCGTAATAACAGCTTCACACAAACCGTAATAACAGCTTCACACAAACCGTAATATTAGCTTCACACAAACCGTAATAACAGCTTCACACAAACCGTAATAACAGCTTCACACAAACCGTAATAACAGCTTCACACAAACCGTAATAACAGCTCCACACAAACCGTAAAAACAGCTCCACACAAACCGTAATAAAAGCTTCACACAAACCGTAATAACAGCTTCACACAAACCGTAATAACAGCTTCACACAAACCGTAATAACAGCTCCACACAAGCCGTAATAACAGCTTTACACAAACCTTAATAACAGCTGCACACAAGCCGTAATAACAGCTGCACACAAGCCGTAATAACAGCCCCACACAAACCGTAATAACAGCTCCACACAAGCCGTAATAACAGCTTCACACAAACCGTAATAACAGCTTCACACAAACCGTAATAACAGCTTCACACAAACCGTAATATTAGCTTCACACAAACCGTAATAACAGCTTCACACAAACCGTAATAACAGCTTCACACAAACCGTAATAACAGCTCCACACAAACCGTAATAATAGCTCCACACAAACCGTAATAACAGCTCCACACAAACCGTAATAACAGCTCCACATTAGAGCTCACACTCACCGAGGTCAAATAGGCACATTAAATCACTCTTACAGCCCCCCTCCAGATACACAAACATAGATGAACAACTAAAATTTATTGTTATGTCTGCCGTGGGAAAAATACTTCTATGACGTTTTGTAGCTACCCGAAGAAAACACCAGTCTAGGAACTGTTCTACTTACCCCAAGGAAATAATTGTTACACCTACTTTAGTAAATACATGTCGAGGGACTGTTTTATGTACCAAAGGAAAGAGCTGTTATACTTACTGAAGGAAAGACAGGCATAAAAGCCATAATACCTTCCCAAGGAAATAATTGTCATACATACTTTAGAAATCACATGTCCAGGAACTGCTGTACCTACCCAAGGAAATAATTGTCATACATACTTTAGAAATCACATGTCCAGGAACTGCTGTGCCTACCCAAGGAAATAATTGTTATACATACTTTAGAAAATACCTGTCCAGGTCAGTCCAGGAACTGCTGTACATACACAAGGGAAAAATTGTTATACATACTTTAGAAAATACCTGTCCAGGTCAGTCCAGGAGCTGCTGTACATACCCAAGAAAAGAGCCGCTTTGAAAGAAGTGACACCAGGAAGCGAACGATTTCATGGTGGAATTGTACGTCGGCTGTGAGTTCATCACGGTGTTCTCCCAAACCACACCTCTCCCATGGTCCACGGGCGGACCTGCAGAAAAGGGGCAGAGAAAAAAAACGAAAGATAACCTTAACAACAATGAATAACCCAGCAATCGATCAACAAAGCAGTAAAATTAAGATATATCTGTGTAGGTCTTGTTGGATCACTTAGTAGGAAAAGTAGCCCATCGAAAAAGTGTCTAATTTATTTGTAGTTTGTGTACTTGCTGGATCACTTAGTAGGAATTGTAGCCCATCGAAAAAGTGTCTAATTTATTTGTAGTTTATGTACTTCCTTTATCACTTAGTAGGAAAAGTAGCCCATCGAAAAAGTGTCTAATTTATTTGTAGTTTGTGTACTTGCTGGATCACTTAGTAGGAATAGTAGCCCATCGAAAAAGTGTCTAATTTATTTTCAGTTTGTATATTTCATGTGACGTATAGTTTGTATATTTCATGTGACGTATAGTTTGTATATTTCATATGACGTATAGTTTGTATATTTCATGTGACGTATAGTTTGTATATTTCATGTGACGTATAGTTTGTATATTTCACGTGACGTATAGTTTGTATATTTCATTTGACGTATAGTTTGTATATTTCATGTGACATATAGTTTGTATATTTCATGTGACATATAGTTTGCATATTTCAATTGGTGTATAGTTCGTATATTTCATGTGACTATAGTTTGTATATTTCATTTGGCGTATAGTTTGTATATATCATTTGGCGTATAGTTTGTATATATCATTTGGCGTATAGTTTGTATATATCATTTGACGTATAGTTTGTATATATCATTTGACGTATAGTTTGTATATATCATTGGGCGTATTGTTTGTATATATCATTTGACGTATAGTTTGTGGCTTAGCGTCAACATATCCAATAGGCACATCAGGCACTTTAGAATAACTTAGGTAGGCTTCGTTTATTGTACATATAATAGTAGAGGGTCGTACAAAATATAAAAAAAAAATAATTATTTGCCCTTTCAAATATTTTTGATACAGATACAGATTTATATTATTTTTTTTTTAAATCTTAAGTCCATGTAGGTACTAGATGTCTATCAATGTTAAGTCCATGTAGGTACTAGATGTCTATCAATGTTAAGTCCATGTAGGTACTAGATGTCTATCAATGTTAAGTCCATGTAGGTACTAGATGTCTATCAATGTTAAGTCCATGTAGGTACTAGATGTCTATCAATGTTAAGTCCATGTAGGTACTAGATGTCTATCAATGTTAAGTCCATGTAGGTACTAGATGTCTATCAATGTTAAGTCCATGTAGGTACGAGATGTCTATCAATGTTAAGTCCCTGTAGGGACCAGATGTTTATCAATGTTAAGTCCATGTTGGGACCAGATGTTTATCATGTTAAGTCCATGTTGGGACCAGATGTCTATCAATGTTAAGTCCATGTAGGTACTAGATGTCTATCAATGTTAAGTCCATGTAGGTACTAGATGTCTATCAATGTTAAGTCCAAGTAGGTACTAGATGTCTATCAATGTTAAGTCCATGTAGGTACTAGATGTCTATCAATGTTAAGTCCATGTAGGGACCAGATGTTTATCAATGTTAAGTCCATGTAGGTACTAGATGTCTATCAATGTTAAGTCCCTGTAGGGACCAGATGTTTATCAATGTTAAGTCCATGTAGGTACTAGATGTCTATCAATGTTAAGTCCATGTAGGGACCAGATGTTTATCAATGTTAAGTCCATGTAGGTACTAGATGTCTATCAATGTTAAGTCCCTGTAGGGACCAGATGTTTATCAATGTTAAGTCCATGTTGGGACCAGATGTTTATCAATGTTAAGTCCATGTTGGGACCAGATGTTTATCAATGTTAAGTCCATGTAGGTACTAGATGTCTATCAATGTTAAGTCCATGTAGGTACTAGATGTCTATCAACGTTAAGTCCATGTTGGGACCAGATGTCTATCAATGTTAAGTCCAAGTAGGGACCAGATGTTTATCTCATCCTCCAGGTCAGGGCTTCTTAAACTTTTGTAATTCACGACCCCATTTATGATTGCGAGTTTCTTGACGACCCCATACAAATATAAAAGAAAAATAAATTAATATTTTACAAGTTAAAAAACATTTTCTGTTAAATTGAATTTTTATCTCTCGCGACCCCATAGTTTAAGAAGCCCTGCTCTAGGTGACTAACGGGACGTCTTTAGTAGCGCCTTTCTTTCATCCCCTACCACGGGGGTACACATGAGGGAGTCATAGCACAAACGTGCTTACCTTTCTAATGCAATACTTGGACACGTGGTTTGGTGACGAGTCAGCCAACAAACTGGTGACCTTCCTTAAACTTCTGGCTATTTAAAACAAAGATTATGTGTGCCCCTCTTAGCCTGTCCCTTTTTACCCCTTGGGGGTACGCGTACCCACCGGTTGAGATTTTCGGTCCTAAGACAGTTCAATCATTACATATCCGTACACATTATTGTAGGGACGGGTGTAGAGCGCTTGACGTTCGACCGAAGGGTCCCGGGTTCGAATCTCAGTGAGAACCTTGGGACTTTTTCAGGTCCTGGTGAAAGTCCCCCCCAAGTCCACCCAGCTTTAAATGGGTACCTGACTTTATGTTGTGGAAGTAAAGGCGGCTGGGCGTTGTGCTAACAATGTACAATCCCTATATATGCCGAGGTGACTGAAACAGATGAATTCTACACTTCATCTGCCCCGATGAGTCCCTTTGGGGCTTAAGGGAACTTTACTTTTACATATTATTGTGTATAGTGAAAAAAAAAAAAGAAAATAACAACAACACTGTACAAGACTACGGTCTACGCCCATTTTTTTGTTTCCTTCTTTCACACACAACCATTTTTAACGGATGTTTACATACGGTTGCCAGGGATACTGATGCTGATGTCTTTGCCTAACATTGAAAAGTGCATGTTTATATCTAAAAAGTTGATGACTGTCGATATCAGCTGATGCGGTGACCAGAGTTATTCAACTGAGCAGCGACGTACGAAAAGAGTTTCTGCCCCTGTATTGGTCAACTTCCTTTTTTTTTTTTCTTCAAATATATGACTTACATGTCACACTACATCGGTGCTCTCTTGCCCATTGTCTACGCACCTTTTGCTGCTAATGCGCAATTATGTGTGTGATTTTGTACTTTTTAAAATACGACTAGCTATTACGCCCGGCGTTGCCCCGGAAATCTATGTGTCACGTGACACCCTTTCCTAATCAATTTAACTGCTGCATTTTTACATACGATTAATTAGGTTATATTCACTTAGGTAAAGATATGGGCGCTAATTTATGCCACCTAGCTAATGTGCAGAAATGACCTACACTTCATACTTCGCAAATTACGTTTTACCCGCCAACTCTCACCAACCAAACCAAACCAAACCAAACCGAACACCTTTTGGTAAAGATATGGATGCTAATTTATTGCACCTACCTAATATGCCACCTACCTAATGTGCAGAAATTACCTACATTTCATACCTCACAAATTACGTTTTACCCGTCAACGCTAATAACTTAGGATAATTTGTTTAAACAGTAATTAAGTCTCTCAATGTTAAAATCAAAACGAAGCATTAAAAAAATTATAAAAATGAACGGAAAAGTAAAAAATAAATATTTCATTATGCCATTTTGCAGCGCAGAGGCAAGTTGGTGTGGCACGATACAGCACCCGCGCGCAAGTTCAATGCGGCTTCTAACTTTCTTTCTTTAATTTCTTACTTACATTATATGTATTGATTAGATTCACTTTAGTGGGTTTGTGGCTGGCTCACATCAAATCATGTAGGTCTAACTCAATTTTGGACCAGTTCATTTTTAGTGCGAAGTCTTAAATAAGCACACGTTTAGGCTTAATTCCTCACGACAATAAACGATTTTTATTATGTTGAGTCCGTGATATAATATTTTGTAAAATTATAAAGCGGAGTAAAATTTTTAGCTTTGTTTTGTCGTGAGATTATCATGTTAAAATAAATAAGA
Organism: Bulinus truncatus; assembly: GCA_021962125.1. Classification (NCBI taxonomy): domain Eukaryota; kingdom Metazoa; phylum Mollusca; class Gastropoda; family Planorbidae; genus Bulinus; species Bulinus truncatus. The sequence continues at coordinate 6,925,008 of JAGDYQ010000014.1, read as the reverse complement.
TCGTAGCATCGGCTAATATTTACCAAATTATAGTGAAGCTTTTTTTTAGTGTTATTTAGACTTGCCAGTTTAATTAAATGATATTAAAGTGTGCAAAAACAATATGAAGTTTCACTTTTTAAAAAAAATGAGATTTTATTAAAATGCACCAGTAAAAAGAAAATTACGTATTATATCATAGAAATATAAACAAAATTTCCGAGTATGTTTCACTCTTCCCAGAGGTTCCAACACACACTGATTAGGCTTCGAAAATTACGCGTAAGATTGGCGCGCGTAATTTACGCGTAAGTTACGCCTAAATTACGCGTACCATTAATTCCCAATTACTTGAAAATGTATATTCCTTTTGTTGCTCACGCTCACTGATTGCTAGTAGGTGTATTTTTAATAATGTTTTCAAAGGTTTCAACTTGTAATTAACCGGTCATACTAACTTGCCCCGTCGTCAACGTATTTCGTCGTGTACTGACTGCATCAGCGGCGGCCATCTTTAGTTGAGTAATACCGTCTAATACGGTCGACGCGGGACGGGTGCAATGCGCCGCGAAATACGGCCGCCGCGGTTGCCGAACTCAGCAAAAGTCGGCACACGCGATCGACGCTAGTGCAATCCGCAGCGAAATACAGACGACGTGGGTGCAATTCGCAGCGTAATACGGCCGACGCGATCGACGGAAGCACTATACACAGTAAAATGTTTTCTATACGTTTCATGACATTTGGAACATATATAGATAATGTTTTAAAAAATAATTGGGTTTTTCCAGATTATAATAAAAAAAATTTCATGTCAGGGAAAAATGTTTTCTATACGTTTCATGACTTTTGGAACATATATAGATAATGTTTAAAAATTATTATTTTTTTTTTTTTTGGATTTTTGGGTTTTACAACCTCCCCATTTGGCTTGCGGCCGCTTGCCATACAGCTCAAGGCGGCATTGTGTAGACAATTTTTATGATTTCGTTTTATTTTTAACCAGACTTTGGCTTCCTTATTGAAAATATTTATTTTATTATGTTTACTAAAACGATTAAAACAAACAATATACTGTGTGGTTGACGCTGTTTTACCAAACGAATACTTCCGATTTAGGCTTGTGGCCGGATGTAGATGGTACTCCTAATCACTGAAATTAATTAATCGCCGCTGTTAACACAACATTAAAAATGGCCGTCAAATATGCATTTTTTAAATTACCGTAATTTACGCGTAATTTACGGTAACTTACGCGTAACGTTACGCGACTTCGAACCCTAACACTGATTAGCCCTGGGCTGTACTCTGCTGTGCACAGGCCCAACATTCATTCATGTTCCTAAACATAATCTCATCAATAAAAAAAAAAACCAACAGAGATATTCTAAAAAAAAATATTTATTCGCTAATATGTAAAGATAGTGGGCAAAAACAAAATAAAATAAATAATAAAAAAAACCATAAATCTTCCAAATAGTTTTATTGTTTGTTTATACACTTAAAACCACTTGTTGAGTATTTTTTTCTGATTTATCTTAAAAAAAATGTTGAATTAGAATAAAAAACAGATACAAAAATAATAAAATAAATTAATAAAAAAAAACTCGATGATATATTTTTAAAATGCTGCGTCAAATTGGCAAACAATTGTTTACGTCGTCGTCTGCTACAACTTTGTTTGCGGAAAATTTAAAAACAAAGAATGGAAGGTAAAGATGAAACGAGGAAAGGAATTGATTAAATTGCAAATAGAAACAAACATAAGATGTGAAGGGTTTAAATAAATAAATATTTGAGGGTGAAACAAATAACTGCATTTTATATGTTTATTTATTTAACAATTCAGAAATCGAGTTATAGAAAAAAACAAAAACCAAAAGTCTATTAATATTTTTGCGATGGATGAACATACATTGCACAAATTTATGATTATGATAACTTGTGAGTGAATTAATGAGCTGACAGAACATTGAAATAAAAACATGTTTATTCAAATCTGTGCGTCCCAAGTCTTTAATAATAAGAAATACATAAGTAAAAAATGAGCCAATCGTTGGTGATTCTATGAGAATGAAAGTAAAAGTAAGAAAACAACACTGCCAGTGAAATGTATTTATAGTAACAGTTAACTGATTATAAAATAGAGAAATAGGAAAACATTTGATCGATGTTTCTCATACTTATAAACGCTTACAGAATTATTATGTCAGTGGATCTGAACATATACCCACTCATCAATAATACTATCTTTCTTTAAATCGACTTTCACTGAAATAAGACACAAGCTTGCATTCCGTTTAGTATCAGATGATACACTTCATATAACCACGGCCGGCCTAACGAATAGCGGGGCCCAATTTAATGGATGCTTGCGAGGCCCATCTTCTAATTCTTTTTTTTTACAATAACAACTATTAATGCTAAATGTAAATTGCGGGGGCCCTTCTAAGCATGGGGCCCGATTTGGAGCAATCGGTCAAATCGGCCTAAGACTGGCCCTTCATATAACTGTAACCAAGTTTCCATTTCAGGCAAGAAATACTTGATATTAAATCAGAAAACGGACAGCCAATTTAAAGAAAAGAAATTCACGAGTGTTTAATTTGTTTGGTGTGACATTGACCTATTTAATAAATGGGTCAAAACATCTTTGACAAATGATCAAATGGCAGTTTATATTTTTTGCTGTAGTTCTTCTCCTAGTTATGGAGGAATGTCTAAAAAATATTTTTTAAATAGAAAATTAAACCTGTGTAATAAAAAAAAATGATGATGAGAATAATAAGTGATAAGGTGAAGAGTGAATATAGGTTAGTGCTTGTCAATCTTTATTTAATTTCTTTTTTAAACGAGTGGAACATATTGGTTGAGTGGGGAAGAGATGAAACAAGACATTTAGTGGGTTAAAAAACACGAAGTTAAGGGGAGAGAATGCCGAGAGAGAGAGAGAGAGAGAGAGAGAGAGAGAGAGAGAGAACAACAGTACCCTAACAAGTAGCAGTGATCTGACATGAGCAGTAAATAGTTAATTTAAATACCATCAGTTTGTAAACAAAGAGTCATTAACTCTTTGTCAATTTATCGCCAACCCTCTACATTTTAAGATCCAATAACGCAACGTGTCTGACACCAGTGTTTCCTCCAAGATGTGCTCGTGCGCACACAGCTCACCGAGCGCGCGCAAGCACACGACCTAGATACCGTAATGTTCCGTCCAGTAGACCTAGATACCGTTATGTTACGACCAGCAAATATCTTGTGCCGCACAAAGCCATCGGAAAAAATGCTTGCTCCTTATTACATGTATTCAGAAGTCTTAACTGTTAATGTCATGACATACCCCACTCCACCCCTTCCCCCAACTCGCGACAGTTTATTTTTCTTTTACACTCACTGCAAACTGTGGGGATGGGTTTAAATCCTCGTCAAATAAGGTCAACCACAAACCCCGGGGCACAAGGAGAGTAGCCTGTCAGTAACACGGAAGTGCGCACTTCACTTTACCCCACCCCCCTTTTCCCCCCAATGTTTCTTCACCCGCACCAACACTAAAGAAATGGCTTACAGTCTTTAAAAAAAAAACGACAGAAACTAGCCCTACACAATTACTTTCTCTACTCTAAATATAGATCGTAGACTGGGTTTTTAAAATTTATTTGATATATAAATATAAACGAACAACATTACGAAATAAAACTATTTACTATGAGATTGAAGTATATTTCAGTGTCGGGGGCGTGGCGACGGAGTAGAACGGTAGAAACAATTTGATGTACAGGTTTCCTATAAAATCATCTTTATCACAACAAGAAGAAGGAAGGAGAGTAGCCTACACATCACGTGGCACTCATCCAATCAACGTAAGACTTTAAAAACTAGGAACATTTCCCCATTTCTTTAGACAAATCAAATAATACTTTAACACTTATATTTATGTGAAAAATTTCATTTAAATTTATATCGTTTTTTACACTGCGTTTCGCTGTAAAGAGTAATATTTCATTATAACGAACATGGATCGAAAACATCTTTTTTTGTTGCCATTGTTAGATGTCTGCATTAATAAATAAAGAAATATATTTTCATAAAGAAATATGTTAAATAGAATCACAATGCCGTTTGGGGGGGGGGGGATTAGAAGACGGAATAATACAAATTATGATTATAGATGTGTACATGTAGAGGGAGAAAGGTGTGCGCATGCAGACTATAAGGTTAACTAAAAACAAGTAATTTTATTTTACTGATTAGAAAGGAAGTAAACAATATAACAGTTAATACTGTGAAATGGTCAGTTCAAAAGTATCACACAAATTGTTAAATAAAAATATGAAATCATATAGTGAATACATTTTCTTTGCAAAGTTAAAAAAAAAAACAAACAAAACAAAACGAACATTCAGTTTTTAAAATAAATAAAATATTTTGCTAAAACATAATGCTGAAAACGAAATGAATGGGTTAAAAATATTGCTTTGTTATAAATGTACATTTGAATACTGTCATGACTCATGAGATATCACTCAATTCATCCACCAGTGTTGTTAATTTGTTTTTAATATTCTACAATTAGGCTTGATGGTGAAAGACGGGCGGACACAACCACTGAGCTGTAATACAACTGGAGTACTCACTGGGCTGAAATACCGGAAGATATTTATCTGCCACCACATGTAAGGTATTTATCTTAAAGACCTCGCGAATTCTGTAAATATTTCGCTGCAGTGATAAACTAAACGAAACTTACATTCCTGCTGCTTGCAGAGTATTATTTCTCGCATGTATAGTTTTTACAATGATACACAAACCAAAAAGGCTGATAAGAAACACTGATTCAAATAAGAATTCGTTTACATAAATATATAACTACTGCGAAACAGATACGGAATTGGCTAAAGACATACATTTTTAGAGGAAAACTAGAACTACATGTATTAAACAGTGGATGAAAGCTACTAAAGAAAATTTTTTAATTCTTTTATTAATTTGTTTTTAATAAAATTTTACATATCTAATTAAAATCAATCGATTGGAACAGGAAGTTGATTTGTTGCCGTGAAAACTTTGATATGCAAGTGAAAAAGAAACGAAAAATATAACATTTATTTAGGACTACCTATAGATATAGATTGGTGCGCACTCCATTTATATCAGAGCTCAGGGGACATAAAGCCGAATATCTCAAAGTGCCTGGAATAATTTAAAGTTACTCCCCTACTGATATCATTAAACGATGGTACGTTGGGATACATGGCAACACTATAGGTAGGTGAACTATACAGAGGATGCCTTAGGCATCCGCTTAATTTGCCTATCCAATGTTAGAACCGCCCTGTTTGACAAAAAAAGTTTGACTTGCGACTCTTCGGTGTAATTTTAACGATTGTGTTCGTACAATAGTAAAATAACAGACATTTGGTTAAACATTAGTAAAATAAAAGGAGACAAGATTGGGCTTTAGGCTGCATTTAGATCAAAGAACAGACAAGAAAACAGATTTAGTATCACTACTTAAGGAATGCAGATAGACAGGAAAAACATTGTCATGACAGAATGCACACGCATGGAGAATTGACTAAAACTCGCACATGTCGGTAATTTATGTGCACATTAAAATCCGAAATTTTCTGTCTGGACCACATCTGATCTAAGGGATAATAATATTTTAAATGTAAATAAAAAAAAATAACCACTTTCTTCTTAATGATTTTGATTTCTTTCAATTTTTATGCAAACTCTTTATAAGCTAATTACTAATAGGCCTATATATGCCAGTGAAAACTAATTACTAATATATATGCCAGTGGAAAACTAATTTTACTAGTATATATGCCATTGGAAACTTCTATAAATAGCATAATAATTAAATTCAAGACAGTTGTGCGGTTGTTGTTATATTCAAGAAATAATAACACATGAGCGTTTTAGTGAATAATCTACGCGAATGCAAATGCATTAATGAAAATATATGTTGAAGCATGTTAAGGCGAAAACATTTTACATGTAATATGAATATTTTTGTTAGATTTTTAAAGATAGCTCAGTGGTGGAAGTTAGAAAGAAAGAATTAGTTCAACAAAAAGGAATAATACGACTGCCAAATTTAATTAAATTATACACAAGGTGGATAATACATTGTTGAAAACTGAAGCAAACATTCAAACTGAAAGTCCGTGCTGGCATACTAATATGTTGAATATATCGGTACAAGTGGCCAGTGTGTCAGGGCTTTTTTTTTTTGATAAACAATTTGCAAACCAAATGGGGAGTTAAAAAAAAATGACAAGCCAAATATTTGTTTATGTACACACATTCGAGGAAATTTAACAATGAAAATATTAAGTACAATTCAAAAAGTTAAAAAAAAAAAAATTGGCGCAGCAAAATTGGTCCTTCCTGTTATTACAAAAAATGTAAAAAAGTCAAATACTTTTATTTACTGTAAAAGTTAAAAAAAAAATAGACCTTATGATTAGCAGTAATGGCTGGAATTGGTTACATTGAAGGTTAATTTTTTTGAATGAATTATTTTGAAACATGATTGTTACCCAAAAAAAAAAAAAACAGTACTAAATATTAATCAGGACTTTAAATGATATGAAGACCATAGCTGATATTATTTGATAATCCTTCCCCCCCTCCACACCCCCCAAAAAATCCACAACAAGTTAACAGCTAGTTACACAATTGTTTATAGATTTAAAATAAAATCAAATATCTTTAAAAGTACATTGTAAGTGCACAAATAATTTCTTAAGGCCGGGTTTGAAATTTTTTTTTTATCTTCAAAACTATTAAACTACTGTATGTTAAGGCTTTTGCCTAGGTTTGCCTGATGCCTTATCAGGTGGCATATATTACAGTAAATACATAATGAACTAGAATTCCTCAAAGCAAACACATGAATTTATAATAAATAAGTACACAAAGGAACAAATAAACATGATAGTATTTTAAACTACGGTATGTAGCTATTAATGCTACATCGGAATTTTGTGTGTGTAATTTTGAGCTAAAAGAGTAAGAACTAACATATGTATACTAATAAATGAAAATAAAAAACATAGAAATAAAACATATACATTTGCTGCTCAATATAACATGCAATTATTATAAATCACATACATATTAATGAAAATAAATATAACCATAGAATCTATGGCATAGATGTTAATCAATACACTCAAATATGAAATAAATTCAAAAACATTTTTTTTGTTATAAAAGAACACACCAAAAATAAAATTAAAAAACCAGTAAAAGAAAGATGAACATGGGAATTCATTTTGTATATGGCTGCTGTAAACAGTTTGTTAAATGCTCAATTAGTAATTAAATGTTCAAGTGCACTTTTCATCTACTTTAAAACATATGTATTTTTTTTGTAAAAAAATTACATGCACACCACAAACAAATATGTTTTTAATGGGAAGAAATTAAAAGACTTAAAAAGATACACTTATAAAGGAAACAATGCATAGAATAAAAATCAGTCCTCTTAATCTGTCTGCATTTACCTATTAGGGGTGTCCGAACAGTTCAACCAGAGACAAAATATGTAGCATTGTTTTTGCTTGGTTGACTTTTATAAATAATAATTCAAATAAATATGTCAATAAATAAATAAATAGTATACTGCACAATTCTGCCATTCATAAATACATCTAAATTAAAAAAAAAAAAAAAGACTTGGTAAAATAAGTGTCCAAATGGTTACATGAAAAAATAAATGATAAATAAATACAATAAATATTAAATTACATTAACAATATCAACAGTAATAGAATTTTAAATAAATTCACTGATGGTTTGAAAATGAACAAAATTGAATTAAGAAATATTGTAATAATAACTTGAAAGTTTTTAATGACTTGAGTTTGTCAAATGATTGTATTTGCTATTTTTTTTTTTTTTTTTTTTTTTTGCAAATTATATCATTAAATTAGTATGCTTTTTAAATTATCATAATATTATGTCTATGTTTACGAATCATAACAAATGAATAAAAAGCAATTATTTACAAATCACATATATATGTTTTAGGCACTTTTTGAGTTTGTAAAAAAAAAAATGCTTAGAGCAGACTTCTTTCTTTTTATTAAAAAGGAATTTTCCTATTATTAAAAAGGAATTTTACTTTTATTAAAAATGAATTTTACTTTTATTAAAAAGCCAAACCAAATTTAACTGAGGAAAATATGATTATGAGAAAAACAGCTAAATATCATATTGGAGAAAAAAAATCACTTTGCAAATATGTAATAACTATGAAATAAATTAGAGAGCTGCGCTGGCTTTAGGACATGCAGGAGCCTGATTGGGGACAATTCATTTGCACCTTAGGTTGTTCATGTATATAGGGCCTATGTTTAGGGTACTTGACAAACCCAATATAAGTCACACTGGTGCTGGGCCCTTAACTGCTGGGTCAGATTGGGTAGTTATGGTTCCAACCATCTGATTGGCTCTATTAAAGCATAAAAAACAATGCACACAGAGTACTAAAAGTTATAAATTAGTTTAAATCTTGTAGATGCATTTAAAATAAATAAAATGTAATAAATAAATAAATTATAGTGATAACTAAGATAATTTATTTTTACAACATTAAATACAAAAAAAAATTATTTGTTAGATTCAAATTGAAACCTGCATTTATGTATAAAGCAACTTATCAATTATATAAAATATAAATAAATAAATAAATAGATAATATAAGAAATATGAAAAAAAATGATATATACATTACTTCCCTTGGTAAAGATTAATAAATACGTAAATAAATTGTCTCCCTTTGATGCTTCTGCACTTTATGTAGACATAAATGATGCTGTCTGAATTTAACGTTTTCAGTAGCTGCTCAAGTATTTGATTTTTTTTTTAAATTGTGAGCTAATAATGAGATGCTTATTGTCAAACTATCAACTTTTAATAAATATGACTGGATATAAAACATTGTTACAGCAAAAAAAAGAAAAACTGACTTTTTATGAATGAAGGTGAAAAAAAGAAAATTAAATATTTATCCAATTTAACAAAGAATGGTAAATTTGATGAGAATTATGATAGTGAATTTCTTTAATAAACTGTTTCATGATAGATGAGGAAATTATAAAATGAATTGGTCCTCTATTTTCATTTGGCGGCATAAAAGACAAAGACAAAAAAATTGTAGTTTAAAAGAAATCTCATCAACAATAACCGTACAGATAAGAAAAAAATCTCGGTAGAAAATTATACATTCAGGCATTTTGTAATCGCCTATTGTAGCAATTAGTCACAAAATAATCAAAACAATGAATGCATTTTTAACAATAAGGCAGCTCAATTTTGAACACAAAAAGGTTCTGGCAAAAAGTGGCCAGGAAGGCATTCCATACACAACAACATCACTGGGTTAGAGGCTGTAATATGAATAAGAAAATAAATATTGCGTCATAGAGCAGACCATTAGCCGAGATCATGAATTAACATGTTTGACAATAATAGTTTATATTTATGTATAATTTAAAGTTTTGACAATATGTATACCTTATTAACTAACAAAATAACACTATTCTTTAACCCAAAAAGTAAAACAAGCTCTATTTCATGTCTAATGGAAGATCTCAATTAATGTCATTGTAAATCTCAACTTTAAAATGGTGTATGCATTCATGTTTAACTTCTAAACCTTTGACCTCTCATACAAGACGACTCCTCATGTTTATACAAGTAGCTTTTGAGTGCGAAGGCTTTCCCGCATCTGCCGCAGACGTAAGGCTTGTCCGTGGAGTGTGTCTGAATGTGCGCCCTGAGGTTGGACTTGTCAGCAAAAGACTTTCCGCATTGGGGGCATCCAAACGGCTTCTCTCCCGTGTGCGTGCGGATATGACCCTGGAGTAGCCAAGGACGGCTGAATTTCTTCCCGCAGTGCGGACACTCGCATCCCTGGTTGTGGGTGCGCACATGCATGCTGTAGGCCGGCATGGAGACGTAGACTTTCTCGCAGTGCGGGCACTTTCGCGCTTTCTTGTCGCAGACACTACGGTGGGTCTGGCGATGCCTGGCCAGGTTGCTTGAAGTGCTGTAGCGTTTGCCGCAATCGGCGCACGCGTACGGATCGAGCCCAGCTTTTCTGCTGTTGGAAAAGAGCAGCTCGCTCAAGGTGGACTGCTGGTCTCTCAGGGTCGCCGGGCTGAGGGGCTGGTCTGCCGGGCACGGAGACTCTGGCTCGTCATGGTACTGCTCCTCGACAATGACGTCACTGCTGCCTATGACTTGGCCTGAGATGTGGATGGCGGAAGTTGGTGATAATTGATGAGGGTGAACTTCAATGATATGGTTCTGCTGCTGATTCAGCAGGCTGCCTCTGGGAGCTTCACTTGTTATGAAGGATGATCCTGCGTTCAATATGAACACATTTGTGCTGTGAATTTTATTGTGCTGGAAGTATTCGCCGGGAGGCAATGTCTGTGGGCTGTCACTCTCACAGCTATCTACTTCTGGAAGAAGCTGTATCGACTTTTGAGAGTGAGCAGGACGATCTTGTGAAAAGAGAACACTTGGAGGACTGCGGACTGCCATCTTACTTTCTTGCTCAACTTCATCCTGTTTAGCCTTAGACTTAGCGTACTGCGTCGCCGCCATTAAGTATTTCAGTTTGGGATGATAAGTCATCCCATTGTTTTCCACAGAGTACTTGCAATATTCTTGCTGGACAGGGGAGATCTCGGAGAAAGGTTGCCGGCCATCGCTCTGCGCTGCATTCGCTGCATTCGACATAGGAGATGCTGAAGGAAGGCACTGCTGCGAGGCCGAGCTGATGACCTCTCGCTTTAACTCACGTGGCGAGTATTTGACGCTGGTCAAGCAATGGGCTTTATCGTTGAGGTTCTCTTGTGGATTATTCTCACCCGCGGTGGCCGCCATGCTGTATGCCAGGTTCTGGGGCTGGTTGAGAATGAGGTTACCGTTGGTGTCCATCTTGGGAGACAGGATAAACTCATATTTCGGAATCGCACCAGTGGCGTTTTTCTCAACACCTCCCCGTGTGGTTCCGTGCTCCACTTTTCTTAACTTCGCTCGCCCCTCTTCGTCTTGGTCACACTCACGTGAACGCGTGGACAAGTCCTCAGGCTCACGTTTCGGCAGCGAGCCCTGGTATCCCTGGTACAGCTGCTCTCGACGCCTGGAAGAAAGCTGCGAGTAGTCGATGGGCTCATCGAAGGAAGGATACAATTCCTTATCCGCTGAGCACTTCCCAGCATCGAAGGTAATCTTTCGCTGAGCGTAGCAGCATTTCTGGTCTGTCTGGGGGCAGTCATTGTAAGCGTACGCAACAGCCACACTTGAACCAATGATACCGCAAGCTGGGGTCAAGTGATGCGTGTCGACGGATGAAGGACGGTGGTCTGCTAGACCACCACTGGCATTTCTGTTCAGGGGCATATCTTCGAAAGTAGTGTAACCCTTCTGAGAGGGACAGTCGTACTTAACCGAGTCAGGCAAGGACGCTTGCATTGCCTTCACTTCCACAAGCCGTGAGTACAGTGCAGACTTTTCGCTGAGATCTTTAGCCTGATAGCTGTCCGTGTCGTCCCGATTTCTGTGCGTTTCCGGACTCTTTCCGTCGCTGCCGGCCTCCGCTATGTCGCGGCCCGAATGTCTATGTGGGCTCTGGGTCATGAGTTCAAGGAGCAGCGACAGGCCGGATGGACAGTCCCAGCTGTACTCCAGCTCTGGAGCAAGGTCGTGGCGTGCTTCGGTTAACGTCGACGATCCGCTGTCGCTTTCACCGTCCGAAACGTTCGTGTATTTCTCCAGGCTTTGACGCTGTAGGATAGCTTGCTTCCTTGACATAGGGGAAGCTGTTGAAACATATTAGATTCATAGATACAGCAATGTTAAACAAGTTTTTTGATATCTATCTATCTATCTATCTATCTATCTATCTATCTATCTATCTATCTATCTATCTATCTATCTATCTATCTATCTATCTATCTATCTATCTATCTATCTATCTATCTATCTATCTATCTATCTATCTATCTATCTATCTATCTATCTATCTGTCTTTCTGTCTGTCTATCTTTCTGTCTGTCTGATCGGTATTTCTTTGTTTGTCTAGATATCTGTCTTTTTCTCATCTGGCGGTTAAAGAAAAAGTCTTTTGTACATGTCAGAACAATCAAGCCAAACGTAAGCTATTCAAGATCTACCGAACTATAAAAGTTCACCTAACTCTGTTAAAGTTAAAAACAAACAAATATTAATAAACTAAATCTCAGAAATTTTTTAGTAAAAATGATTCATTATTAAATTTTCATACTTTTTTTCCCTATTAATAATTTTTCTTTCACACCCACACCTTCACATACACACACATAAACACACACACAAATCACGCGCACACACACACACAATCACATAAACATACACACAATTGTGAGAGAGAGACACACACACACACTTACAGATACACACATACAAACTAACACACAGACACAGAAACACAAATATATACCCACACTCACATGTTTACACACAGAAGTATATATATACACACACACTTGTATACAAACATGTACACACACAAAGTATACCCATCTATACACACACATACACATGTAAACACACACAATGTACACACCAATGTACACACACACGTATACACACACACACATGCCCTATTTCCGTAAATCTTCAAATGGTTTATCGTTCGGTCGGTTTAAATCTATTTTTTTTTTCAGCTTCACTCACACGCGCCATAATTATGATCACAATAACACGTTGGGCTAGAAATTTGTGTGTAACTGAATGTCGCTCCGTTGGGCTAGAACTTTGTGTGTAACTGAATGTCGCTCCGTTGGGCTAGAACTTTGTTTGTGTGTAACTGAATGTCGCTCCGTTGGGCTAGAACTTTGTTTGTGTGTAACTGAATGTCGCTCCGTTGGGCTAGAACTTTGTGTGTAACTGAATGTCGCTCCGTGGGGCTAGAACTTTGTGTGTAACTGAATGTCGCTCCGTTGGGCTAGAACTTTGTTTGTGTGTAGCTGAATGTCGCTCCGCCCGCCTTTCGTTCAACCTGTCCACATGTCTTTAAACACTGGCACAATCTTATCAGCAGATCGAGTTGATATTGTCCAGCATTTCATCAGCCTCACACACGACTGCCCTCCCGCTCTTTGTTTGACGGGGTGACCGGGGGGGGTGGGGTGGGGCGCTACTGAAACTTTCTGTCGGTGGCCCTGGGGGGGGGTGTCATTGGATCCCTTCTCTTGATAAAGCCCTCCCCCCTGCCCTTAATCACGACGCGATTGCAGAAAATGAATCAATTCATTAGCCCCCCCCCCCACCGCCCACCCCCCACACCGGGCAACTCCAGTCCATTCCACTACACTTTATCTCTGGATATTTAAAAAAAAAATTTAAACCACAATAATACGTCACTTGAGTCTATTCTGTAAACTCTCTAAACAGTGTTAGTTTTTTTTGGGTCTGGCGACACAGAGGGGGAAACAACTCATTTGATAAGAAAGCTGACATTGATGTATTCCGAAAAATCAGTTTCATTATTTACCGAATTCGTTTTCCGAATTTTTTCGCGGGGGGGGGGGGGGGGTGGATTGGTGAGGGGCGAAACTTAAACGAAATTCCGACATGCCCACTATTTTTTTTTCTACCATTTAAGAATGACTAATCGCCATATGCCAGATTTTTGTGTGTCTTTCAGCTTCTTCGAAACTTAACCTGTTAGGACAAAAAAGAACACAACAACAAAATAATTCAAGGTTACAGGTAAAAGCTCTTCCAGTGGTGCCATGCAGGTTTTTTGTTTCACATGGTGGAACACGACGCTAAGTAACAAACTGACACAATTCCAACCAAGGTATCCAGCGCATGATAAGAAAGGTTGGTGTTTTGAGCTGTCTGGCTCAGATACGGTATGCCGCTTTGAGGAGTTCGGTCCCGATAGGTGAAAGTTTTTCCTTTTGATGAGCTCTGCTGATGCTTTAGGATCTTAAGCTGGTATTCTTGGTTAAGTCTGTACTTAAAAACAAAATAGTCTTATCAAGAATGTTGTTTATTTATTGTGGCTGATTGTGAAGACTTTGTGGGTGTTGGTTGGGAATGTAAATAAGTCACGTGATCAACATGCTTTTTTTTTAACTGCTCATTCGTTCTTTCTGTAAATATTGCACCTACTAAATATTCGTAAAGTCACGTGAAGATGCTAAATTTAGTTTCATCTGTTTGGGACGTAATGAAAAATGTAAATAACAAAAATATTGGCATTCACGGATACTCCAAATTGGGCCTAGCTCCTGGCAAGGGGCCCCTCAAATTACATTTAGCATTAATAGTAATAGTTGTTATTGTTAAAAAAGGGGGGCCTCGCAAGCATCCGTTAAATTGGGCTCCGCAATTCGTAAGGCAGGCCCTACTGCTTATAAGCCTACTAAGGGCCTATGGCTTGTAACAAAATAACTCTTCATATACTAGGCGGCATACATCTTTTTTCATGTAATGTATAGATATCTTTCCGCTTTCATGTATGAAGTTAGCAGTGAAAAATCGCGGATAATTCTTTAAGTCTTATAATAGAGGGCCGACTTTGTCTGGCTAGGGCTAAAGCCTTTTTAGCCTGATGGTTTAATCATGCCCTGACGACTACTAACTTTTTTTTGTATTCTAGAGTTCCAGAGCTGTGTGGTGATGCATGTGGTTCCTTTTTTCATTGAAATTTGAAAACAATATCTTAAGAGCTCGAATAGGATTAAATTAACGGAGAGTCGTCCATTGGACATTTAAAGACTCCAGGAGTCCAGGTGTTCTGGCCTACCATCACGCTAGTGTGGCAGTTATTTGATCTGGAATATCGCAGATAATGTGAGGAGGTCGTGACCTCTTCCTGGGAGGTGTGGCATGTCATTAGACGATCACCAACCACCAAGCTTTAGCCGCCGACCACATTGTTTGCCTGCACCTGTTGATTGGCTGATGTGTGAATCTCATCGAGGTGGGTGTACGAATAGACATTCCATCAGGCATCGAGGTGGGGGTACGAATAGACATTCCATCAGTCTTGTAATCACGGGGGAGTCAACCTCACAGTAATGCACGTTGTTTAGCTACTTAAATATGCGAGCCGTTGGTGGATGGAGTAACTAAAATGCGAATATAAACATCTAGAAGAGTTGTACATGTGTGGGTATATTGCTAGAAGAGTTGTACATGTGTATGTATGTTGCTAGAAGAGTTGTGCATGTGTATGTATATTGCTAGAAGAGTTGTGCATGTGTATGTGTATTGCTAGAAGAGTTGTACATGTGTATGTATGTTGCTAGAAGAGTTGTACATGTGTATGTATATCGCTAGAAGAGTTGTACATGTGTACGTATATTGCTAGAAGAGTTGTACATGTGTATGTATATTGCTAGAAGAGCTGTACATGTGTATGTATATTGCTAGAAGAGTTGTGCATGTGTACGTATATTGCTAGAAGAGTTGTACATGTGTATGTATATTGCTAGAAGAGTTGTGCATGTGTACGTATATTGCTAGAAGAGTTGTACATGTGTATGTATATTGCTAGAAGACGTTACCAATAAAGGTACACTTAAATGTAGTTTAAGGGGTAATTTCCCTGTAGTACAGTTATAACACACGAAGATAACGAAGAAAGTTGTTTGAGAAGCCCTGACATTGAATGTGGATGGGCGTTATAAATATTCTCTGACACACTGTGTGTCTTCAAATGAACTGGGGTATGAATGTCCCCTTCATTTGAAAACCCCTGACAACATTGAATGAAGATGAACGTTATAAATATTCTCTCACACACTTTTGTGTCTTGAACTAGGGTATAGGTGTCTCTCAAGTCTGAGAATGGCTGGCACTAGATCCAGGTGAGATGTGTCCATCTTCTCTCACACCTAATGATGTCTTCATCTGTACTGAGGTACAACTTATTTACATTTACAGGAGAAGGTGGGGCACACAAAGATGGAAGAAATGGGAAAAAAAAAAACAAAAGAGAAATTGAAATGTCATAAAGATCGTAAAAATAAAACCATAAAAAAACGCATAAATAACAGAAATAAGTTTTAGAGAGAAAATGATGACTTCACATAGCGGGGGGGGGGGGGGGCAAACAACAGAAGCAAATGGCAATCATGGGTTTCCGTACACATACTGTGCACCGTTACCCACAGATGTGTCCCTGGACTTGAACGTTGGGGTGGAGAAGGTAGAAGATGATGGTTAAATTTAAGGAGTTTTTTTTTTAAATGATGAAGAAAGACATTCACTTCCTGTCATGACTTATGTCCCGTGTAAGAGTAACAGACCAGATTTTTACTGTTTATATGTTAATTTGTTTATTTATTTTTGGCTTCATTGGGGATATGTAGAAAAAAAAATAACAAAATAAATCAAGCTGTCATCAAAAGTAACAGGTAGAAATAATAAATGTCTGAATGAATTTTAGAAAGAGTTATGTTCAAATATTTGCATTAAGAAATTCAATGATATTTTAACTTAGTGTTTTTAGCGAAAGCATTGTTCGGGATGATTAAAAAGATCCAAAACAAAGATTTATCTAAAAGAGGTTTAGCTTTTATAAAAAAAGGGTCATACAAAAAACGTAAAAACTATTATATTTCTGAAGCAAATACCATGACCAGAAAGTTATTCAGTACTTAATTATCTCTTGTTTGGGGATTAACCCACTTCGTGTTGATTGAGCTCAACAGGTGCAGCATTCAAAACAATTAATTACCAGGGAACGTAATTCATGAATTTCACAAAGAGTTATGTATTCTTTAATCTTTTTTATAATATATAATTTACTTTTTTCCCGAACTGGGATTATTTCGTTGACAAGATGTATCCAGTTTTTGTTTTTTTACTGCATCCAAAACAACAACACATCCTCTCCCATCCTCTCCCATCCTATTTCAGAATAGAGGTGCACGCCCATTAGTGTTGTTTTAGTCCCAGGTCATATTTTAGTTTCAGTTTTTATTTCGTTTTTTCTGTAATAATTTCAGTTTTCGTCTAGTTTTAGTCTTGCTGCTAATTTTAGTTTTAGTTTTAGTTCTCGTTGACGAAAAGCCAACATTTTCGTCAACGAAGGTTTTAGTTTTAGTTTTCGTCAACGAAAACAACACTAACGCCCATGATACACACAGGATTCACATAATGGCTGGCACATGCAGTTTATGTTCCAGAGGTGATCACATTTGATTAGTTTCTCGTTTTATGTAGACCACTTACCCTCCCCCCCCCTCTCTTTCCCCATGCTCTATAAACATCCTAATGTTAACATTACATTTTGGTTGGAAGTTGGAACCCTAACCGAGTGGATTCATCTGCCCCATTCACAGCACAGAACCGTTATTTGTGGGTTGTGTTCCCTTGCGCTCTCTCATGTTTGAGTTTGAAAAGGTAATAAAGTCACCAGAGAAATATAATGATCGTTGATTGGCGTAAACCACATGCACTCCATAACCTTGAAAAGTTTAACTATTGTTTTATTTTTGGTCTGTCTGAATTGATGTATTGGTAATCACCTCCTACCACCCCTACCCCCCACCACCCCCTCCATGTTAATGCTTTTTAAAAAAAAAATTGTTTTGGCAAAAATTATAATTTAAGATATCTTCTTTTCATTTATTACATTCTATTGTACGAACATGCGAGGGTTGCACAACTGGAAGGTATCTTTCTTTTAAAAAAAGAAGATTTAAACCCAGGGAGTAACGAGAGTAAACAACAGAAATAAACATTACCAAATACCGAATCATGTCATAATGTCACTGGTCAAATGACATCTCGGTCGACTTGGTCAGCTGTTCGTTGTCTTTTAAAACGTCTCTTAGCTTGGGAGCAAAAATTTTAAAACCTCTTTAAAATGGGTCCAACGCAGAAGAGCCTAACTCACTCAGTGCCAAACCTAAGAATTGGCGGGGGGGGGGGCAGTGGGCTTGGCCTCTTTAGGGGCTCCTGCATTTTGAAATTCGACACCATGACATAAGACAATGCACTTAATATTTAAAGTAAAAAAATCTTTTTGGGGCCCCCTAAAGCTGGGGCCCGTGGGGACTTTAGAATTTGTAATCCCCCTCCCCCCACTATAGGTACGCCTCTGGCCTAACTAATATAAGATATTTGGAGTTTTTTTTTATAAAATACGTTTTATTTCAAACGTAGACGTCATTGATATTAACGAGCAACGAGGATTAGAGTGCGGCCCGGCTCAGACAGCCTGATGGGTCGCATCAGGCCCGCGAGCAGTAGTTTGCCCATCTATCATCATTTCTCTATCTCGTTCATAGAGGTAAGGGGAAAAGGGGTTGGTGGTGGGGGGCGATACAAAGAAGTAGAGCAGTCTGGCCGTTTTAACAAAAGTTAGAACATTGTACTAGTTTGAGACCCCTTTTTGTTTGGGGTGGAGGGGGATTAGGGTGGGGGGTAGACTGTCCCCCCGGGAGGGGGGGGGTTGGTAGAATATTGATAGGTTTCCACCATTCATACTCTCCCCCCCCCCTCTCACACACACACATTAGTGATTAGGATGCTTTAAAAATATAAATGTTATGCATTACTTTCTCCTTCGTCAAACCCGAATATGTTTGTTTACATCTGTAAACAGTTGGGGGGGGGGGTCATTTTTTTTTTAGTAAACAGTTACAGACTTGTTTATCTGTCTGCATCAATATTCACTAAAAGTCTATCACTACGAACGACGCCTTTTTGTTTTTTTTAAATGGTGTTATCATCTTGTCTTTACATCATTTTTATTTTTTTTTTATTTCAGTCGTTGGACTGACACTTAGCTTGACGAAATTCAGATTTTTTTTTTTTTAAGAAATGAAACTGTCAAAGAGAGAGAGAGAGAGAGAGAGAGAGAGAGAGAGAGAGAGAGAGACTTTACAAACTAAATAAATAAAGACAGAGAGATGGAAACGAACACAGAAATAATAGAGAGATGGAAACAAAGACAGAAAGATAGAGCTGTAGAAGAAGTTGAAGAGAGAGAGAGAGAGAGAGAGAGGTAGAGAGAGAGAAATAAAAAATGAGAGAGGTGGGAGTGAAGGAAGAACTGCAGAGAGGAAGACATTTGAAACTAAACCTGGAGTCATAGGAGGAATAAAGATTGTGATTGTGGATTGTATGGAGATACTACTAAACCTGATTGTTTTTTTTTTTTAAATAAAAAGTGACAGAAGAATGAAAATAGAAAGAAAAAAAAATGAGGGATTAAGAGATGGACAGATAAATATTGAGAAGAAGAAAAAAAATTGATGGATAGAACGAAAGAGAGAGAGTGACGACATAGAGACTAAAATAGAAGTAAGGCGGAGAAAGAGAGTGGGTGAGTGGGTGGGGAGAGAGAGAGAAAGAGAGAGAGAGAGAGAGAGAGAGAGAGAGAGAGAGAGTGGAATAAGTGGCACACCTTTTCTAACTGGGTGGGGGGGTCTGGTAGAGAAGTCATTCACAGGAACTTGTCAAACATTTTTATGTTTGAAAAGGCTGAACATTTAGGTCAAGTTGTGAAATCTATTATAAAACAACTGTTTATGTCATTTATGTGTCTCTCCCCCCCTCCCCCAAATATATAAATGGGCATAAATTGTGTTTTGGTCAATATATTTATGTGTCTCTAGAACAATTTACACCGATTCATATGCAACTAATGAATTGTATTCAAATGTAACGAATGACTTACATTCATACGGAACTAATGACTTACATTCATATGGAACTAATGACTTACATTCATATGTAACTAATGATTTTCATTCATACAGAACTAATGACTTACATTCATACGGAACTAATGACTTTCATTTAAATGTAACTAATGACTTACATTCATATGGAACTGACTTACATTCATACAGAACTAATGACTTACATTCATACGGAACTAATGACTTTCATTTAAATGTAACTAATGCCTTACATTCATACTGAACTAATGACTTACATTCATATGGAACTAATGACTTTCATTTTTCGACGATTGTTCGAATCAGTTAAACTTTGATTATTTTGGTAGAATGTTCAGTTTAAACAGAAATAAGTTGTATAAATAAAAAAAAATATTGTCCAATGAATCAATTGTAACAATGTCAAATATTTTTAAAGATCTTAATCCAAAGGAAATAGGACAAAGGTCAGGGTTAGGGTCAGCGTTAGAATCAACCCACCAATTAAAAAAAAATCAAGCATTTAATTGACGATTCGTCATATTATATACAGAGTAAAAAAATTAGTGAATGGTCGATAGCAGCGTTTTAAGCCGAACTAGCCTTTTCGGGTTAGGGTATTATGGCTGTAACCGATTCATATAGCAAAACTTAAGTAAGTAATGTTCCCATAGCCCTTGAGGGTCATCGGGGAAGATGAATTGTTTCTGCAGCCACGGGTTGAATGGCCAGTAGATCGCCCAAATGCAGAGGCGTACCTTGGATGGGGAGAGGAGGGGGGTCCAAATTCGAAAGTCTTCCGGGCCCCAGCTTGAGGAAGGCCCCCAAAATTTTGTTGTTACGTTAAATATTAAGTTCATTATCTCATGTCATGGCGTCAAATGTCAAAAATGCAGGGGACCCCCAAAGAGGTCAAGCCCCCGGGCCCCCAAATCCCTAGGTTCGGCACTGTCCAAATACTTTGTAAAATTATATACGTTTATGCAAGAAGCGTTTTAAGCCTTACTAGCCCAACTCAAGATATCGGTTAGGCCACACCGGTCTGGCTTAAGCCTTACTAGCCCAACTCAAGTTGTGGTTTAGGCCAGTCTGGTCTGGCTTTTAAGCGCCTGAATTATTAGGCCAGTCTGGTCTGGCCTTTAAACGCCTGAATTATTAGGCCAGTCTGGTCTGGCTTTTAAACACCCGAATTGTTCGGAGAAAATCATGGGTTATTAATAGAATCAAGGTTTTAAACTTTCAGTGTTTAGTTTTTCAAAATCCGTGTGACTTATGCAGTGAAAACATTTACTATGATCCACAGCAATTACATTCCAGGGCACTGAACACATTTAGAAGTGTCAGTGCCAGTGATAAAGAAATGCCCCCCCCCACACCACCACCTCCACCCCATCTTCCCATCATTTTTTTTATTTCTTCCTTATTTTCCTTATCGTCGTCTTCTGCCCATTCATCGTCTAACAGTTGCCCCGTATGACTTCTGTTACAAC
The DNA here is from genome assembly GCA_021962125.1 of Bulinus truncatus. Classification (NCBI taxonomy): domain Eukaryota; kingdom Metazoa; phylum Mollusca; class Gastropoda; family Planorbidae; genus Bulinus; species Bulinus truncatus. The sequence continues at coordinate 6,903,836 of JAGDYQ010000014.1, read as the reverse complement.
TTTATGGCATTTTTATATAGGCTATGTATGCATCCCCCCCCCCGTTATCTGCCCCCTCTCCGCCCAATTTAAATCTACTCTCCTCCCCCTCCCGCCATTTTATTTTTTAAACGTTCTACCACATGACGTAATCTGAAGCAATATGGCGGCCAAGAGCTCACTGTACCTACATTCTTGGAAACCGGTAGACACAAAGAAACGTAAAGATAGGATACGGCGGGGGTGGGGGGGGGAGGGATGGAGGAGGGCGGGGGAGGGGAGGGGGGCCGAGGAAGGGGAGGAGAAGCGAGGGTTTGATGAGGTCGGCATCTGGGTTTTTTTTTTTTTGGGGGGGGGGGGGAGAGGGGGAGGAGGAAGAAGGGAGAATCGCTTCTTGTGTATTTGCGCGTCGTGTGTATGCGTGTGTCTTTCATGTTTTAAAAAAAAAAAAAGGGGGAGGGGGGTGTGGAGGAATATTTCTGCATGAAAGTTGGGGTGGGGGTGGGAGGGGGGGGAGGGGGGCGGGTGATGCCAAAAAAGAAAAGTTCTTGAGATGTCGAATTGACATTTCTTCTGTGTAGGGCAAGGTGTAAGGGGGCGGAGGGGGTGGTGGGGTAGGGGGTTGTTGGAGGCTGAAGCCTAACGGGGTTTGCATGTGTGTCTGTGTGTGTGTGAGTGTGTGGGGAATACAATTTGGCGAGGGGGGTGTGAGGTGAATCTTTTCAAAAGCTGCATGCCTGTGTTTCTGTGTATATGTTTGTTTGTTTCTGTGGATATTTCTGTGTGTTTACGTGTATATGTTTGTGTGTGTGTGTGTGTGTGTGTGTGTGTGTTGTGAATATTATTTATGGCACCATAACCTGCACTCATTTTTTGAAGGGAAGACCGGGCGGGGGGGAGGAGGTAACAAGTTTTTGGCGGGAAGCGCATTGTTTCAAATAGACGTCGAGTCACGTGATGTCACATGCGATTGTTACGTTAGCTCCCTTACAAGACGTAAATACCCTGTGTAATCATGATCGAGGTGGCAGTGTTAATGGAGGCACCACTAGGTGAATGTCGTACTAGGTCTGCCATCGGCATGAAGTAAAAGCAACTGATTTGAAAAATGCCCACCTGGATATGGTTCCCTGACTGATCACGGACAGTGTTCCCTCTAAGATGTGCACTGCATGGGGGTGGGGGGGGAGGGAGGGAGGGGGTTGGATGGAGGGACATGCGTTTAACAACAGAGCACACACAATGGTTTATTTGGCAGGCACAGTTCCCGTTATGTTGTGCACAACTATTAAAATTTCCTTCCAAAGTTGCTCAAAGCTTGCGAAAAATTAAAGGGAACATTGGTATAGGGGAACATTGGTAGAGGGAACATTGGTAGAGAGGAACATTGGTAGAGGGGAACATTGGGTATAGAGAACATTGGTAGAGGGAACATTGGTAGAGGGGAACATTGGCAGTGGGAACATTGGTAGAGGGAACATTGTTATAGGGGAACATTGGTAGAGGGAACATTGGTGTAGGGGAACATTGGTAGAGGGGAACATTGGTAGAGGGGAACATTGGTATATGGAAACATTGGTAGAGGGGAACATTGGTAGAGGGGAACATTGGTAGAGGGGAACATTGGTAGAGGGACTGACAACGTGAGAATCTCTGGTTCGATCCTCAGTGAGAACCAACGGAATTTTCCCAGGTCCTGGTGAACGTTGGTTGTAAAACTCCCTCTGTTCCACTCACCTTTAAATGGGTGACTGGCCTGAGTTAGGGAAGTAAAGGCGGGGTGCTAACCACACTATCCAATTATTAGGCCCCAAAGGCCATTAAGGGCTAAGGGAACTTTACTTTTCACATTTGTAGATTGTATCACGTGACAGCGTCGAATATATAGCTTTTATGAAGAAAATCCATTGCTAGAGACCTTATCTATCTATCTATCTATCTATCTATCTATCTATCTATCTATCTATCTATCTATCTATCTATCTATCTATCTATCTATCTATCTATCTATCTATCTATCTATCTATCTATCTATCTATCTATCTATCTATCTATCTATCTGTCTGTCTGTCTGTCTGTCTGTGTCTGTCTATCTATCTATCTATCTATCTATCTATCTATCTATCTATCTATCTATCTACCTATCTATCTATCTATCTATCTATCTATCTATCTATCTATCTATCTATCTATCTATCTATCTATCTATCTGTCTGTCTGTCTGTCTATCTTTCTATCTATCTATCTATCTATCTATCTATCTATCTATCTATCTATCTATCTATCTATCTATCTATCTATCTATCTATCTATCTATCTATCTACTTACCCACCCAACTACCTAACCATTATTTAAACCAATCAATCAATCAATATGAAAGTCTTATAATGACGACCCGTGAAGACTATCTCAAGACAAAGCATTTTGATTGAGTTCACATACAACAGATTGTCTCTATGAATCACCATAGAACTAGTCTACTGCCAACGCCAAAGTCGTCTGCTCAATCTTCGGTGGTCTTCTAGCTGTCTCTATAGACTCCATGGTCGTCTGCTGACTCTGTGGTCGTCTGATAACTCTATTATCTCCTGATTAATCTATGTTGTCCGATTATGGTCGTCTGCTGACTCCATGGTCGTCTGATAACTCTATTATCTCCTGATTAATCTATGGTTGTCCGATTATGGTCGTCTGCTGACTCTATGGTCGTCTGCTGACTCCATGGTCTTCTGCTGACTCTATGGTCGTCTGCTGACTCAATGCTAACTTAACTGGAACAACGTGCTCAAGGTTTTCAATGATAATGAAAAAAAAATAGGAAAGGGGAGGAAAGTACTTGAGAGATTTTCCCACCTGACTACCCCCCCCCTCACTCATCTACCCTTCACTGATGGCATCTTCCTTTACCCCTCCCCCAACCCCCTTCTACCAAACTCACGCTCACAGCCTGCACCCTTCTACTTCCCCGACATCACCACCTCCCCCCCCCAACCAATCCATTCCGCTATATACAGGTCCCGGGGCCTCGGAGAACAAAGAAACTTGTCGACACCACCAGAAGCTCTGCCGCTCACGTCACGAGGAAGATTTCGTTACAGAATTACTCACAAACACACTCACACACACACACACATTCACTCTCTCACACACACACACACCAGGTCACCGTGGAACCGAAGAAACATGTCGGAGTCGGGTTACGGGTTTTGTTTTTCTCCTAGTGCAAAGATTCGGAGCGAAAAATGGCGGCATATCTTTTATTTTTATGCTTGCGGAGTCCACGCTTCCCCCCCTCCCCCCGTGATTCATTGCTTATCATTTATCTTATATTTTTATTATTATGCTTTTATTACGCGGATATGTGCCAGTGCGAATTAAGTCATCAATCTGAATAAACACACGTTTTGTAGTTTGAATAGACACACTTTTTTTAGTTTGAATAGACACAAGTTTGGTAGTTTGAATAGACACACTTTTTTTTAGTTTGAATAGACACGCGTTTTCTAGTTTGAATAGACACACGTTTTGTAGTTTGAATAGACACACGTTTTGAAGTTCGAATAGACACACTTTTTTTTAGTTTGAATAGACACACGTTTTGAAGTTTGAATAGACACACGTTTTCTAGTTTGAATAGACACACGTTTTGTAGTTTGAATAGACACACGTTTTGAAGTTCGAATAGACACACTTTTTTTTAGTTTGAATAGACACACGTTTTGAAGTTCGAATAGACACACTTTTTTTTAGTTTGAATAGACACACGTTTTCTAGTTTGAATAGACACACGTTTTCTAGTTTGAATAGACACACGTTTTCTAGTTTGAATAGATACATGTTTTGTAGTTTGAATAGACACACGTTTTGAAGTTCGAATAGACTCAGTTTCGACGCTTGTAAATTCAAGATTGGGTTAGTCATGACCTCATAGTCCTTTCAATGGACTCAGTAGTCATCTGTCTTGGTAGTCACATTGGAAATGTGTTTGAGAGGACTTAGTAGTAGATCTGTTTGTAGTATGTCTCAATGGACACACCTATAATTTCAGGATATGACGCAATTGTAACGTGTCTGTATTCTCAGCTATTGCGAGATATATGTCGACATAAAGTTTGACTCTCTTCGGACGGACATGGGGGGGGGGGCTCAAGACTATACTGGATACCACTGGACACCACTGGACACCAATGGCATGATTGAACACATTGATTTACAGGAAGAGAATGTACACTACGAAAGATATCCGGGCTTGTGTGTGTGTGTGTGTGTGCGCGCGCGCGTGTGTGGGGTTGCGGGCCAGTGCAGGTAGAAAATTAGAACTTCAAAGTGTGTGAAATATTATAATAAACAGTAAAGTTAATGAAAGCTGTTAAAAAAAATTAATTAAATCAGAAAAGATAAAAGCCGCCAATAAAAATTAAAAACAACAATTAAGAAATATAATAAAAACTGCTGGAAATTAGACAGAAAGAGATAAAAATGCTGGAAATGAACGAAAATAAAAATGGAGATAAATTTCAGGAAACGGGACGAGATCACGTGATGTGTGAAATATTTCACTGACCTACACATTATAAAGTCTCATTAATTAAACTGATATTAATTGAAGTAGGTATAGGAGGGGGGGGGGGAAACTAGACAGCGAAAAACTGTAGGGAAATTAACCAATCAAATCAATAAAAAAAATTTTTTTATCTGTCTGTTTGTACCCATGACTGCCTGTCTGACAGACTGTCTGCAACCCTGTCTCTCAGTCTGCCTGTCTTTGGTTAATTCTGCATTTCATTTCCTCTGTCGTATCCAGACTCTGTGACTATTAAAAAAATATTTTTGATTGTCTGTCTCTCTGTCTGCCCAACTGTTTTTGTGTCTGTCAGTCTGTCCATCTGTCTGTTTTTCATTTGTCCTATGTTTGCTTGTGTGTCCATCTGTCTTTTGCCCCCTCTGCCTGATTGTCTGTCTGTCTTTTCTCTATCCTCTGTCTAATTGTCAGTCTATCTTTCTCATGACCTCTGTCGGCCTATCTGTCTGTCTTTTCTCTGTCTGATTGTCTGTCTTTCTTTCCGCTGTTTTCTGTCTGCTTCAGTGCTCGATTTAAGAAAAAACCAGTGCTGGGGATGAAAAAAGATTTCTGCAGAGCCGGGGATAAATGTCTATGGTTTCATCCCCGGCTGGGATATATTAGCTAAAGCAGAGCCGGGGATGACAGGTCTCAGTGGTAAATCGAGCCCTGGTCTGCTTGTCTGTCTATCTTTCCTCTGTTCTCTGTCAGCTTCTCTGTCTGCTAGTCTGTCTTTCCCCTATCCTCTATTTGCTTGTCTGTCTGTCTGTCTTTCTTTCCTCTGTATCTCTGTCTACCAGTCGAGCTCTCTGTTCATTCAGCTGTCTGTAATCTACACAGGGCCAATCTTATGGATAGACAAAGTAAACAACTGGGTGGGACCCCCGCTGCCCAAAGTGACCCCGATATGTAGATTTGTTTTAGGGCCCCACACATTTCACCGCAAGGGGACCCCAATGACATAAGAAATGCACCACATCTCCACAGGAGACCTGCACGTTTTCATCTGTAAGTTCTCTGGTATAACGGGTTATCTAGAAGAGGGCGATAAAGTCGACCAGATCACCAATAACATAATTGTTTACACAAGTTGGAAAGTAGAAAACCGAGCAAAAACACACACGCACACACACGCACGCACACACACACACGCGCGCGCATGCACCCAGATCTGCACAGACCTGACGATTTGACCCGGATGTAAACGTCACTTCCGCCTTTGTAGTAAATAAATCACAATAAACACCCAAGTGCCTCGTTATCTTTACGTTTACGTTTCAATAGCTTCGCGATGAGTGACTTTAATCCCATCATGGCTGTCATAGAGTTTTATTGGACTTTTTCTTCATCCCCCCCCCTCCCAAATCCTCTTTCCCCCCGTATGGAATAAAACAGAGAAGCACCATTCTTTTCAATCGTTCTTTTTATATTTTACTTTCCCCAAGGTTTTTTTGCCATATAAATGTCCATAATATTGTTTATAGTTTACCTTAAATAAATTCTAGTTTATCTTTTTAGTCGTTGATAGTGGCGAGCTGACAAGAAAAATGGTTTCAACACAAGAGTGTTTACCATGTTGACTATCTGCCACTTGCCCAGCGTAGGTCTCGAGGGAGAAATTCCAAGGGGAGTTATCCGTGACAATCTGAGGTGGTGTCCCTTGAGCCAATGCTCCGACAATTCCGGTAGCTAATGAAATTATCTGACCTCGCTTATCTCCCGTTTTTTATTATGACGATGATGGTAAAACCAATACGCTGGTCCGAGCAACTATTTAAACCGCGCGAGGGCAGCAGCGTCTCAGGGGTCAAGGTCATATAAATACCACCTTATTTTTAGGTGGGTGTGTCATCTTCATATTGTACTAGTGATCCTCCTTGCGCTGGTAAATACACAACGTAAAGCAAGACCTAGATTGTGAATTCGATAACCATTATGCTAATTTCTGAACGTTATGGTTTATATACGCCAACCTTCATTGCGTATGTCCTACACATGACAGGACTTGCTGGATTTTTTGCAATAGTGCGTCGTACAGGTGTTTTATTTTTGAACTACCATTTCGTATGTCCTACTTGCCCATAGGCGTGGGGACGGTAAAAACGCTCGGCTGTCGACCTGAAGGTCCCAGGTTCGATCTTCGGTGAGAATCAATGGATATTTCAAGTCATGGTTAAAGTCTCCGCTATATCTTCCGTGGTGCCTCCATGGTCATTGCACTATTGACTAATGTGGGGGGATGAGAAAAAGGCACCACAAAAAACCGCCCCATTTAGTGGTTTCCAGGATCTAAGAGATTTCATCTCATCCTTTACAGGGGTGTCACACACCTGGTCATAGTTTAACGTGACATACTATCTATCCCGTCTGCTGGATGTAGAAGGCAGCCAGCTACACACACACACAGAGATGACCGGTCAATCTCCATCTCTTCATATATCTATCTACTATTCACCGCGACGACTGTGGGTCATTTGTAATATAGCTGGAAGAGTTTTTTTTTTTATCGCATTCCTTTTTGATAGCGACTGGCAGATGCGTCAAACTTGGGGGGGGGGGGGAACACATTTACTCATGCAGTACCCTTCCTCCCACTTAGTCCCTCCCTCTTACCCCCCCCTCTGACCTTTCAAAACCTTTCGACCTAGTGGTGACCATCGCATACAGCTGTTTGATAAGGAACACCTTCTCTCTCTCTGGACCACAAAAAGAAATACTTCGCATGTCGAATTTCACAGGTGTTTTGTTATACCAGTATGTCTAGATTTCACATGGACTTTGTGATACCAGCCTGACAAAGGTATTATTGGGGGGGGGGGGCCGGGCCCCCGGCATCAGGCGAAACAACGCTGTTAAGGTCGCCGCTTGGAATTATTGCCTACACCTACGCCCTCCCCCCGAGCATTATTCAAAAACTGGTGCCAGCGTGACTACTGTGACCTGTAAAACCACTGTTGTCCGGGGGCCAATGATTAGTACCCACTGGCTGGGAAACATAAAAGCCCCAAGAGGGGTCCCCATTACAATAGGGGGGGGTTAGATTGACCCCTAGTTTAACTACCCATAAGAATGGTTCTGTTTGAAATGTTATGTCACTATCGAAATGATATCATTTTTAAAAAAAAGTTTTTGATAATATATATATATATATTAATGTATCTACTTCGTCAAAGTATCGTATTATTAAAAATAACAAACAGTAAGAGGAGTTCAACACACACAAATATATATTTTTTCTATTTTATATACATTCTAGAAGAAGCATAAAGTCTTATTTTTAGAGAAATCAAAAGCTCAAAGTTGCATAAACAAACACGTTTCTAAAGTGAGAAAAACACGAATCCTCTGTGAGAGACGCGAAGATACAGCATACCATCAATTAGAGATCGAAATACGTGTACATAGCAAGAACAGTCTTTGCGGTATTTCCATACGGCCACTTTACAAGATAGCCCGGTATGAAAAGATCAACTTACAAAGCAAACTAACTCCTGTCTTTACCCAAAAGCGTCTGCATCCGTTGCTCCCCCCTTGGCTAGCCTCTAACCATATGTTTCAATATACAACCAGACAGGCTCTGGTTAAGTACACGGTCTGGTCAGTGCCCGTGTGTAACATAACAGCAGTTAGCGAGGGGGGGGGGCGGCTAGAACAGGTGGGACGTTATTTGTACAGGTACGTTGGGGCGCAGATTGTAGAGTACTCATGAAAATAGGGAACGCGTGTGAGCAATTCGTGTCATTAAATAGTTCTCTGCAACAAGGCAGTCAGATTTCTCTAAGAATTTATTTACCATATTCGGTTTTGTTTGTTTTTGTTTTGTTTGTAAACTAAAGTTTTTATCAGAGCTATTTTTAAGGCTTTAGGGCCCCATAGACGGAGACTTTTAGAGATATTCGGTGGGCCTAGACAAAAGTAACTGTCGGGGCCCACAGCTGCGTCAGAATCGACAATAATTAATATAGAAAAGTGTTTGGGGGGGTTATTGATAGGGGAGTCCCTAGGTTGTTGGTCTGTTTGGTCTATTCAGAAGAAAAAGATTAGGTTGTTTGTAGCATTGGATCAAGGGTTGTTTATGTAGAGTCAAGTGACACTGACTGGGTTTAACAAAATGTAAGTACACATGACTGAATGGACGCACAGAGTTCTAGTCACGTGTAAATATACATTTTGAAATAAACATTCTTTTTATATTAATATTCAGGCCATCGGTGCTTCAAGTTATATCAGTCTCACTTTCTTTATCTGTCTCACTTTCTTTATCTGTCTCACTTTCTTTATCTGTCTCACTTTCTTTATCTGTCTCACTTTCTTTATCTCGTCTCACTTTCTCTGCAATTTTTTTTTAAATAAGAGCGTGGCACAAACCGACCCACATCTCCACAACAGCCACATGTGGATACTAAGGCTAACGTTACGACAGAGCCAGTGGTTGTGAGATTGACTGACGCTGGGCAAGCTGCGGGCTCGAACCCATAAGACGTTAATACCTTATGACCTTTAAGTTCATGTGTGGATATTTCTGAATTGGTGGGGATGCAGGACGTCATAGTCTATGAGGGGGGAGACTTAGTATGACACTATCTATGTCAAACGTCATAGATATGGCTGGGATTAGGACGTCATGGATATGGCGGGGAATAGGACGTCATAGATATGGCGGGAATTAGGACGTCATAGATATGGCGGCGATTAGGACGTCATAGTTAATGAGGGGGGGTGTCAAACGTCATAGATATGGCGGGGATTAGGACGTCATAGATATGGCGGGGATTAGGACGTCATAGATATGGCGGGGATTAGGACGTCATAGATATGGCGGGGATTAGGACGTCATAGATATGGCTGGGATTAGGACGTCATAGATATGGCGGGGATGTAGATATCAGCTCCTCACATTTGCTTCACAAATATATTGTTTCCTAACAGGGGCATCAAAGATATTAGTTTCTTATTGGGACGTTAGAATATCATTTCCTTAGATAGTCGTAATAGATATTAGTTCCTTAGATAGTCATCTTAGATATCAGTTCCTTAAATAGTCGTCATAGATATCAGTTCCTTAAGTAGTCTTCATATATATCAGTTCCTTAGGTAGTCGTCATAGATATCAGTTCCTCAGGTAGTCGTCATATATATCAGTTCCTTAAGTAGTCGTCATAGATATCAGTTCCTCAGGTAGTCGTCATATATATCAGTTCCTTAAGTAGTCGTCATAGTTATCAGTTCCTTAGGTAGTCGTCATAGATATCAGTTCCTCAGGTAGTCGTCATATATATCTGTTCCTTAAGTAGTCGTCATAGATATCAGTTCATTAGGTAGTCGTCATAGATATCAGTTCCTTAGGTAGTCGTCATAGATATCAGTTCCTTAGGTAGTCGTCATAGATATCAGTTCCTTAGGTAGTCGTCATGGATATCAGTTCCTTAGGTAGTCGTCATAGATATCAGTTCCTCAGGTAGTCGTCATAGATATCAGTTCCTTAGGTAGTCGTCATAGATATCAGTTCCTTAGGTAGTCGTCATAGATATCAGTTCCTCAGGTAGTCGTCATAGATATCAGTTCCTCAGGTAGTCGTCATAGATATCAGTTCCTTAAGTAGTCGTCATATATATCAGTTCCATAAGTAGTCTTCATATATATCAGTTCCTTAGGTAGTCGTCATAGATATCAGTTCCTTAGGTAGTCGTCATAGATATCAGTTCCTTACAGGGACAGTGTACACCTGCCTGTGACGTATGTCTCTTATTTTTTTTCAGCAGTCATTGGTCACTCCTATTCATCTTTTTCATTCCTGGGTCAGTCAAAGTGGACACCTACCTGAGACGTGGCTTCCGTAGCTCCTGGCAGGCTCTCGCGGCGGACTTGGCTCCCCGTGCATCTTCTCTTCTCCGCTGTCGCTGTTGGAGTCGTCCTCGTAGCTGACGCCCCGCAGCACCCTTAGCCCCTCGGCTGCGCCACAACTCCCTCGGCGGCAGTAGTTGCCGTCACGTGACTGATGCTGTCGTCGATCTGTCGTCTCTCGGGTGTCGATGCCGCCGGTGACGTCCACGCCTGAGCGACTGCGAGCTAGCAGCAGGGTCTGGGGCATGCTGACCGATATGCGCTGGTGTTACTGGTGGTCAGCGAGGTCTTCCAGGCGAGGTGATGAGCCCTAGTCCAGTCACTGGGAAAAAAAAAAGCACAAAACATTCCATTTATGGTTTAATTTATCCAGACATTGCAAGCTTAAAAAAAATATCTATTTATAAGCTTCTTTCGCTGCGATCTAATCCAAGTAATGTTTTATAGTATTCTTTCTCTGAAATCAAACCCAAGTAATGTTTTATAGTATTCTTTCTCCGAAATCAAACCCAAGTAATGTTTTGTAGTATTCTTTCTCCGAAATCAAACCCAAGTAATGTTTTATACTATTCTTTCTCCGAAATCAAATCAAAGTAATGTTTTATAGTATTCTTTCTCTGAAATCAAACCCAAAAAATGTTTTATGCTATTCTTTCTCTGAAATCAAACCCAAGCACCGTTTTATGGTATTCTTTCTGTCTACTTACAATCGGAATGTTTACCCTTTTCACTCAACCTATAATACATACTTGTGCCTGGATAGTCATCTTCGTAGGGACTTTTACTAATCAACTTAGTCGTTAAGATTTTAGTACAATTTGTTTTTAGTACAACTGCGTGCAATTTTAGTGAGGGATCGATTTGTATCCTTTAAAATCTTTAGTTACTGCAACTTAAAAATATAAATTTTACTGACGGATTTCAAGTAAAACTATCTAAACGACCAAAAAGTTATTTATTCTCAATCCCAGTTGATGATTATGGTCTTTGCAAGTCTCATGTAAACATTGCGTCAGCGGTCTTGCATTGGTGAAAATTGAAATACCAGTGACCGTTATTATGGTGGACCAGAGAGTCACAGCCAACAGAAGGTCCGAAAGAAACAAAAAAAACAACAACCCATCCAGGGTGGTGAAGCTGAAGGCTGTTAATTGTTAAATGGCCTAGTTTAGTAGTTCTCAAGGTGTGAACCATGAGTTGATAATGGCCTAGTTTAGTAGTTCTCAATGTGTGGACCATGAGTTGATTTGAAGACTCAAGGAGTTGATTTGAAGAAGGTCACCTAAAGTTCGACTATTGGCAATCAAAAAAATAGAACAATCGATTGCAGCTTGTCTTTCTATTACTATTTTTTTTCTTCTTTCTTTACAGATGGTCAAAGTCGTCCCACAAGTTAAAAGTCGTCCCACAAGTCCACCCAGATTTAAATGGGTACCTGACTTTAAGTTGGGGGAAGTAAAGGCGGCTGGGCGTTGTGCTAACCTCACAACCCCCTTCATATGCCGAGGTTATAGAAACAGATGAATTCTACACTTCATCTGCCTCGATGGCCCGCTAGGGTTAAGGGAACTTTTTTTTTTACAGATGGGGTTGTAACTTTCAAAAATTTGAGAATCACTGCCCTAATTTATTAAAGTTTCAATAATCGCTGTGTGTGTTTTTTTTTAGACTGTATGATGTGCGATAATGAGAGTTTAAAAAAAAAATAAACTAAGAACCTGTTTTTATTTGATTTACTAGTTATTATTTTTGTGTGTGCTGTCCGTGATGTTTAAGTTCTTTACATACTGGCAAGATGAATGCTGGCTAACTATTGAATACAGCACTTTTATCCACCAAAAGTACTTTTAATATTGGGAATATGCCTGTAGCCAAAGAGTTTTTCTTTGTATGTGTAGATTTGATGTTACAGTTTTACCGAACGAAACATTGGTCAACTAATTATATAGACACATTAACAACAACAAACATTAAATTTTCCGCTAACCGTCAAAATATCCAATCGAAAACAACGAAATACTGAAATCAATCCAACCACAACTTGAGTGAAAATAAACATAGCGGCAAGTTATTTCATCCAGGCAGAAAAGGTGGATAAATAATTCAATTCAAAATTATTGAAATATTACAAATAAATAGAATACGATTCTTTAAGGTTTACTGTACTTAATAAATAACATGTATTCGGTTGTTAATTCTCTTTATAAAACTTGATTCTGTTTACAGTTAACATAAACAATGTATTGTTGATACACAATATCTGAGTTCCAAATATCGTCCACTGTAACTTAGTCGCTCACTAGGATAACAGTTCTAGCAGTATAACAAAATTTGTAACAGAATATATACAAACCCCGTCGTAAAGCAATATCTATCTATCTATCTATCTATCTATCTATCTATCTATCTATCTATCTATCTATCTATCTATCTATCTATCTATCTATCTATCTATCTATCTATCTATCTATCTATCTATCTATCTATCTATCTATCTATCTATCTATCTATCTATCTATATAATGTCCAACAGAGAAAATTGATCATCAAATTGACTCACCGGTTGAATTCCATATGACACTCTTTGGAACTGAACAATATCAATACAAATAAATACGCAGTCCTGTATGTATATGTATATATTTTTTTTTGTATTTGGAGCGGAATTGTAGAAAGAGGTCTGAGATGCAGGGGGTTAAAGTGGTGGTAGTGGTGGTGGGGGGGGCTTTTTTGAGGGGCTAGGGGGAGGGGGGGCCTTATGTCCACGTAAAAAAAAAAATTCAAACAAAGGCGAGAGAGAGAGAGAGAGAGAGAGTTGCTGCTCACACCGCCACTACTGCGGCCACGGACTTCCACCTTCACTCACGACTCACGCGCACACACACACACGTGTGTGTGCACACCGCCGTCTGCCTGTGTGTTTATACAACCGGGGGTAGGGGGAGCAGGGGGTGGTGGTGCCAGGCCCGGTGCCAGTCCGTGATCTACTTGAAGAGGGTCTTTTTTAGATTTCGGGGGGGGGAGGGCGGGGATGGACGAAGAGGAAGAACTGGGAGGAGGACCAGTATTTGTGTGTGTGAGTGGGGAGGAGGGGGGGAAGGAGGTTGGCTGGGGGTGCTCAGGAATATGGCACGGGAGGGTGTTGTGTTTGCTATGTGTGTGTGTGTGGGGAGGGGAGGGAGGAGAGAAGGTGAGTCTTCACCGGTAGTTTCCTCTTTTCCAAGCACGAAGTGATCCAAGACAAGTTCACGTGTTGTGAGATTTTGGATCATCTCTACCTAAACCCTTTCCCCAACCTAGAGTGGTGTCGACCTGGAAGGATGAGCATGGCTGGGAGAGAGAGAGAGAGAGAGAGAAAAAGAGAGAGAGAGAGAGAGAGAAATAAAAAAAAAAATAAATAAAGGATGGGGAAGGCGGGAAGCGGGGGTAGAGGGAAGTAATCCACCTTCGCCTTGACATCCCAGTTACTTCCCTTTAGATTCTTACCTTTGTCTTTTTATCAGCGCCATCTACGTTGCCCGTTTTTTGTTTTTTCTTATCATTTCATTTTCATTTTTCCTTCCTCTCAACCTCAAAATTATTTTTTTTCCAGGTTTCTTACTTTCTTTCTTTCGTATTTTTTTTCCTCTCATTCTTTCTTTCATTCTATCTGATTTTCTCTTTTGTTCTTCCTTACCGTGTCTTTATTGTAGTCATTTTTTTTCTTTATATATGCGTTTTTTTTTTCAATTTCCACACTCACCGGAGTAAAACTGAAAATTTTTTGTTTTTTAAGAAGCCCATTGGCAGAAATCTGCCCACCACAATATCTACCACAGACTTTCCCCCCTCCCTCCTCTATCAACAGACCCCACTCCAAAAGTCTCTTTTCTCCGTTTTTAACAGACCCCCCCCCCCTTTCAACCTCTTCAAGTAACATTGTTACACTTAATAAGAGAGGTCGAATATTTTCACTCACACAGGTCTTGAGGGTTGTAACAAATTTACGATCAGGTTGTGTTGACCTTGGAATTCTAGAGAATTCTCTTCGGTTTTAAACAAAAACATGTTACAAGAAGTGTGGTAAGGGTACGGATGGTCGTGCGGTAGAACGCTCGACTGTCGACCTGATCAGGTTGTGTTGACCTTGGAATTCTAGAGAATTCTCTTCGGTTTTAAACAAAAACATGTTACAAGAAGTGTGGTAAGGGTACGGATGGTCGTGCGGTAGAACGCTCGACTGTCGACCTGAAGGTACCTGGTTCGATCCCCGGTGAGGACCAAGGACATTTTTCAGGTCTTGGCTCAAGTTCCCGATATATATCTCCCGTGGTGCCTCCATGGCCATTGCACTATCGGCTATGGTGGGGATGAAAGAAGGGCACCATAAAAACCGTCCCATTAGTGGTTTATAGGATCTATTTCATCTCATCCTTTCAGGGACTTCACACACAAGAAGTGTGGACGTATTTTCAGCTTCAGTCCTTTACATTTTGTTAAGATCTGTCTGTTGTGTTTTCAACTTTCAACACCGAATCTCCACCAAATTTAGACTAAAAAGAAAGAAAGAAAAAAAGACAACCCATAGCAACGTCTTTCTAGATTTAAGTGGCAATCTTTCTTTTTTAGATCATGAAAGCCAAGATTTAAACAAACACCCCAGCTGGGTTAAAAAAAACCCAGACGTTTAATTATCTTCATTAAAAGAGATCGTCTGCTGGTATCCCTGCAAGTGTCAAATACAGCCACTGGCGGCAACCGGTGTCCTCGTCATAATGAGTGCAGCAGAAGGTGGGTAAATTGCTTCCGGTGATTATATCATTACATTAATGAACAGTCACATTTTTCGTTAAAACACATTTATTAAGATGCCAAAAAATTCATGGTGTTTACGGTCATCTATCTATCTATCTATCTATCTATCTATCTATCTATCTATCTATCTATCTATCTATCTATCTATCTATCTATCTATCTATCTATCTATCTATCATTCTGTCGGACACTCTATCTTCCTTTCTGTAATTTATATGTAAGTTTGCCTGTCATTCAACTAATGTAGGTATCTGTCTGCTTTTCTATATGTCTGTCTATTTAAAAAAAAAACCTCCTTGAAGTACATGTACTTATGTTTCTTAGGAGACTAAATAATTCCACTGTGAAACTCTTTCAACTAGTTTTATTTATATTTCTTTATAGCCAGTGCGTTATTCAGATTAGCAGAATCTTACAACAATGGTTTGCAGTCAGTCCGCGCGTCCGCATTGCTGAAATTTAGCTGTTTAAATGACTTGAAATTTTTTATGGTAACGCTAATGAAGATCCGCGTCAGTCCGCGAGTCAGCAACTTAACTATAGGAAGCGTCCGCTGTCAGTCCGCAGATTCGGAAAGTTGCGTATGTTATTCTATACTACACATGTAGAAAGTTGTGTATGTTATTCTATATTCCATATGTAGAAAGTTGCGTATGTTATTCTATATTCGTAGAAAGTTGCGTATGTTCTATACTCCATATGTAGGAAGTTGTGTCTCTACCTCAACATACGTCTAACTCAAAGCGCTCGACTGTCGACATGAAGGTCACCGGTTCGATCTTCGGTGAAGAAGTCCGCGCTATTTTTCGGCTATGGTGGGGATGAAAGAAGGTCACCATAAAAAAACCGTCCCATTAATGATTGATATAGGATCTAAGAGATTTCATCTCATCCTTACAGGGACTTCACTCACACCTCAACATTTCACAACGCGATTGGCTTATTCGCGACTTCTCCAAATTACTATTTTCGTTTACAAATTTCCCCTCACATTTTAAAATCTCAAGTCAATTGGGGGCAAATCGGGGCAGATGAAGTGTAGAATTCATCTGTTTCTATAACCTCGGCTTATGAAGGGATTGTGTGTGGTTAGCACAACGCCCAGCCGCCTTTACTTCCCCAACTTAAAGTCAGGTACCCATTTAAAGCTGGGTGGACTTGTGGGACGACTTTGAAACACATTTCACCTGGAGAAATTCCCATGGTTCTCACCGAGGATCGAAGCCAGGACTCTCAGGTCGACAGTTGAGTATCTACACCACTCGGCCACCCGTCCCGACAAATGGGGGGGGGGGCAAATACAATGACTTAATCCATTTTGTTAACCAGCTGGAGTCTTCCGGTATCTACACCACTCGGCCACCCGTCCCGACTATTGGGGGCAAATACAATGACTTAATCCATTTTGTTAACCAGCTGGAGTCTTCACTTTCTAAAAACTATGTTTTGAATATTAACTTCTAGAAAAACAACAACCATCTCTTAACATTCACTTCCTAAAGTTCACTTTCTCGGGTTCTCTGGAATGGGAACCAGTGAAATTCGTTCTGCCTGCCAACTGCCATTTTTAATTTCTATTGCCAGCCTGGGGCCCAGCGCTCTCGGTATGTCATCCAGTTGGCGTCAGCTCACTAGCAGACAGAAGATTCCAGTTTGACGTCATCAACACACAGCTACTGCATCATCATTCGTGCTGAACTGCTGATGTGGAGATTTATAGGAGACAATAGAAAGAAATATTGACAAAGCATGAAACTAGCTGCCTTACTTCTAGTCGTGGGTTCTGAACCTCTTTGTATAGTGACGTCAGGGCGTCACTTATAGATATGTAAACAAAGCGACAATCTACGGGCTACCAAAACCAAATGACCATTCTTTCAGAACATCTAATAAAATTATAGCGATTTGGGTTCTGCGTTAAATCAAAAGTAAAGAATCAAAACAACAGTATTCCAATTTAAAATACAATCACGAAAAAAATAGGATCTGTTAATATAGCTTATATAGTAAAAACGGTAATTAATAAGCCCCCTTTTTCGGTCCTCAGAGGTCAGATAGTGAAATGGACTTTTGATGCACACATGGCAGGCCAAGACCTACAAAATGATATATACATCATGGGTCTAGGACTTATGGTTATTGAGATCTAGGGTGATGACGGACAGACAGACAGACAGACAGACAAAACGGGGACAATAGAGCATTTTTTTTCGAAAATGCTCTAAGAAAATCAGCGAAATAAAATTTAAAGATTTACTTTGAATTATAAAGACGGAGCGTGAAAGAATGAGTTAAAAGAATAGAGAAAGAAAGAAGAATACAACAAGAGAAGGGAAAATGACATAGTCATAAACGAGAGACACAGAAAAAAAATAATTAAGATTTCTAAGAATGGTGTAAAAATAAGAAAACGAAGAAAAAAATAGGATATAAATTTGAATTTTAAAATTTTAGGTTTAATTTTTTTAAATATTTGTGTGTACGGGCGGGTGGGGGTCACAAAAAAACAAAATTTTCTAGCCAAGTAATTAATTTTCAGCTGATTTGAAATAAAGAGACACACTCCAGTGCCCTGTAATCAAATGGCTATAAAGTTCATGAGCTAGACGCAATCATTTTATGCCGTCTTTTCTTTGAATGTGACAGTTCAAACAGCTTAAAACCTAAACAGTCGCTCACGTGTAATCTCTAACGCAGAGTGTCTGGCCGTTTCATAATCTCTGAGCCAAATGGTATATGATCAAACTCTTTCTCTGACCTATATATATATATAGCTGTATGGGGGAAATTTCCGTTGGTAAAGCTATTTCTTTGTTGTGAGAACGTGTGTCTAGATATACAGATATACATACACACATACAAAAATTAACAACACCAGACTTATTTTGACCAAACACAGAGGGGAAAAGAAAAGAAAAACCTGAAGGACAGACTTTCCAACACTTGTCAAAGAGGAAGGTAATGTTGTTTGGTGAGTAGCAGATGGTAAGAACTCAGTTGAAAAGGGGTGGTGGTGGTTAGAGTGAGGTTGGGAAGGGGGGAGGGGGAGGGGAAGGAGGAAGACGGTAAGAGCTCACTCAGAGATATGTCAGGAACAAAGAAAGTGGTTTGAGCAGTCGGGATGACTAGTGGTGTATGAGGTTTAGGGTGGGTTGGGGTGGGGTGGGGGGGTCAGGGGAAAGGGGCGTATGTGGGAGAAGGTGAGCCTTTTCTTTAAGCCCGACGGGAAGATGATATTGAGCCTTATGGTTTGTTGCGATGTCAGGAGATTACCAGCGATAAGGCTAACCGATAAATATTTGGGACAGTTCACGCAACATAACGCGGAATGAATCACGATCCGAATCACGGAAACCTGAGGCGACTGATTCGAATCAATGAACGTAGACGATTAGAAATGATTCAGTTTTGCGAAGAAGTTGATTCACACAGATCTTAGAAGTAAGTTCTGTGTGAGAAATTAGGCTGCGTTAAGAAAAGATGTATAACATTTGAATGTAAATTGATGTAAATTGATGTTGCATTAAGATAACGTGATCTCCGTATTGTTATGTATGTAAAACGTTGTATTTTCAGATATGAGATGTCAAGATTGAGATGTCAGAGATTGAGATGTCAGAGATTGAGATGTCAAAATCGAGATGTCAGGATTGAAGCTCTAAAAATATTCAGCAGAAATATTGAATGACATATAAAAAGTTCTACCATAAATCCTGAGCGGACGGATGATCGTGCGGAAAAGCGCTCGACTGTCGACCTGAAGGTATATGGTTCGATCTCCGATGAAGACCAAGGAAATTTTTCAGGTCTTGGCTCCAGTTCCCGCTATATCTCCCGTGGTGCCTCCATGGCCATTGCACTATCGGCTATGGTGGGAATGAAAGAAGGGCATCATAAAAAAAATGTTCCATTAGTGGTTTATAGGCTCTAAGAGATTTGATCTCATCCTTACAGGGACTTCACACACCATACATCTTAAATCTCGAATAGAAAGTTCCATCCGAAATATTGCAACCTAGAAGCGTTATAGCAATGATATAACAAGAATTAGCAATATAAGCAACATGAAGATCTTTTTATTAAAGAAAAGCTGATACATCAATTATTTGGCTGATAAATCAATCATTTGGCTGATAAATCAATTATTTGGCACGAACACAATGAAATAATGTTTTCTAAAAATCGGCGTTGGCCCCAGGAACAAATCTTGTTTCCAGCAGACGTCAACATTCAAAATGAGACATAACGTCACAGCACTAGTTAAGTCATTAGTTCAACAATTCCTCACAAGTAGTTATGTCTAGGTAAATGTCAAAAACCCTTTCTGATTCCGAGGAATGCAAGTCTGATTAAAATAAATCTTTTAAGTAACTGTTTTTGAGTTCATGGTATTGGCACTCATAAACTAAGACTTGAATTTTAAATAAAACGTGAATATTTACGTCAATTTTTAGAGCTTTTTCGAAAAAAAATGCTCTATTGTCCCCGTTTTGTCTGTCTGTCTGTCCGTCATCACCCTAGATCTCAACAACCATAAGTCCTAGACCCATGATGTATATATCATTTTGTAGGTCTTGGCCTGCCAAGTGTACATCAAAAGTCCATTTCGCGATAGGACCTCTGAGGGCCGGGCTTCAGGGCTCCTAAGGGGCTTATATATTATATATACACCTTGTACGTTCAATAACCCATTCATTTGGTGCGAAATACTGCAGCACGTAGTTTCACCAAGATTTATTAAGAAACTCATCAAATGAAATAGTAAGCTTGTGTTCTGAGTTTAATTGAAAGTATCAGAGCTATGCAACAATTGACGGAGTTTTCGGACGATTAAATGACTATAATTTCGAATGTTTTCAATTATGAGTCCTATTTCAGTAACCACAAACCACTTGTAGTTAGATTTAATATAAAGAAACGTCTTTATAATATTTTTTTACAGATATATGCATTACACAATTGAATTTATAAACATTTCCAAAATTTACAAATATTTACTGAAAGTAACATACGTACTGATACATAACAAGAAAATGCGCTAACACGTCCTGTGTCCAGAATGGAACAGGCTTAATTGCTTGTTGTTTTTTTTTTTGTTGTGTTGTTGGTAACGAGAAGGAACTTTATTAAGTCATTTCTATACAGGTCTTTATTATACTTACTCGTTACAGTTGCCAGTTCACTGCATCACTGTACCAGTATTGCCAGATTGGTGGTTTTTTTTTTCGGGACATTGGCGGGTTTATGGCGGGTCGCTCTTTTTATATTACGAAAAAAAAATTGGCTACTCTGGCGGGTTTTTTGGAGGATTTCGTATTGGGTTTCGGTGGTTTTAGTAACACTGCGCACAGCTATGTCCACTGGACCTGTACAACTGACCACCTGTCATAACACGTTCACAAAACTCATTTCTGTCAGGACACTCAACCAGCATCACTCACCGCCATCTCTTCGCCCACGCCCCTCCCCCCCACCTGTCATAACTAATTACGTAGGCTATATCCCCCGCCCACCCACCACCCCAGCCCCAGCCCTTACGAGTTTGCCCAAGCATCCGGCATGAGTTTTACACCTTTTTTTTTTCTTTTTGTGCTGCCACTAAATCTCTTCTCCCACCCTCCTAACCTTCTTTTATTTTGCCCCCCTAAAATTCCCCCCCCCATTCCCTTCCCTCCCCCACACCCTGCGCCCACCACAGCAGCGTCATACTAAAGAGATAATAAATAATCTCTATTCATAATAATGTTTATTTCGCCATGCAACTCAAACTTGTGGTCCGGACAGTTGTTGCTAGCTGAACGGATCAAGTCTAGACTAGTCAAAAAAACTGGGCACTTAGTCTGCTCAGGTCTAGTCTAGTCTGGTCTTGTCTGCACAAATTAAACACTGCCCATCTCCCCCCCCCACCACACTAAGTAGCAATTAGCAATTTAAATCTTATTACAACGATACGAGGCCATCCGATTTTAAATGAACAGTTTAGAGGTAAGACACGTGAAACCAAATTTATCACATCTATCTATCTATCTATCTATCTATCTATCTATCTATCTATCTATCTATCTATCTATCTATCTATCTATCTATCTATCTATCTATCTATCTATCTATCTATCTATCTATCTATCTATCTATCTATCTATCTATCTATCTATCTATCTATCTATCCATCTATCTACCTATCCATTTATCTATCTATCTATCTATCTATCTATCTAAATATCTATCTATCTATCTGCCTGTTAGACAATATGTTGCCTTATCTAACTTTCTATAAATGACACTTGACTATCTTCAATGGACAAAAAATAAAGCAGAAAACACAATTCATCAACAAATTCCATTTTTTTGAAACAACCCTAACCATGATCTGGTTTTCATTTTGTCCATATAGTAATCAAAAACATTTTTCGTTATATCAAAAACATTTCTCTTTATGTAGGTAAGTGATTTAATTTTTTTTTAAATGAACCTTTTGTTTCCCGCTATGCAGGCAATTAAATTTAACCTTTTCATTACTAGAAACGTTACCCTGTTATAATCATTACCTGGGGGTGTGTGTGGGGTGGGAGCGGGGGGAGGGTGGTGGTGTTAATTCTGTTTATGCCTTGTGAGCAATGCTCTATGTCATCTTGACCTGTTGACGTCATAAAAAACCACAAGTGGTTCATCTCAGGTTTAGCCCGGATGGACTGAATCAACCGAATGTACAAGATTTGTTTTTTTTTTCTCTATATAACGAAGTTTGAAATAATCCTTTGCGTTGACGGTTTCGTTGTAACGAACGTTTATTGTGAGCGTTAACACTGAGCAGGAGCAGGGTCACTCGATGACTGTTTGATCACACACCTAAAAAACCCGTACTCAAAAACTGTCTTATTACATTTGGTCTTTCTGGTGACATACCGAAAAAAACCCGTACTCAAAACCAGACTTATTACTATTGGTCTTTCGCACGATGCTTCAGCCCATATGACTATATTTAGCTATGGTGTAACCCGTTCAGCGCTTCTACATTTGAACTTATAATTAAGGCTTTGTTAAACTTAAAATCAATTTAATATTACTGTATTTTTTTAACATTTGACATTCAGATGGTAATTGAGACAGTTTTAATATATATATGAAATGATAATAATTATAATACAAATAACAACTGAATATTTTATGAACATCACAATGCTACTTTTTATTGTAAAAAGAATTTTGTTTTCAAATGTTTACAGTACAGTAAAGTGGTTTTCATCCTGATTGTACCCCCCCCCCCCCATGTAGATTGTCTCCCCATGGAGAGCTCCATCATCTGTCTCTGTACGCAGATATTGCCAATTTTGTGTGTGTGTGATGACAACCTTATTTTACGGTAATGGAAAGGGGAGACGATTGGTCCATTTAAAAGGATTCCAGAGGCGTCACTTTAAAAGGGGGGGGGGGATTAAGGTGGGAGAAAGAGAATAGGTTGCTAGCCCTACCACACTTGGCGCGATTTGAACCATATGGTCAGCGAAAAGAGAGCACAAAAAATATGTTCTGGTCAGATGGGGTTATTTACCTCCGGTCTTGTGCTGGCCGTGAGGCTCCATTGGTGGTTCAAGGACGCGATGTGTGAGTTGGTGGTTGGCATGGCAGATGCTGACTTTATCTATCTATTTATCTATCTATCTATCTATCTATCTATCTATCTATCTATCTATCTATCTATCTATCTATCTATCTATCTATCTATCTATCTATCTATCTATCTATCTATCTATCTATCTATCTATCTATCTATCTATCTATCTATCTATCTATCTATCTATCTATCTATCTATCTATCTATCTATCTGTCTGTCTGTCTGTCTGTCTGTCTGTCTGTCTGTCTATCTATCTATCTATCTATCTGACTGCCTGCCTTCCCGGCTCTCTGTCTGTCTATCTAATATAATCTCGCAATATCTATCTAATATAATCTATCTATCTAATATGATCTATCATTCGATCTATATACCTAAATATCTATCTAAATAATCTGGCTACCTACCTACCTTTATCTATTGAATGGGATTGCGCAGTGGTCCAAAACCTTTTTCTCGCCGAGGTCCGGTCAACGTTTGATAATTTCCCGGCGGCCCGCTTGTGTGTGTGTGTGGGGGGGGATGGTGATGGAGATGGAAAGGAGATGGGCGTTGCTTATTTATTTTTTTAGATTAATGTTTTTTGAGCGGCCCGGTACGATTTGATCAATGGACCGTTCCCGGTCCGCGGCCCTGCGGGAGTTGGTGACCACTGCGCCGGGCACACTCAGGGGTACTTGCATTAGACTCGCTTTATGGAGATGTTGACATCATTTTTCCGTTAAAACAAAAACAAACGAAATAACAACAACAACAACAATTTGATCAACAACAACAATATCAACAAACAACGCACAAACGTTGATGCCAGCGTTGTAAATAACTCGTACAGTCTGAAGCACAGAAAGAGTGACTCAGCATAAAGCATCATCACCAGCCTTTCTCCCGGGTTTTTTACTTTTCATGTTTCACTCACACCTACCTCCCACCCACCCACCTCCCTCCACTTACTCACGGCGCAAGGTCACTCCCGTGATTCCCACAGTAATGACCTAGATAGTGCGTGGTACCTACCCAGCGCCCACTGGTGAAAGTAACCGCCCCCCCCCCCCAAAAAAAACCAAACCACAAAACAACAACTTTAGTCACGTGACTAGTCGGTAGGCCAGTAGTAGTCAAGTTGGTGTTGTTGATTTTTTCTTTTTTGGCAAAGCTTTGCTTGTCTCACCTGTAGCACCTGGCCATGACTCGCAGATCTCAGGTAGTCGGAAACTGTGAGATGTAAACATATACAGGGTCGGAAACAAGTGGCCGGAGTCTAGTACAGGAAGTGCAACAGTCGCTGACCGTCAACTAGTTGGTCAGTTGTTGTTGTTTTTTTTTTTACGATCAGCAGACAAACATATTAAAGTTTCGAAAAAAATTTGTGTTGTGTCCTCCATCCGTCCATTTATCCATCCATCCAACTATCAAGCCAGCCGCCTAACCATTCATCCGCTCATCCGTCCATCCATCCTTCTAGCCATTCATCCAGCCATCCGGCCATTCATCCATCCATTTAGCCATCCATCCATCCAGTCATTCATCCATCCATCCAGCCTCCAGTCATCCATGTAGCATCCGTCGACGTATATCTATTCACGCGTTCCTTGTCTGTGTGTCTATATCTCTGTTCGTCTCTCTGCCAGTTAATCATTCAGTCTCTCAATCCAATTAACTATTCGCCCGTCTGTCTTTCAGTCCATCAAACTGTTCACCTGTCTATCTTTCCGTCTGTGCGCCTGAATATCGATCTCTCCGTTTATAAGTATTTCTCATGATTGATTAAGCACACACATGAACCTACACACGTTTAAGTACACATAAACACACCCATAAACGCTAAGACACACAAATAAACACAATTAAAAAATGTACACATGTAAACATAAAACTACACACACACACAAACACCAACAGCTAAAAATCGCTCAAATTGCCCTATCTTTTCTCTAAGCTCATCGAATTCACTGACCATACGGATCGGTGTAAATACCGAGTTCGGGCCTCCAGCGAAGCATTAAGCATGGGGGGGGGGTCTTCTCGTAGCAGACCAGGGACCATGACTCTACCTCCCCTTGCTCCCCACCCCCTTGCCCTCCACCCCTCCCCCACCTCACTAATGGAGCCACTATAGCTTGGTATTTTAAAACAATCTGATTAACATGTTGAAAAAAGTTACGTTAAAGAAGAAAAAGAGTGTCCCCACCAACTGTCCTTGCCCCCCTCCAACCAACTGAGTAACAATTCTTTTACTAATGTATCATTCTGTCAGTGGCGAAGCGAGCTTAACTCGCGCCCGAGGCATGATACCCCCCTCCCCCTTGCCACCCCGCCCCCCACCCCGCTACGCCACTGGATTCCGTTCATTTATGTGTACAAAGGTTCCATCCCCCGATATAGTCCATCACGCCCTCCCTGTCCTTGCAGACTTTGTTTTTATTTGTACATAAAATGACACAAATGATATCAGGAACAGAAACTTGTGTGATAAGACCAAGCAGTTTTGAGAAGCTTTAAGGAAGAAACCACATTTTGGGAAACCACGTCAGTTATTCGAAAGATTGTTTTTAAAAAAAAAAAAAGATGATGCCCTTTTCAGGGTCCCTTTATTTGTGTGTATGTGTGTGTGTGGGGGGGACATATGACTCGATTGCTCTGCATGTCTTGACAATAAAATATGTTTGTCATTTGAGCTGACATTCAGTATATCCAAAAAGGAGGCGAAAGAAATCATCCACCCTTCTCCAGGTAAGAAATCCACCTTTCCCCAGGTAGGAAACCCACCCTCTATAGGATTAGAAATCCACCTCTCTCTAATAAGACCACACCTATCTAGGTAATATATCCACCATTTCTAGGTTAGAAATCTAACTCTCTCTATGTAGGAATTCAACCAAGTAATAAATCCAGCCCTCAATCTGTAATAAATACACCCTCTATAGTTAAGAATTCTATCCTCTGTAGGTAAGAAATCCACCACACTCTAGGTAAATCCACCCCTCTATAGGTAAAAAATACACCCTTATTCATAAAAGAAATCTTTCCCTGTGTTATTAATATTAAATCCAAAACTACACATGCAAGAAATCCAAACTCCTTCTGACCTACTCTATTTGATCAGCCAAAAAAATATCTTAAGTCATCTCTGTTGATCAAACCTAAGGCGTTTGGAAATGGTAGTGAATAATACAACCACCACGCCACAGAAACAATCAGAAGATGATGAGAGATACTTAAGTAAAGAATGAACCTGAATATATAATAATAGCACCACAACAAATGCCAGATGTTCAGGTGGTACTAGAGAGGATGCAACAGGGTAGGAGCTAGCTAACAGTAACTGCAGTAAAAAAAAACCCCAATAAAGTCTTTCAGGTTTAACCCAGCATCAAGATGCTCATTGAAGGTGATTTAAGGTATGGGGAACATGTCCCAAATTGTACGCAGGGCTGGGGTAGAGGGGTGGGGGTAAGTACAAGGGAGAGGGCGGGTGAGAACGAGGTTGGTAGGTTTGGATGTGAGCAGATAAGAAATGAGTGCAAAATTCAAGGGGACCGGTAGGTAGGTAAAAAGAGAAACATAAGAGAGACATAAAGGCAGAAAGGGAGAATGGGGGAGGGGAGGGGTAGTAGCTGGCGGTTGCTGTGTATGCAGGTTCTTTGTTTGTGTGGCATCCTTCTCATTGTTGAACTCGTGTCCCCCCCCTCCACATCGGCACCGCAGCTATAAACACAAGGCAGGGGCTGGTGAAGCTTTCAAACACAATGCTGTACATCTTTGTGCTATTTACTCAACGAAGCTGTACATCTTTGTGCTATTTTCTCAACGAAGCTGTACATCTTTGTGATATTTACTCAAATAAGCTGTACATCTTTGTGCTATTTACTCAACGAAGCTGTACATCTTTGTGCTATTTACTCAACGAAGCTGTACATCTTTGTGCTATTTACTCAACGAAGCTGTACATCTTTGTGATATTTACTCAACGAAGCTGTACATCTTTGTGCTATTTACTCAACGAAGCTGTACATCTTTGTGCTATTTACTCAACGAAGCTGTACATCTTTGTGCTATTTACTCAACGAAGCTGTACATCTTTGTGATATTTACTCAACGAAGCTGTACATCTTTGTGCTATTTACTCAACGAAGCTGTACATCTTTGTGCTATTTACTCAACGAAGCTGTACATCTTTTGTGATATTTACTCAACGAAGCTGTACATCTTTGTTCCATTCACCAAATAAACGTACATTTTTTAAAATCTGTTTTACTCACCAAAGTTTTAATCTTTATTTCATTTACTTGGCAAAGCTGTACATTACTTTTTTTTTTCTATTTTATCTCACCAAAGATGTTCAACTTTGTCCTATTTTGGTAAGATTTACATTTTTTTTTTACTTTTCCAGATCCTAATATATATTCCTTGTTACAAATGCTTGTTGAGCCAAAAATTAGTGTTGTTTTAGTC
Organism: Bulinus truncatus; assembly: GCA_021962125.1. Taxonomy (NCBI): domain Eukaryota; kingdom Metazoa; phylum Mollusca; class Gastropoda; family Planorbidae; genus Bulinus; species Bulinus truncatus. Next base: position 6,876,589 of record JAGDYQ010000014.1, on the reverse strand, counting down.
CCAGGTCATATTTTAGTTTCAGTTTTTATTTCGTTTTTTCTGTAATAATTTTAGTTTTCGTCTAGTTTTATTCTTGCTTCTAATTTTAGTTTTAGTTTTAGTTCTCGTTGACGAAAAGTCAACATTTTCGTTAACGAAGGTTTTAGTTTTCGTGAACGAAAGCAACACTATATTTTATTTTCAGTTTTTATTTCGTTTTTTCTGTAATAATTTTAGTTTTCGTCTAATTTTAGTCTTGCTGCTAATTTTAGTTCTCGTTGACGAAAATTCAACATTTTCGTTAACGAAGGTTTTAGTTTTAGTTTTCGTCGACGAAAACAACACTACCAAATAGTTTGTGCCTCAACAATGCAAGCAAGGGCAATAAGCCAATCCATGAAACTGTTTATTGAGACTGCTGATGATTAATTAGTTCATCAGTACTTTATACCAGCTGTAACCCTGCAAAACTTTTGCATAGCAAGAGTTATATTCCCTTAGGTTTGATCAGTAGGCTAGGTTATTTTTTTGGTTTCGGGCAGATCCGATATTTTCATGGTTTTATTACAATTTAAAAATGAAATCTATTGTAGAAATAAACAAAAATATATATATTTAAATGGAATTATTTCACAAAATATCTGTTGCTTCATTTCCTTTTTTTTAAACATTCAAGAAAGAGTGACAAAATAAACAACAACAAAATAAAATGCGCATCAACTATACTCTCGAACACGAAAGCGTTTTTTTTTTTCCCCTGTTCTATGATTTGCGCGCTCTCGATACTTCGGAAAGAAATTAGGTCGCAGGAATGAATCAAAAGTGTGTCAACTGAAAATAAAAAATTAAAAAAAAACAAATTTTGAAAGAAATAATTTGCAATTTGCAGTTCATAACTGGCAAGTTCGGATGCTATTGTATTTATTCTAAATCTATTTTATTAATTATGCTACATTCCATTAAGATACTTTGATAAGTTCTTTGATTCTGTAAAATAATATACAATTTATATTTCAAAACTTTGAGTCAACAATTCTATTTAATGTTGTTTTTTTGTATTAATATCATTTTGTTTTAAATTTAATTTTTTAAATTGTCAGCCTTTGAACGTCTGTAGAGTCATCAGAATGTTCTATAGTTCAGAGAGAAAAAAAAAAACAAAAACAGGTGACGAAAATTAGTGACGTAATTGTTTACATTTGGAGCTTCCGGTACTTGACCGTGCACGTCGTCACTTCCTGTCTCGCCCTGCCTCCCTCCGACATACTCTCACGCACACACACAGACAGACTCATACACACATACATACACACAAACTCATTCATACTGACACACACACACACACACACACATGAAGTCTGTGACCCTGAAGTAATCGTCTGCACCAATCAAACTCTTTAAGCATCTCGTCCTGCCTAATTTCATGCAAACGACCTCTTGTAGCACGCGACCCCTAATCCACACCCATTCCCGTAATTAACTCTCTTGTAGCGTGAGGCGAAAAAAAAAAGTGAAAAGGGGCGAAAGAGTTTTATTTGAATAACTCGGCAGAAGTGATTTGCACCTGATATACTATTTATTCATCTTCCCCTTAATTAAAAGTGTTTCTTGCCGATTTTATAATAATATTATAAAAACCATTGTTGGAACGTCATGCTTGATTGTCAGCCCTTGCTGAGGCATACCATGTGGGCGAAAGCCACCCATCCACCCCGCCTCACAAGGTGTTCGCCTGGTCAAACCTGGGATGTGATGTGACGTGATGTGATCGTTTGGTGGCACTGTGACCGCTGTTAGAGGAACGGCCCATGGAGCTGACGAAGCTGCCTTGACCTCTGCATTGCCCCGAGGGGTTGGGTTCGGGGATGACTAGATGGTGCAGTGGTTGGGAGTCACATCAGTGTGTCGCAGATCATTTGTTCGAGCCCCCTGCGACACCAGTTCATCCTCAATGGATTGACATTTAAACCCTTTAGGGACGTCATGGGGATTAGTACTGGGCTTCTGAATTAGTCGAGAGATTTCGGCTTAGGTTTACAGTAGTAAATATTTATTGATTTGTGTTGTTACATTCTCTGTGTTGCAGGGTTTCTCGGAGCCTGTAACAGTATCTGTGTTGCAGGGTTTCTCGGATCCGCTAACAGTATCTGTGTTGCAGGATGTTTCGGATCCGGTAACAGTGTCTGTGTATCGAGGTGTCTCAGAGCCTGCATCGGTATCAGTGTTGCAGGATGTCTCGGAGCCTGCATCGGTATCAGTGTTGCAGGGTGTCTCGGAGCCTGCATCGATATCAGTGTTGCAGGGTTTCTCGGAGCCTGCATCGGTATAAGTGTTCCAGGGTTTCTTGTTCTCGTGTCTGTGAAGACTATTTAAACTATTTTTTGTTTAAAATAACCTTTTTTCCCTTCAACCCATCTTCTGCATATTAAAAAAAAACTTAAAAAAAAAAAAAAAAAAAAAACTACCAAAAAGTTTCTCATCCTGCTGACTTCTCCTTCCATCCAACCCACTCGCCCTATAATTTGAGTTTTTCGCAGAAATCAACAACTCACTGTCTAGCTTCTGTTTTCCTCCCCCCCCCATTCCTCCCTTCCCCCACCCATACACCCCCCAGACTCCCTCACAGTCGTTACCCTACCCACCTCATCCGATTCCCCAGCCACATTGACACACACAGAGACACACCGTCTACTAGATGTCTGAACTGTGGGTAGTCTAAGGGGGGTGGGGGTGTGGAATGGGGGTGTCTTGGGAAGTACTGCTTTAAAGGTGGGATATCTATCTATCTATCTGTCTATCTATCTATCTATCTATCTATCTATCTATCTATCTATCTATCTATCTATCTATCTATCTATTTATCTATTTTCTCCATGCCTGTTATAACCCAAACATAAAGTTATAACAATGTCGGAAAACATATGCTTGTCTAATGAAGACTTTTATAAGATGCATTTCAATGCAAAGATATACAGAGAGAGAGAGAGAGAGAGAGAGAGAGAGAGAGAGAGAGAGAGAGAGAGAGAGAGAGAGAGAGAGAGAGCGATTGTCAAAAACCTATGCCTGCACATACACTTAAAATAGTTACAACTGGATGAAAACATAAATAATCAGAAGTATAAACAGATAAACAGAAATATTACACATACAGATATAAATCTAAACAAGTCAATACATGATAGCATAGCAGTGAATAATAAAGGACATTGTGATTGGTGGATACAGAGGTTCGATTATACATACATATTTAAATCTCGATTACACATACAGATATAAATTTAAACAAGTCAATGTATGATAGCATAGCAGTGAATACTAAAGGACATTGTGATTGGTGGATACAGAGGTTCGATCTCATTGGCCCCTCGGTTGACAGTGGAGTGCCCCACATCACACGACAACCATCGTGCGGTAAAGCGCTGACGACCTGAAGATCTCCGGTGAATTTTCCAGATCATCGTGAAATTTCTCAACTTGTCTGCTGATGTGCCTCCATGGTCATTGCACCACTCTTCACTCTGAGAATGAAAGAAGATCACTGCAAAAAACAGCCACATAGATGTTAATATAAGAGATAAACCATTTATACTAACATGGTCTGTACAGAGAGGAGGAAACGATGAATACACAGATAGACTGATACAAGGATAGATGGATTCACAGAAAATAGTGTAGATGAGAGGATAAATAAGTATACAGATAAATAGACAGAAACAAATATAGACGGTAAGGATATAAACAAAATTAGTCGAAGTTTTGACTGGAATTATAGATTAGATGAATTAAATGGGCGTATGAAAGTGTCGGAAACGAACAAAACCCACTAGGCTGAAAGAAGGGAAGGAGTGACGTAAAGTAAAAGAGAAGTTGGACGTGTCCAATGAAACGTCGTGGCGAGGGCAGCCTATATGCTACATCTCTCGTGAGTGGATGGTTTCTGAGACACTGCTTTGCAGGGTTGGACGATGGCTTGGCAGGGTTGGACGATGGCTTGGCAGGGTTGGACGATGGCTACAATAGCTGGGTGACCGACTGACCGTTCCACTCATGACACCGTTAGTGTGTGGCTGAAGGAAAGACGCTTGTTGTTCAACGATCAACAATTTACGTGAAGGAATGGTGGTGAGGGGAGGGGAGCGGGTTCAGTAGGTGACCACTTGCCTGCAACCATTTGTCATAAAGTCTATATCGGTAACCGTCATAAGCTAACTCCATTCCCCCCTACCCTTGAGAAACCGCGTGACTTTCTCCGTCCTAAGCAACTTAGCAGACGTCAAGTTTAAAGGACCTTGAAATCCCCTTTAGCAGCAAGATTCTTCTCACCTGACGTAGTTCTTTAAACGTAGTCAATCTCAGAAGAACGCATTCAAGACCAGTTTTACGGGTATGCCTATCTCTAGTTCAACCGCAACTTTTGAGTTCTTCATGGGTCGATTACGTCATGCTTTTCCGTGGAGAAATCTCCAAACCTTAATCTTGGAATGGCTCATCACAAACAATGCATCCATTTCTTATATACACTGTGCTATTATATACAGCGAAATCTTTTTTTAATGGAAATTTTACGTTTCAAGACACAGATACCCTGCAACACAGATAACCCTGCAACCATACCCTGCAACACAGATAACCCTGCAGATACTGTCTATGACATTTATAGTGACTGGTGGTCGTGCGGTAAAGCGCTCGACTGTCGACCTGAGTGTCCCTGGTTCGATCTCCGGTGAGGACTATTGGATATTTTAGGTCATGGGTAAAGTCCCCGCTTGGTGCCTCCAAGGCCATTGCATTATAGGTTATGGTGGGAGAAGAAAGAAGGGCGCTATAAAGACCGCCCCATTCGTGGTTTCCAGGATCTAAGAGATTTCATCTCATCCTGCACTCACACACATAACGGTTATTATTATATTTTGTACAATCTTGAAAAATCGTCTCATCGCACAATTTACTGCTCTATCCCATTATTTATTTCCCCAACTAAATATCATTAGTGGGACGGATGGCCGAGTGGTCTAGATACTCGACTGTCGACCTGAGAGTCCTGGATTCGATCCTCGGTGAGTCCCATGGAATTTTTTTACAAAGTCGTCCCACAAGTCCACCCAGCTTTAAGTATGGGAAGTAAAGGCGGCAGGGCGTTGTGCTAACCACACAATCTCTTCATATGCCGAGGTTATAGAAACAGATGAATTATACACTTCATCTGCCCCGATGGCCCGTTAATGCTAAGGGAGCTTTACTTTAAAATGTCTATGTTCGGCTTTTTTAATATGGTTTTGATAGAATTTAAAACAACAATAAGAACAAAAACGTGCTATATAAGGCACTCATTGACCTTCCATCGACCTCGCGTTTGACCTTTCAATGACCTCTCATTGACCTCTCATTGACCTTTCATTGAACTCTCATTGACCTTTCATTGACCTCTCATTGAACTCTCAGTGACCTCAAGCAAGGCGACTTCTGGTCTATATATATATATATATATATATATATATATATATATATATTAGAAGAATATATATATATATATATATATTTGAAGAAAAGACATAACATTGCCGTGTACAATACAGAGAAAAACATACCCCCAGCAAACATTATACCTGATTTGTCATCATCGTTACCTACACCCCCCCTTCTCCGCCTCCAATGTCATGTTTTATTTTATCAAATCTCTTTCACCAACCAATACTTATATATATATATACCTCCATACACCCCACCCCACCCCATTTTTTTTTTAAAGTTATACAAAAAATAAAATAAAAATTGAATTGAAAGATGAATCAAGCGCGTGAGAAATACCGGGATAGTAAAAGAAAGAAAGAAATACTAGAGACATAGAGAGACACGCCAAAGGTTTTTTTTTCAATTTTATCTATAACGCTCTGATAACATTAGCCTGTTTTCTACTTTATAAAATTCTTTTACTTTAAGGAACGAAAAGTAAACTTAAGTAAAACATAAATGCTAGAAGAAATATATTTGAAAAAAAAATTGACCTATTTAGAGGACGCTACCCAGTCACGTGTCTAAAGCGCGCTTCGAGGCTTATATACGTCATGCGCGCGCGCGCGTGTGTGTGTGTGTGTGTGTGTGTGAACGCGTGTGCGGCAGATTCCAATCGTGAGTCGTTTCACCCTCCTCCCCCCCCCAAACTCCCTCTCCCTGCCTGGCAGGATCATACTCGCCCTGTAAGAAGAAAAAAAAAGTGAAAAAAAAAAGTGAAAAATAAATGGACAAAAAGAAAATGCATAGATGTAGGTGCAGGGGTGGGGCTGTGGGGGGGGGCAACATTTCTGGGATGGGGCGCTTAGGCCAGAAGTGAAAAAAGGTCGAAACACCTGCGAATGTGATGAAAATTATTTACCGCAACCAGGACAGGGCGAGCTGTTGAAATTTGCGGGGAGGGGGGGGGAGGGGGGATGGTGTCTTTAAGTAGTTGAACGATGTGAATGTTTTGATGGTCAACGGGTGGGTGGGGAGTAGGTGGGAAGGGGGAGGGGGAGAGAGAAAAATGGTCATTTTGTAAACTAGCGACCGAGCTGAGGTTTAAACCTGAAACACACACACACATTGCTTCTTTAATTGACATGCATGTAGACTAATTGGAGACTGGGCCGTCCTTTTTCGAATTCTGAGGTCCTAAGCAGAGACTTCCAGAGATGTTGGGGCCCTAATTATAGGTAAATATCGGGGCCTTATTAAACTGTATTAACAATTAATCCTTAAAGGGGGGCCCAAAGTGGTTACCTAGTTTGCATATTTCTATTAACGCCTCCGGATGAAGAGACATCTGTTAAATATTCAAATACGGCCCCTGGCTAGACTGTGTTTTTTGCCCCCCTCCCCCATAACCATACAATAGAATGTAATATGAGTGGGGCTTCTAACACTCACTGGCTCCTCCCTTCCCCAGTGCCTGCTAAATCCACGCGAAGGCTCACCTGTTCAAACGGCCCTGTGTACGAATGACATACCACGTGTTGTTGACTGACCAGAAACATAAAATGACCACGCCTTACGTCCACAAAGTCATTGTTTACAGAATGCACGTAGGCCGTCAGTTGACGCATTAACAAAGGGCAAGAACTCCATGGTTTGAACTGTCACTGAACTAGAAATCAAGTGGATCATGTCCCCTGTTGTAAGAATAACAAGCAAAGCCACACACACACTGATCTTCAATAATATATATAAAAGCGATTTGGGCTCTGCGTTAAATCGAAAGTAAAGAATTAATATAACAGTATTCCAGTTTAAAATACAACCATGAAAAAAATCGGATCTACCCGAAACCAAAAAAAAAAATAACCTAGCCTACCGATCAAGCCTAAGGGGATATAACTCTATGCAAAGGTTTAGCAGGGTACAACTAGTATAAAACATAATGTGTCAGGGTTGATGGAAGTTTTCCCCGTGTAACTAACATTCTATGCACTCATTATTAAATATATATATATATTTAAATTAAACTCTCGGTTTGGGGCGCCTTCTCACTCGGCCTCATGGGCCTATTTAACGATGTCACAGACTCAACCCGCAGGGTCGTAACAGTCCGAACCCAGGTCAGAGGTCAAATGTCGTCGGTAGCCTTGGGATGGTGCTACGTTTTGTGCGACCGAAAGAGCGCCATTAAATATACAGTCGATTCCGCTTAATTGGGACACATCGGGACCGAGGCTTTTTGTCCCAATTAAGCGGCTGTCCCAATTAAAAATACAAATTTACTATTGGCTTCTTTGTTTGGTTTCTTTGAGATTTGTCCCAAAATAAGCGGCTGTCCCAATTAAGCGGAATCCACTGTATTTGCACTTTTTCAGATTGGAAAGGGAAGGGGGGGGTGGTGCGGAAAAAAATGTAACTTGCAATTGACGTGTCTATAGCTTATATACGGCTCTGTCTGTAGGGTACTTTTATATAATATATAACAACTTCCCCCCCTCCTCCGTCTGAACAGGCCCAGCATGCAATAGAAGGAATCAGCACCAACATGGAGGTCTGTTGAGAAATGGTGAAAGAGAATACATTATCTAGGTCAGATAGTCACGGGATTGACAGTTCATGAAATGAGCAGCATATCTCGTACTCACGTTGGTACTCACCTAATAGTTAAAAAAATGTATAAAAGAAAAAAAAAATGAAAAATACAATCTGGATTAAAAAACAACTTAAGTTTTAAAAAATGCCAAAAAGAAAACACATTCGAAATAAATTCTGTATTTTTTATTCGCAACCATTCCCACCTCCACCCTCCCCCCTTCAACAAACTCCATTAACTCGTAGGGTTCTAACCCCCCCCCCCCACTCCCTCCTTTGCGAGAATGATGAAGAGGTGTCCCGCGAGATTTTTGATTGAAAAATAATAAACAGTTTTGTGTTGTTTTTACATTTCGTTGACTCTACGACGTGCTTGATTTAGACAAGTCAGAGAGAGGGAGAGAGAGAGAAAGAGAGAGAGAGAGAGAAAGAGTGAGAGATAGTGAGAGAGCGAGAGAGAGAGAGAGAGAGAGAGAGATTGTCACCTGAACAGGCAAATATCACCTCTGTTGAATTATTCCCCTCTACCATAGTTAACAGTTGCAGCAGATTTAGTCACGTGCATAAAAGAGTGAATCTTTCTTTTTTTCGCAAAATAATGTTAACTTACGAGTGCCTAACGCTAGATACTGCTAACGCACGAGCACTTAAAGCTAAATAATGCTAACGCACGAACACTTAACGCTAAATAATACTAAAGTACGAGCGCATAACAACCCACAACTACAGTTGGTATAAATGTTTCCACAGAAATCGAATGCCGTTTGCAGATTTTGACAACAGATGCTAAATCATTCTTTGTTTTGTTTTGTTTTTTTTGGAATGCATGTCCGTAAGTTGCTCCCGTGGAGGGTGGTGGTTTTTTCATACACGGCACTGCACACAACGTACGGTGCTGCTCAAGTCAAAGGACGATCTTGCGAAGATCTTTGAACCTATCAATCAATTTTTTATATTTTTATTTTGTTTTCTTGAACTGGATGGCGAGAGTATTGCATGCCGGTAAATGATCCGAGGAAAAAACAATAAATGACGTCATCGAGAAACTCTCTTTTTTTTTTTACTTCATTTTGCGCAGTTCGTACGATCTTCGATACACCCACTCCCCTTCCCCCCTTCCCCCCCCCCGCATAAACGTACCTCCGTAAAGTCATCTCCGCCATGCAGCCACCATGAACGCACACCGTCAAACACACACACACACACACGCACACATGC
>JAGDYQ010000014.1:6757349-6862349 GCA_021962125.1 Bulinus truncatus | reverse complement strand
TTCACTCACACACACACACATACACTTACATACATACTCACGCAGTCACACTTTCACTTACACACATACTTACATACATACTCACGCAGTCACACTTTCACTCACACACACACACGCGCGCGCGCGCAAAGAACGCAAGAAAGTCAATCACATTACCCCCTCCCCTTTATGCGACGCGCTTTTTTTCAGACCCAGCAAAATAGTGAACAGGAGGGTGAAATTTAGGCGGTGGAGGGGAGAGTGTAACGAAGGAAGAATGTATGGAGGCGTTCACACACACACACACACACACACATACACACATACACACATTGAGATTTTGACACACACATACGCCAACCATATTTCATACAAACATGTAGACACAAACTCAGATACACACACACAAACTCTTTCACTAAACATGTACACGCAGACACACACACACAATCATACACACATACAAAGGGGAGATAAAGAGGGGGGAATGTTAAAAAAAATTTCCAAAAACGGGGGCAGTGGGGGGGGGGGGGGAAGGGGACCTGGAGTCAGAAGTAAAAAGCATTTAAGAAGTTCCCACGCTTTGTACACTCGACCTGGTCCCGTACACCTGTTGGTAGGCAAGTAAATACAAAAAGAAAAAAATGTGAGTGAGTTACTCAGTGTGTTAGTCAGTGAGTTAGTCAGGGTGAGAAGAGATGAACAAGAAAGACGCAAAAAACGGAAAAAAAAAATATAACATTATTGGTGCAATTTTGCAGACGTGAGAAGGTGATTGGTTGGATTCTTTTTTTCTTTATAGATTAGTAAATGTTTTTTTTTTTACTCCGTACGACCAACATGGAAGACTAATTGACTAAATAATGGAAAAAAGTTTAAATAGAAAAGTCAAAATGGTATGGAAGGGGAGAGAAATGATCCGCAAGGAAAATGTTGCAGAGATGTATGTAGATTCAACTCCCTTGAATATGTATAATAATTATTATTGTGTCTCATAGTTCAGAAAGTTTTATAGCTTTGAACCCAATGAAAGTGGCGGCATGGGTCATAAAATATTGGCTGCCAGCATGAAACATGGGCCCAACTCTAAGATGGTTTAATTTCAATTTGTGTTAACCACTGGAAAAAAAATAAATACGGGAAAAAGGGGGGGGGGGGTAAACAAGGTTTACTTTCCATGGGCTTCGGGCAAGTTGACTCAATTTGACACAGCGGTCACTTGCTGGTGGTCAATTCAAACAAATGTAAATGTACGTATTAGGTTGAAGCATCATGGTAATGACGTTGCGCAATGTTTACTTCCCTTGATACAGTCCCCGATATTTCTGCGATTAAACTATAATTTTATAAAGGGCTTTGTCAAAGCCGATGGGTGTGTGTGTGTGTGTGCGTGTGTGTGTGAAGTCCCTGTGAGGATGAGATGAAATCTCTTAGATCTTATAAACCACTAATGGGACGGTTTTTATGACGCCCTTCTTTCAAATCCCACCATAGCCGATCGTGCAATGGTCATGGAGGCACCACGGGAACTTGAGCCAAGACGTGAAAAAAATTTCCTTGGTCCTCACCGAAGATCGAACCCTTAGGTACCCTCATCTCGGCAGTCGGGCGCTCTACCGCACGACCATCCATCCCAAAAGCCGATAGGTAGAACATTCGAGAGTATTGCCACATCAGTTACAGTTTCAAAAAAGTTCTTTAATATTTTAAGCGACGCAGGAAAAAAAAAAGCCCAATTTCCAATAACCCCCCCCTCCTCCACCATCAACCCCCCCCTACCACCACAACCACAACCAAACACCGTAAATAACCTGTACACAAATGGCGATAAAAGAAAAACAAAACAAAGAAGACTCATTTACACCCTTGACACAGTATTGCCATCTTCTTCTTTTTCCCCTCACCATCTTTTGATGTTGCATGTCGTGAGCAAACTTTGAGTGATTCACATCTTTGTTCAGGAGGTCACGTGACGTAGGTGAGGTTTTTTTTAAAAAGAAAAAAAAACTTGTAGAGTATAACAAATGCAAAAGGTTTGTATGAATTATTTTCTTTGAGCGTGAGTGGGTAGGTATTAGTGTATTTGTGCACGCGTGTATGTGTGTGCGCGCGCGTGTGTGTGTTTGAGTAAGTGTGCGCATGTTTATCTGAGTGTTCATTATGTTAAAGTCATGAAACGTGTTTATTTGAGTGTTTGGTTTTGAGTGTTTATTTGCGCTAGTGTATTTGAAAGGGGGGAGGGGGTCCCGTGGTGTGATCTGGTAAGAGTGGGTAAATTATTCAATTCTCTGTAATGTAAATGGCTGCACTTAACACTGACAAGGGGGGCAGATTGAGGAATCTCAAACAAGTACGCGCATAACATTTTATGAGAGAATGTCGGTTGTGTCTCAACGGAGCCACAACGGAGGCACAACGGAGTCACATCAGAGTCACAACGGAGCCACACTGGAGCTACAACAGAGTCACAAGGGAGCCACAACAGAGTCACATCAGAGACACAACGGAGCCAGAATCGAGTCACAACAAAGCCACAATGGAGTCAAACGGAGTAACATTAGAGTCGCAAAAGAGCAAGAATGGAGTCACAACGGAGTCACATGAAACCCACATTGGAGTTACAACGGAGTCACAACTGAGCCATAACGGAGTCACAACGGATTGTGATTTACTATTTTCTACAATTTTGTACCGACGTCGCTAGTATTTATTTATTGTTGTTGTGTTGTAGGTTGCTATGGTTGAAACACTCGGCGACCCAAATGGCGTCGCAAACATGGCGTACACATTGTATGGGGAGGGCGGGGAATGGGGGAATGGGGGGGGGGAAATGGGGGAATGGGAAGGGGAAGTCAGTAAGTCAAGGCAATTGTCTTCAAAATTATCACATTTAATTGTGAAAGTATGAGTGCTATTTGCGTGTAAGCTGGTGCATGTGTCTGTGTGTAAGACGCGAGTTGGTGCATGTGTTTGAGTGTAAGACGGCGAGCTGATAAATGTGTTTCTGTGTAAGACGAGGGCTGGTGCATCTTATTGTTCCCTCTCAAGTTTCACCCCTCGGAGAATTGTCTTCAAAGAAAAAAAAAAAACGTAAATCTTAACCCGTACATGCTGATGACGTCATAGAATTATGCGATCAGAAGTAAATTTTTCGGGGGGGGGGGCCGGAGCGGGGGGGGGGAGGGCGAGGCAGCCTTGACCCTCACAGACAAGTCACCTGTGACAAACCTAACATGCCTATCTGGTCTACTGACTTTTTAGTCTGCAAATTCGAGAGAGACACCGTCTCTTCGTTGGCAGTTTGTCAAAGGCTGAGAGGTCAAAGTTAACATCAAACCAAACTAATAAAAAAAAAAAAAACCAAAAGTAAAAAAAGAATTTGGCATAGACTGGGACAAAAAAAAAAAAGTCAAACTGATGCGTAGTATAAACAAAAAATGCAACGTAAAATATTTTTTTTTTCGGGGGGGGGGGGTCATGTCAAGTCTGAATCACGTGATGGTGGAAGCAGTACGTCACACAGATGCAGGTAACAAAAGGCTGTGGGGGTGGGGGGGGCACAGAGTGACATTTTTTCCAGTTGCTGTACAATAATGACATGTACAGGTGCTAGACTGCGCTGTTGGTTTCACTTTTTTTGTATGTGACTAATGCCAGGTCATTTAGATGTTGAGTCTAACAAGTCTCACAAGTCCACCCAGCTTTAAATGGGTACCCGACTTGAGTTGGGGAAGTAAAGGCGGCAGGGCGTTGTGCTAACCACACAATCCCTTCAAATACCGAGGATATAGAAACAGATGAATTCTACACTTCATCTGCCCGGATGGCCCGTTAGGGCTAAGGGAAAGAAAGTATTTATAAAAAAGTATTTTACAAGTATTTTGCAGTTCACTCAATATGTAACTATAACATGTATGTGTATAATGCATGGCCTTTCCTAGTCATACTTATTGGTCATTCATAATTCACAATAATATTACCACATTGTACTACATTTCACAAAGTCGCTACTTTTCAAGTCCATATGCTACAAAAAAAAGTTCCGATGTAAAGTTATATTTCTTTTACATACTTATGAAGTAAAAAAAAACACACGTGTGTGCTACTTTTTATTAGGTTTTGCGGTACTTTGTTCCAAAGCTTTTTTTCGCAACATTGTTTTACATTGTGTAAAGTGAATGACATGGAAAATACGTTATTCAAGTATTTTACTAAAGAGAGTTATTGGGTTGTATTTATGATTATTAAATATACTATGACAAATTAGTGGATGGGCTAGGAGACTATTGAATCCAGTGACCGATTAGTGGATGGGCTAGGAGACTGTTGAATCCGGTGACCGATTAGTGGAAGGGCTAGGAGACTATTGAATCCGGTGACCGATTAGTGGATGGGCTAGGAGACTGTTGAATCCGGTGACCGATTAGTGGATGGGCTAGGAGACTGTTGAATCCGGTGACCGATTAGTGGATGGGCTAGGAGACTATTGAATCCGGTGACCGATTAGTGGATGGGCTAGGAGACTATTGAATCCGGTGACCGATTAGTGGATGGGCTAGGAGACTGTTGAATCCGGTGACCGATTAGTGGATGGGCTAGGAGACTATTGAATCCGGTGACCGATTAGTGGATGGGCTAGGAGACTGTTGAATCCGGTGACCGATTAGTGGATGGGCTAGGAGACTATTGAATCCCCCCCCACACACACATACATACACACATATACACACACACACACACGCGCAGTTTACTGAGCTTGAGAAAAGGAAGTTATTGAAACCAGTGACCGTTTTTATGGATAATTGTCCAATTATCTCTATCTCACCCTCATAGTTAGACGCCCCCCGCCCACCCCCTTAAAGCATAGCTTAATTTCTGCAGCGACACGGATGAAATGAAACAAATATAACAATGATGAAACAGATGTAAACAATAACAACTTTCCATAAAGTAGGCAAGAAAATGTTTATTCGTTTATTGCAAATACTCAACTGAGATATACATGTATTTAATGTTATCATTCCACTGAGATATACATGTATTTAATGTTAACATTCCACTGAGATATACATGTATTTAATGTTATCATTCCACTGAGATATACATGTATTTCATGTTAACATTCCACTGAGATATACATGTATTTAATGTTAACATTCCACTGAGATATACATGTATTTCACGTTAACATTCCACTGAGATATACATGTATTTAATGTTAACATTCTACTGAGATATACATGTATTTAATGTTAACATTCCACTGAGATATACATGTATTTAATGTTAACATTCCACTGAGATATACATGTATTTAATGTTAACATTCCACTGAGATATACATGTATTTAATGTTAACATTCAGTTGAGATATAGGCCTACATGTGTATTTAATCTTAACATTCAAGAAAATTTCACTGTAAAAATTGAATAGCATATAAGTGCACAGAACTTACAGTTTTATTAAAGTGTAAGAGTTAAAATTAAAATTAAATACTGAATAATGATTCAGCTCTGATTTATACAGATGTCTGATTCAACTCTGATATATACTGATGTCTGATTCAACTCTGATATATACTTATGTCTGATTCAACTCTGATATATACTGATGTCTGATTCAACTCTGATATATACTTATGCCTGATTCAACTCTGATATATACTTATGTCTGATTCAAACAAACCGCGTATTTATTTACTTATATCGATATCATGTTAAACCAAAGACTGATTACGAATGTATGCGTCTATCATTTGTCGATCTGTGTCTATTATCAGCTATTGATCTGCGTCTGTTATCATCTACCTGTCTCTATTATCATCAATCGATTGGTTTCTATTTTCATCTATCGATTGGTTTCTATTATCATCTATCGATCTGTCACTATTATCATCTATCTACCTGTCTCTATTATCATCTATCGATCTGTCTGTTATCATCTATCGATCTGTTACTATTATCATCTATCGATCTGTCACTAATATCATCTATCGATATGTCTCTATTATCATCTATCGATCTGTCTATGTATCATCTATCGATCTGTCTCTATTATCATCTATCGATCTGTCTCGTTTATCATCTATCTACCTGTCTCTATTATCATCTATCGATCTGTCTCGTTTATCAATCTACCTGTCTCTTTTATCATCTATCTACCTGTCTCTATTATCATCTATCGATCTGTCTCGTTTATCATCTATCGTTGGTTTCTATTACCCTTTAAATTTATAACGATCTCCATAAGTGTCCGCTGGCCAGTCTGTCTGTATTTCTGAAATTTCCCATTGTCTGTCTATTCGTCTGTCTGTTTACTGTATATAAAATTATCCATCAATCGACCAATCCACCAATTTATCCTTTTAAACATCAATCGTAAATCTATTATAGATCCGTTATCTACATTTTCAAATCTGTCCGCCAACATGCCCACTTGTTTTTCAGTTCTATTCTTGTATTCTATTTACCCAATGTCTTATTTAAGTCTTAACCCAAAAATCAGCCTGCTAAAACAGTAAACATTTATTTCGATGTGTACAAGTTCCCTAAATCCTAAAGAGCTATCGGAGAGGATCAAGTGTAGAATCATCAGTTTCAGTAACCACATTATATGGCAGGATTGTGTTGTTAGCACAACGCCCCTGCCGCCTTTACTTCTCTAACTTTTGTCAGATACCCATTTAAACCTGGGCCGGGGGGAGGGGGAACTTGGGGGGGGGGGACTTTACTCCAGATTTCCCCTGGATTAATCCCCCTTAGTTCTCGTCAAGAATCGAACCATTGACTCTCATGTCGACAATCAAGCGATCTACACCGCACGACCATCCGTCCGCCTTCCCGATGTGTAAATTGAGTAATGAGCGGCGTTGTGTCGAATTATTTATTTGGTGTCCCATTAATAAGATGACCTCGGTGCAAGATATGAAGTAGGCCGCCCATAGAATACTCTGTAAAGGTACTGTAATAAAGAAATGAAATAATGCACCATGTCCACTCCAAACAGTGCACGATGGGGCAAAAGAGCTCCACCCAGAGTTCAAGGAGTTAAATCTAACTAGTCAAAAGTATTAGGTAGTATTAGATAACTCGACATATTACTGTAAAACATCACAAAAAACAATTCCTCTAATAAGAAGTATCACATGATTTATGAAATAAAAACTAAACAAATACGAAACAAAACAAGAGTTTTTAAACCAAAAAACAGTTCCATTAACAAGAAAAAAATAACTTTTTTATCTAATTTGTATCTAGTTGTCTAAAACTTATGAAGGTCTTCACGTTGCGGAGATTTCAAAGTGTGTCTGCTCCCGTAAGCCGTCTGCGCCCTCTGCATGCGCCCCATTGATCTGCACAACGTGAACAGCTCCGTGAAGCTCTTCCTGTACTTGGAGCTCATGTTGTAATAAAGAATGATGTTCACGCTTGAAAACACCGACCCCATGGCGAAGGCGAAAGACCACATGGCGAAGAAGAGGTTGCTCTGAAGCCCAAGGACGCTGAAGTCATGGTTCAGGAAGGCAACAAAGGACAGGACGATGCTCGGGAAAGAGCAGACGATTAAGATGACCGCGATCAGGAACACCATCTTCATCGCCCTCTTGTCTCGTAGCAAAGCGATTTCGACCTGGTAGTTCCTCTGCCTCCATTTGGAGTTGTGCCTCAGCTTCCATGTCAGTAGCAGCGTGAAGGCGATGACGAGCAGGTAGGACAGGACGCCCAGCGTCGCGTTCATCATGAAGACCAGACCTTCCATGCTCTTCCGGTTGTCGGTGAAGATGAGGCCGAGTCTAGTCTCGTTTTTCAGCGGGTAGTACTTCCATCCGATGTAGGAGGTGGCATATTCCGGGATCAGGGCCGGCATCAGGCAGAAGAAGATGGAGGTGACGATGACAGTGGCTCTTTTAGGTGTGATGATGTGTTTGACTTTGAGAGGAAAGGTGATGCACAGACACCTCTCCGCGGTGACAAACGCTGTGATGAGCGTCGTGGTCCTGCTGAAGTACACGTAGGGCCAACCGGATATCAGGTACTCGAACTCGCGAGCTATGACCGGCCAATCGGCGTTCTCCACGTAGGGGTTGAGGAAGAAGGCCCAGACCCCGCAGCAGATGTTGTTGCAGATGTCGGAGATAGCCAGGCCGAAGAAGCTGATGTTCATGGTGGTCTTGAGGCCCTGTCGCAGGAAGATGATGATGTTGATGACGTTGGAGAAGACGCCGAACACCACCAGGGACCCGCAGACGAAGGCGTAGTTGACCACTTCGAAGATGATCCGCTGTTTGTCACTCAGCACCATTAGAGCGCTATTGTTTACATTATAAGTAGGATACATTGAATAATAGTACGTCATTTCTGTGGTGTTATATAATCATTTCTGTGATGTCATATAATCATTTCTGTGATGTCATTTAATCTGTGATGTCATATAATCATCTCTTTGATGTCATTTAATTATTTCTATGATGTCATATAATCATTTCTGTGATGTCAGATAATCATTCCTGTGATGTCATATAATCATTTATGTGATGTCAGATAATCATCTCTGCGATGTCATATTTTCATCTGTTTGATGTCAGATAATCATCCCTGTGATGTCAGATAATCATTCCTGTGATGTCATATAATCATTTACGTGATGTCAGATCATCATTCCTATGTTGTCATCATATATCATTTCTGTGATGTCATATAATCATTTCAGTGATGTCAAGCTAGTCGACATAGTTTAACACCGAATGACTTACCATCGCCGGCTAAACTAAAAAATATTACACAAATCCAATCTTTTTCATTGAAGATTGTGAAGATTGAATCAAAATGTTAAACATCGTAGTAAAGAACAAATCCCACTTCCTCCAACCAGTCACAACAACACATTCCGTCATGTTACTCTGTGATGTACCAGCGATATATCCTCATCACCAAAATGTTAACTGTTGTAAAATCTCATTGGCTGGCCAAATAATACAGAGATTAGACGAGGGCTGGTGTCTTATATTTTATACCATACTCTGGTATTTACAAGTTGTGTTACGATTGATTGAGATTAAATGAAGCGTGACATTAGACTGGGGGTAGTTTTTTTTTCTTTCTAGATTCGTTTGATTGGCTAAATGTGGTGGCATGCACCCCATCGATCTGTGACGGTGGAATTTTTTTTTTTCATTTTATGCATCTGTAATATGCATATTTATTTATTCTCTGTTTGCTGTATTTTGTCTGATTGCTGCAGGTTACGAGTTCCATCCCAAGAAAGCCTCTATCTATCTATCTATCTATCTATCTATCTATCTATCTATCTATCTATCTATCTATCTATCTATCTATCTATCTATCTATCTATCTATCTATCTATCTATCTATCTATCTATCTATCTATCTATCTATCTATCTGTCTGTCTGTCTGCCTGTCTGCCTGTCTGTCTGTCTGTCAATCTGTCTGTCTATCTGTCTGTCTATCTATCTATCTATCTATCTATCTATCTATCTATCTATCTATCTATCTATCTATCTATCTATCTATCTATCTATCTATCTATCTGTCTATCTGTCTGTCTGTCTGTCTGTCTGTCTGTCTGTCTGTCTATCTATCTGTCTGTCTGTCTGTCTATCTATCTATCTATCTATCTATCTATCTATCTATCTATCTATCTATCTATCTGTCTGTCTGTCTGTCTGTCTATCTATCTATCTATCTATCTATCTATCTATCTGTCTGTCTGTCTGTCTATCTATCTATCTATCTATCTATCTATCTATCTATCTATCTGTCTGTCTGTCTGTCTATCTATCTATCTATCTATCTATCCATCTGTCTGACTATTTATCTGTCTATCAATCAATCTTTTTCAGCGTGTGTGTTTATGTATGTTTCTTTCTCATTCTTTGCCCACCTTTCAAAACAAGAATTCATCCCTGCTGTACTAAAATACCAAAATATCGGTCAAGCTGTTAAATTATATAGGTTGTATCACAGACCTAGATAATTTAACAGCTTGACCGATATTTTTTCCTGTGAGTGTCCATTAGGAATTATTTTTACAAATTATTTAAATTATCTAGGTCGGTGATACAACATTCACACAACAGTTTCCATAGAAAAAGGTCAATCTTAGTGACATGGGGGTCATGAGAAGATAACAACACTAGAGCCACTGAAGACACTTGATAGTGTATCTAACGACCCGAAAATTCTAAAGCAAAATTTCAATTGTTTTTTTTTCTTTTTTTTTTTCTTTTAGAAAGTTGAGAATAACATAGTATTAATCGATTTCAGTTGTACAATTTTTGATGAGCAAATATTAGTCTACATTCTCATCTGACCCCTTCCTTAGTCACTCCATTCACAGACCTGGAATACTAGTTAATTCCCTAACCTTAATGGACAGCTGATTTTTTGGTTCAGTGAAGGGGAGTTTTAATGACAATGAAGCGGAAGAGAGATAATCCAAGCGATGTTTTTTTTTTTTTATTACAGTGCGTTATTCCCCCTGACGTAATCATTACGGTGGTGACTCGAATCAAATAGCTACTCTTCTCGATTGCTGGTGACACCGAGAAAACAATCAATAGAGCGATCCGGACAAAAGATTGATTCTCAAAACATAAGTAATTCATTTATCTATCGTTTAGTTTAACACTATAAAAAAAAAAATAATGTATGAGCGAATTAATCTGAGAAATCGCGTTTCATTCATTGAACAACTGTCAATTATATTGTCTTCTCGACATCTCCACTACGTCTGTGGCTTAGCTTATGGTGCTATGATAGGGGTGGGCAAACATTTTGTGTCGCGTGCCACAGTGGATACGTAGATTAGAGCGGCGGACCAAGAACAGTTATGGATGGAGTGTTGTTGACACCAACCGGACTATCGAAAATTCCGCTCTATCGGGCGGTAATTAAAATAACAATTAGGTTAATAATTAAACTACAAATACATGCAACAAAGTTTATTTTACATTTCTTATAATGTATGTACACTTACTGTAAAACATATTTCACTTAGATTTTAAAAAGTCACGAAAGTCTTTTTGTTTTCTTGACTTTTGGCGTATAGTATAAAATTTATTTCCAATGATATGGAAATCAATAATTTCTGAAGCACTGTAGCTAGTACTAGCCTCAGCAAAAGAGATAAACTTTTTTAGTGATTCTGCAGCTTCTGCCCAGCTGATTTTTTTCCTTTTCTTTTGTTTCGGCATCTGAGTCACTTTCTTCAAGATTTTGAGTAGGCTAAGAGTTTACTACAATGTTGATAATGTCCTCATCGGTTAGTTCTTGTTCAACAGGCTCATTCTCGTCGATTAAAAGCCACTTCCGGATGATCCCGAACTATCCCGAAAACTTCCGAATAGCTCTCGAGTGTTATTATTTGCTTTAAAGACACACTTTTGGAGAAAACCAAAATTTTACAATTTTCTGGAGTGATGCCGGACCATCGGGCATTCCGGACTGTTGGATGCCGGACTAATGGACTTCTACTGTACTAACGTATTTCTGACATAACTTAATACGCAACACAAAGGTAAGGGGTAAGGGGGGGTGTGATCAAGCTTGCCATACATCAAATCTTGAGAGCTTGGTTTGAGACATGACCCAATGAACTTGGGTTACGTAATCAACAGGGTCAACTAAGATGGGTCACTAGTTTGGGTTAGGGAGATAAAGTTTCACCTGCCGGTGTAGAGAGGGGACGGTGGTGGTGGTGGTGGTGGGGTAAATTCTAAACCGCTACATAAATTAAAAATAAACGCCATAACGTGATATAGGCTAGTGCTGTGATTTACTCCGAAATGAGTAACGCTGATGCGGGCCGTATTAAAATTTCCGGCTGGCCAGATTAGGACCGCGTGCATTTGGTGACAAAGGGCGTAGCGCTATAGGGGTTATCAAGCTAATATTACTGGAGAGTGTGACGGTCCCATAATAGCCCCCCACTGATCGTCAAGTAAGAAAAAAAAAGGGGAAAAGGGAGGAGGGTGGGGTAAATGAATGTACAAGAATATATTTGTCTCATGGAGATGACAAATCCCAGTTTAGCCTCTGCTCCACATAGTGAAAGAAGATTCACCCCAGCAGTTGTTCCATGGACACTGATCGCCTCCGTCACCTACAACAGTGGTCCCTAGCCCCCCGACTTTTTTTTTCTCGCCGCGGACAGGTCAGCGTTTGATCTTTTCAACGCGGCTCGCTGTGGGGGGGGGGCGTTGATTATTTATATTTTAGATTGTTTTGATTTACAATGCCACTAGCCACTCGCAGTTGGTCAGCTCCTGGCTAACCTCCCGTCCACGGATAGTCGCGCAATACCAAGAGAAATACACCACAGTAAAAAAAAAATGGAAATAATTCAATGTTTCTTGGGCGGCCACGTACCATTTGATCCACGGACCGGTACCAGTCCGCGGCTCCCGGGGTGGGGGGGGGGGGTGGGGTTGAATGGGGACCACTGACCTACAACACTCGTCTCAAGGGGCTGTAATCATCATTAGCCGAGGGGGAGGGGGTGAGGGTGTGTGCACACCACTGACTTACAACACTCGTCTCAAGGGGCTTTGATCACCATTAGCCGAGGTTTTTTAATCCGACGTGGTGTAAAAGGTCAGGCTTAGGTCAGTTCTAGACACAACAGGATCCATACACAAAAGGTCAAAGTGGGTTGAAATGCTTCTAATTCACCCCCCCCCCCTTTTTTTTTTCCTCACCAAATCCCCCAACCTCCCCAAATTATTAAATGGACATATTTGGTTTCTACTAGATAAAAGATGATAATGTTAGCTGTGTATTTAAATCTCATTCTTAATAATGTATACATCGTCTAGCACAGAGGTTTTCAAACTGTGGTCCGCGGACCCCCGGTGGTCCGCGGGAGGCTTGAAAGGGGTCCGTGGGCAAGTCAATGAAATTAGCGATTTTCTCGAATAAATTATTGTTTGGTTTGGTTGATTGGTTAGCTTTTAGCTAAACAAAAAAATACAAGCTATGCCAATGTTTCCGGTACAGACAACAATGTGCAGAATTGAAAACTCCGCTAGTATTTGCTTATGCTACTTCTGAAATATGAACTAGACTGCATCCTAATGTACTTGTGCAGTGAGTTTTTGAGTCGTGTCATCTTGGCAATGTTTCTTTCTTACTGAGCTATGGCGTCACTGTTAAAACATCCGCAAGTGTGACATCGTGTGTATTGTTGATAAATAGGTCTGGTTGATCATGCTGTAATGTTTTTATAACAAACTTTGGAAGGGCGGAATGCGCCATAGATACTATGAGATTACAATGTCGGTCATGTTTAGAGAGTTTGTATTTTTAGGTGACACATACCTGGGAAAAAGATGACCTGGTTAGGCTGGAATTAAAAGCAAGGCTTAGCGGCCTTGTGTTTTCAAGAGACAAATGTTGTGAAAAGCTAATTATCTACTGTCTGGTATCGTGTGTATGGCGCCGAACTTTGATTAATGTTACAAAGAATCAGTGTCCCAAAGTTTCTAGGTTGAGCATTGTATTTACAAGAATATAGGTGTAAATCGCTACCAGAGAAGTGAAGACAGACACTTATCATCACAATAACGCACAAAGTGCAACTAATAATACGAATAGTTATGACACCTAGTAGCATGGATAAATTTGTGAAGAGGAAAACTGACCAGAACCTGGAAGATTCTGATGATCAAGCAGCAAAAGACGAACGAAAAAGAAAGCGGCGCAAGTTTAATCCAGAATATATATCATTGGGCTTCACCGCTGGGGGGGGGGGCGATGCTGACCAACCTCTTTGTGTCGTGTGCTTGTAAACATTATCGAACGATCCAATGAAGCCTGCCAAATTAAGGCGCCATTTGACCACAATGCATTCGGAACTTGCCAGTAAACCGAATGAATACTTTGAGATGCGGAAAGAGCTCTATTTGAAACCGAAAGACAAACTGGTGGCCTTGGTCTCTGGGGGGTCCGCCACTCGAGCGTGGTATGTCTGTGGGGTCCGCAGGGTAAAAAAGGTTGAAAACCTCTGGTCTAGCAGATTATTATTATTTTTTAAATCTATTATCTTGAGGGGAAACATGATATAAGGGAGGCTATTAGTTTAGCTCAACATCACGTTTCAAATAAAATAAAATGAATTGTTTCCCTTACAACGAAACAAATATTTCTCCACATCCGTTTAATCTCTGCCAATTATTATAAAAAAAGGGACAATAATTAAAAAATGTGTGTGTGTTTTTGTTTGTTTGTTTGTGTGTGTGTGTGTGTGTGTGTGTGTATAAATGTTGTTGTCTTTTTTTATTAAAATGATTTATTTTTTAAATCTTTTACATGAATTAATTTGTTTCACAAAAACAAGGTTTTCATCCGCGGAAGGAACAGGTGAACCATTTTTAGATGCTCGAATTTAGAAATCGCTGCCCCGGAGTCTTTCCTAATGCTCTGTTGGTCATTACTTGTAAATGTGGGATGGGGGCCCAAAATGAGACAACCCGAACACTTCTCAGGGGCCTATAGACTTGAGGGCCCCGTCGTGTTCGATTTTTTTATGCATTGATTTTGATCTATATGAGATGATCCTTGTGGGAGGAAAGAGGGGGAGAGCCCCCTTTCCCGAGCCACCCAGTATACGAAGCTTGTTAGCTGCCTTAGATTTTCAGGCTTCGGGCGACAGTGGGGTTGGGGGATTGCGGGGGTCTGTCCTATTCTGCTATTGTACGCTCCTTGATGCGGACATCTGTTTGTAATTCTCCTGATCGCTAAGTTTTCGAATAAACAACTCCATAATTCACATAGGTATGAGTGTATTGTGTCGTATTGTTCAATATACAGCTCCATAATCCACAGATGTCAGTTTACGTGTGTTGTATCGTTTGGTGTGCCGTTATACCAATTCAAATAATACACACACACACAGACACACAGACACATAGACACACACGTAGACACACATAGACACACACACACACACACACAGACACACACATAGATAGACACACACACACACACATAAGATATACACACACAGACACACACATAGACACACACATAGACACACACACAGACACACACACACAGACACACACATAGACATAGATATTCACTCAACTCCTCCCTCTCTCCTTAAGTTCCTTCAGGTAAGATGTAGACGTTGCATTCCTTGAACCATAAATAATATCCTTTCCCTACTGTCACTGTTCATTAACCCTCTCACTGTGCAAGCAATCAAATACATCAATGAAAGATTACCATATAAAAATGACATCAACTTGTCTATCTTTCCACTGCAGTGCATTGTCAACAAAACCTTGGCTACGTACGGCGACCAAAAAAAAAAACAAAACCTACTTATTTTGGATTTCATTTTTTTATTACATGTTGTTCTGAACAAGGTAACATTAACTTTAAAAAAAATCACCCATAGATATACATATATGACATTTTTTTTTCTTTCTTTTTATATCACATCGCAGAGTTGGCATGTCTTTTTTTCTTTTCAAAGTTTATTAAGCTCAGCCCAAAACCATAGTGATCTAAAGCTATGACAGAGTGTGCCATCTCTGACCCAGTTTGTACATCACACCATGACAGTATATTATTTTTCTCTCTACCCGACCTACAACAAGAACAATTCTCATCTTATGGTGCTGAGTGACGAACAGAGGATAATCTTCGAAGTGGTCAACTACGCGTTCGTCTGCGGATCTCTGGTGGTGTTCGGCTTCTTCTCCAACGTCATCAACATCATCATCTTCCTGCGACAGGGCCTCAAGACCACCATGAACATCAGCTTCTTCGGTGTGGCCGTTTCCGATCTGTGCAACATCATCTGCTGCGGGGTCTGGGCCTTCTTCCTCAACCCCTACGTGGAGAACGCCGATTGGCCAATCATAACGCGTGAGTTCGAGTACCTGATATCCGGTTGGCCCTACGTGTACTTCAGCAGGACCACGACGCTCATCACAGCGTTTGTCACCGCTGAGAGGTGCCTGTGCATCACCTTTCCCCACAAGGTCAAACACATCATCACACCTAAAAGAGCCACTGTCGTCGTCACCTCCATCTTCTTCTGCCTGATGCCGGCCCTGATCCCGGAATACGCCACTTCCTACATCGGCTGGAAGTACTATCCGCTGAAAAACGAGACTAGACTCGGCCTCATCTTCACCGACAACCGGAAGAGCATGGAAGGTCTGGTCTTCATGATGAACGCCGCCCTTGGCGTCCTGTCCTACCTGCTCGTCATCGCCTTCACTCTGCTACTCATCTGGAAGCTGAAGCACATCTCGGAATGGAGACGGCGAAACCACCAGATAGAGATGGCCCTACTCAGAGATAAGAGGGCGATGAAGATGGTGTTCCTGATTGCCGTCGTCCTCATCGTCTGCTCCTTTCCCAGCATCACTCTGTCCATCCTCGCGTTCGTCAACCACGACTTCAGCGTGCTCGGCCTTCAGAGCAACCTCTTCTTCGCCATGTGGTCTTTCGCTTTCGCCTCCGGGGCCACATTCTCCAGCGTGAACATCATACTGTACTACAAGATGAGCTCCAGGTACAGAAAGAGCTTCGTTGAGCTGTTCTCGGCGCTCAGGTGTTACCGGGACGCGGCGGAGCCCAGAGATGTCGCTCCGGGAAGTCGACGGGCTTTGAAATCTCCGGGTCAGGAGAATTTTGATTTCCACGACGATGAGTGTACGTATCAATGACACTTTAGACACTTTTTGTAAGTACTATTGGCACTGTAAACAATTTTTGTAAGTACTGTTAGCACTATAGACACGTCCTGTAAACAATGTGTTTAGTTCTCACAAAGGATGAAAAAAACATAGTAAAGATAAAATAATGTTTGCGTATACTATTAAACTGTAAATCTTTTCTGAAAACAGTTTTGGTCAATTGAATGTTTTAAATGTTGAATGTTTTAAATGTTGAATGTTTTAAATGTTGAATGTTTTAAATGTTGAATGTTTTAAATGTTGAATGTTTAAAATTTTTTGTTTTAAATGTTGAATGTTTAGGAATGCTGGGTAAGCCTTTTTAAATAAATAAATGTCATTTGATTCATTTAATGTTTTTTAATATTTTTTATTTTTCGAGAATTGTTTATTGGTGAACGTGATCCATATTTTAGACATTTTAAATTAAAACGAATAAGATCATAACGTAAATAATTAGATTTATCGAAAATAACTCATGTATTATATTTGCTTAGTTTTTGTGAAAAAAAAAATTCATTAAGGAGAAATAAATTGTTTTCATATAAAATTTGTCTTTTACTTGTCAGTGTTTTATTTTTTTAATAATATGTTTAAATTATGAATTTTATTGCACTCTGTTTTTTAATTTGTTTCGTTTTTTCCCTCCCTTTCATTTGTGTGTGATTTGATTTTTCTTCTTTTTGCAACAGAA
This sequence comes from Bulinus truncatus, assembly GCA_021962125.1. Lineage (NCBI taxonomy): Eukaryota > Metazoa > Mollusca > Gastropoda > Planorbidae > Bulinus > Bulinus truncatus. The sequence goes on along the minus strand of JAGDYQ010000014.1, from coordinate 6,844,966 downwards.
TACATAGACACCCTAGCCCAGTGGTCCCCAACCTCCGGGATGGTACTGGGCCGCCCAAGAAACATTACATTATTTATTTATTTTTTTTACTGCGGTGTATTTCTCTTGGGGATTGTGCGACTTTCCAAGGACGAGAAATAATCAACGCCCCCCCTCCCCTCCCCTCCCAATCCCACCCTTTCAGCGGGCCGCGGTGAAATTATCAAACGTTGACAAAAAGTGTGTGGACCAATGTTCCCTCTAAGCTGAGCGCGTGAGCGATCGCTCACACGTATTCAGAGCGTCGCTCATACTACACGTACGATCGCTCACTCCGTCGGATGAAATTACTTAAATCGCTCACAAATTTTGGCCTCAAACAAAAATGTCGCTCAGAGACAAAATTTCTTGCTCACTTCATACCCCACACCTTAGAGGGAACATTGGTGTGGACCACTGCCCCAGTCTACTGGATACAGACCATTGAGCTGCACATTTAAATATAGAGGTCAGTGACATAGACAGAGTCGTTCCCATACCCCCTACCCTCGCTCCCCTGCCTGTCAGAATAAATTCAAATATCATGGTAGACACGTCACACACTCTGTCAAACCAACGCATTTATCTTAATTCAGTTCTCTATGTTACTTCAAAAGACCGCACGGGCTTATGGGAACTTCGCCACTTCTTGTTTTGAATAGAAAGGCTCTATGCTTATAGAAAAGATAATTTTGAGTAATTTTTTTTAGAGCTAAAATGTATCGTCATCAGAGTTCCATATTTTCACCGCATGAAACTTTTTTTTTAATTATTTCATTATTACAATCTAGACATAATTACAATCAAGACATAAAAAATGATCTTGAAATATTTCGCTGAAGTTTAATGAAGCGTGAAGCCTGCAGCATCTTTATTTCTGCTTCATTACTTCTAGACATCCAGATAATGATGGGTAAAAACAAACAAACGAAGGTGAACTATCACGGCCGTTTGCAGAGTAACTGCATATCCCATAATTTCACATCTGGATTAATACATCTAACAGCTATGTTACTGTTGTCCAGGTGAACATCGCTTTTGATATGTAAGTATGAAGCCAGACCAGCCTAGAGGTGGTCATGTGAACTGGTCAGTATGAGGTCAGACCAGCCGAGAGGTGGTCATGTGAGCTGGTCAGTATGAGGTCTGCGGTGATGTTATCAACAAGGACAGCCCGTTAGCGAGATACTTATTGGGGGTCGACTTCAGTCTTGACACAGGAATTGTTTATTTTGTTGTTGTTTCAGCAGAATCTGCAAAGACCAATAACAAACATCTTTCGTCAACAAATAGCACCCTGACACACACACGCGCGCGCGCGCACAGACACATCGCTACACGCACTTGCGCGCGCACACACAAATCCTATCACTCACACACAGACTATTAATCACACAAATACTATCATCAATCACACAAATATCATCATCAATCACATAACTTCTTGTCAAACTAACTTTCCGTGCGAAAACGTCATGGATGAGAATCTCAAAAGAACTCAAAGTGCACTTTAGGGGGCCCAAATCAATGGGATATTTCCCCGCCCCCCCCCAACGCCACCCCCGCCTCGTGTTCCGCCTCTGAACATGTGATAATACACACAGAGAAAGCCTGACCTGAACCAACAAACGTTGGTGTAAACATTGCCCCGAGGGTGTTCAACGATAAAGTTGAAAGTTCAAGGGAGTCTCGTTGTTTGATGATGGCCTCTACTTGACGGGGGTTAAAAACTCTAATTGACTTCTCGATATGAGAGTGATGTTGACATAGTTTAACGGAGAGATGGCAGGATTGTCTCACCGTACTAAGAGTGCAGCCACTCATGTTCAGGTATATTGGTCCTATTGTTCTAACGTTTAGTTCCGTCAAAGGAAGAGGCTTTCGTATGATCCAGGTCACTTGATGTAGACTGCAGACTCGAACCCCAGCCCTTGGTGTCGCCCCGCGGACATTGCAGCTTGAGCTACGGTGGTAACGTTGTTTGGGAACTGCACAGACTGTCCCAATAGTGATAAATCAAGAAATTGTCACCGCATTCTTACAGCCACTTCATCGGATCCCAAATATACCAAGTTGTGTCTCAGACTTACGAATGACCTGTCCGAATAGTCATGCAGAAAGGTCATTGAAAGTAAGGTGACCAGATTTTTCTGGGGGGAGGGGATTTTTGTGACTCAATGAAGGGTTGGCTTGCATCTAATAACTCTGGACGCATCGTTCAGTAATGGAAGACAACCAATTTATATATTCAGTTTACTGGATAATATATGTATACTTCGTTTAGAAGAAATATTTTGTCATTCCAAATACGCTAAATCGCTAAAAAAAAAATATAACACTTAATCCACGTAATCCTAAAACATTGCACACAATACTATCATTCATCTTTTTATATTACTTAATGTATTTTGTTCTTGAAATAATGATTTGAAAAAAAAATGAACGAAAAATACAATCAAACAACAGCAATACTGTCATTGGAAACATGTTGTGGCCAGATTTATCAATGGAAACATTGTTGTGGCCAGATTTATCATTGGAAACATTGTTGTGGCCAGATTTATCACCGACCTGCCAGGATGCCTGTACAAAAATAAGAAAAAAAATCAGTTGTGAGCTGTTGATTAAGATTTTAAATAACAAAACTGCCAAAAACTGGCTCTAAAAAAACTAACAGATAAATTTCATTCAATACAAAGCTCCACAGTAATATACCTGTACTAGCTGTACCCTGAATAACCTTTGCATAGAGTTATATCCCCTTAGGCTTGATCAGTAGGCTAGGTTAATTTTGGTTTCGGGCACATCCGATTTGTTCTTGATTGTATTTTAAACTGGAATACTGTTGTATTGGTTCTTTACTTTCGATTTAACGCAGAACCCAAATCGCTATTATGTATATTATTATATTTTAGACTGGGGGAGGGGCGGATTTAAGGACGGGTGCACAGGGCCCCCACCTCTCCTAGACCCCCCCCCCCCCGAATATTTCTAGGGACACCACGGAGTCCAATTAAAAACCCTTTGAAAAGTCTCTCTATTGGCCCAATGGTGGCAGACGCGGCCAGATCATTTATGGTTGAAGGCGCGGGAGTTCGGAGAAGAAACTGTGTTATATTTTGTATTTAAATATGTTTATCGGGTTGCCTCTCTTAGGCGCAGAGCCAGATACGGTTATCTAGGCCTGGGGCGGAAACATGGGCCTGAGGTGATCACCTGGGCCTGGGGTGGTCACCTGGGCCTGGGGTGGTCACCAAAAGACACTACCCCCCCCCACGTTCGTAAGTCAGCTACTGATGGAGAGGATACCTTAACCACATCACCACTGACACTTCATCATAGTCTATTTATTTAGTTAGTTGAGATGGAGGCACGTTGAATAAAATAACCACTCACCCATAAACAAAGCTTCTCTTTGACCCCTGCAGGAGGCTATGTCTGTGCAGCAGTAGTAGCAGGCCTCTCCGTGGGACGGGTTACAGCCGAATGATGCATACTGAACACACAGCTGATGGGAGCAGAAGATGGTGAATGTTTAGTTGCGCGATTTACGTTATGGGTCCCTGGTTCCCCCTCCAATCACACTCACCTACGATATTTGCCCAAGTCATTTCAGAACGAACTACTGTGACCGACGGGGCCTATATGGGCCTGGTGTATTCGGGCCCTCTCTCCATACTGGCCATACAAAACACTGACTATAATAACTGTGAGTCAGTAACTCTTCGTCATAATTACCGACTACCACATTTACAGACTATAACAAGTGCTGACTCTAATCATTAAAATGAATATAACAATTGCTGACTCTAACCTTTAAAATGACTATATTAATAGCTGCCTCTAACCATTAAAATGACTGTAACAATCGCTGACTCTAACCATTAAAATGACTGTAACAATTGCTGACTCTAACCATTAATGACTATAACAATTGCTGACTCAAACCATTACTGACTATCAACTACTGACGATGCTGTATTATGTAATAAAGGAAGCAGGTCATCATATTTTGGAATAAATTAATTTAGGCCCTAGGAGGGTGGGACATCTTTGTAACATCGTGGTCCCTGGATAGTCACCTAGTTTCCTAGGCCTGAGAACGGCTCTGATTGGTTGGGATCGATTTTAGAAGATAATCATCCCTTCAGATTATGTTCCCTGCCATACAGCCCGCAACCTAGATCGCCAATGATTATGTGATGTGGACAGAATCGGTAAATACTGTGCGATTAACATTTAAATTACCAGTTCATTAGTGCAGAAATATTCAATTCTGTTATTCAGGTTGGTATCGATCCTGACCATGCAGATCTGAAAGTAACATCATTTAAATAGTCAGTCGGGCGAATTTTTTAAAGTATCGACAGAAGGAATCGTTAAGCCAAGATTGTTGAATTAACTGTGCTTGATTCCCAGGAATCCAACCAAACATGTACACCCAACCAACTCAAGTACCAAATCAACCCAAGTATCCAAGAACCCAAGTACCAAAGCAACACAAGTACCCAACCAATCCAAGTTCATAACAAACTCAAGAACCTAGCCAACACAAGTACCCCAACAACCCATGTACCCTACCAACTCAAGTACCTAACCAACCCCATGTACCAACCAACCCAATTATCCAATCAACCCAAGTACCTAACCAACCCCAAGTACACAAACTACCCAATTACCCAAATAAACCCATGTATATTACCAACTCAAGTATACAAGTACCCAATCAATCCAAATACCCAGCAAACCCAAGTACCCAACAAATCCAAGTACTAAGGGGCCGTCCATAAAGTGCGTCACGCTCCAAGGGGGGGGGGAGGGGGTATAAGAAAGTGTGACACTTTGTGACGGGGGGGGGGGGTCAGGCCAAGTGTGACGTCACATTTTAAAATATATTTTTAATTTTATTTCTAATTTAATTTTTTTATTTTTTTAGTAGAACTTAATAGTTTTAAAAATAATTTTCAAAAAAAATTGTGAAACACTTGAATTAGTTTTATGTCAAAATAGCATGAAATGCATATCTTTTCAATGTGTTGTTCACAATTCCTCATGCTAGTTAGGACCGCTAATAAACTGTTGCAAAGCCTTGTGTTATCAGTAGCCTTACGGGAGTGTTACTATTTCTTTGTTGTCTGCTGCATAATTATATAACTGATAAAGAAATTTGGAATTTGTATTATAATACAAAAAATTACCGTAATTGAAGTTGCAAAATAATATAATTGAAGTTGCAAAATAATATTGATGCCTTATTCCTTGCAACCAGTGCACCAGGAAGAAGTGCATATAATCGCGTGGAACATCGAATGGCTCCATTTAGCAGCGAACTGTCTGGTGTCATATTGCCAAATGAACATTATGGCATTTACTTTGATTCGCAGGGCAGAACAATAAATGAGGATTTGGAAAGAACAAACTTCAAGTTTGCTGGTGAAACTTTAGCTGAAATCTGGTCGCATGTGATTGTTGACCAATTTCCAACAGTTGCAGAATATATCAACCCTGAGAAATCTAAATTGGATGCAGCAGGACTGATGTCAAAGGATAAGAATGGTTTGACCATCATGTTCTCACCAGCCAATACTTCACTCAAATTGTGAAATGTCAGGACATAAAATGTTGCGACAAAGTACGGAGCTCATTTTTCAACGTTTTACCTTCGAGATTATTTCCTCCTCCAAATCCAATCCCAATCAACCAAACAACTGATGGACTCAGAGCTTCAGAAAGAGCAGATGCAGATGCACATACATTTCCTTCATTGTTTGTTTGTGGCACAAACTCTCAAATTCGATGACATTATGCCAAGACCAACAGGAGTTTTTAAAGTGCAACCATATGATCTTTATTGTCCATCTTTGCAGACCAGCATACATGATCGAATTTGCAAAGTGTGTCACTTATACTTTGCCTCACAAACAATGTTGAAGAAACATACAGGATAACACAGAGCTCGGGCGCAGGAGTATGTAAAAAAGTAAAGTTTCCTTAGCCCTAAAGGGCCATCGGGGCAGATGAAGTGTAGAATTCATCTATTTCTATAACCTAGGCATATGAAGGGATTGTGTGGTTTGCACAATTCCCAGCCGCCTTTACTCCCCCAACATAAAGTCAGGTACCCATTTAAAGCTGGGTGGACTTGGGAACTTTCACCAGGACCTGAAAAAGTCCTAAGGTTCTCACTGAGATTCCAACCCGGGACCCTCCGGTCGACAGTCGAGCGCTCTATACCACTCGACCACCCGTCTCCTAGGAGAATGTGCCAACCCCAAATTTTCCAGAATCAACAGATAAATCGCATTCGTCCTTTGAGAATCGCTGCTAGAAGGCAAAGAGAACTCATGGCAATTATTGGCAGAATAGAAAATGCACATTCAGAGGATATTGAGTGGCTAGATGAGGATGAAGTTGATCTGTCTGCAACTATCCTTCCAGGAAACTATGATGCGGAAAGATTTATGTCAGTCTTAACTATGGATGAACACTTCACCATGGATGGATGATGTCTAGTGAATATTTTTTTTAATTAAACATAATTCACAGGCCCACTATAAACATATTCAATACAGCACCAGAGCTGCTCACATAATTTGTCAATCTAGTCCTTTTTTTAGTCACATTGTTTTGTTTCCATTTTTATTATTTAATTACTGGTTGAAGTCAAGTTTCGCTAATCTACTTCTTATCCTGTGTCAATAGAATGCATAATCGGAAGATTATCTCAAAGTTCACCTCACCCATTGTAAATGAATAGGTAGCAGATAAATGATGTTTATTATATAATTGTCAATCTAATTTTTGCAATTTTTTTTTCAAATTCAATTGATTGAGTTACTGTTTCAAAGAATAACTGATACAACTATTGACAATTAGTTATTCTACTATTAAACTCATTTAATAATCTGATAGCTCTTTTAATATCTATATGTTAAGGCAGTTTAATAGTGAAGTGCGATGTAAGTTTTCGATTCAATTTTAATTAGTACTTTTCGAAAGTGTGACGTACTTTAGGGGGAGGGGTCCCGAGATTTGTGACACTTTGTGACAGGGGGGGGGTCAAAAATCGTCAAAATTAGCGTGACGTACTTTATGGACGGCCCCTAACTATAAATTAATTCTTGGTAGATCAGGAAATATATAAATGCTTTCAAATCTATCAATATTTACTTCACCGATAGATCAACAAATGTTAGTTTTTAAATATCGAAGATTTTTCTCCTGGATTATAAATAATTATTTATAGTTGTATAAATTATCTATACAGGTGTTGAGTCATGAGTGGCCTACATCGTGTGAGTTGTGACACGTCCTGGTACCAGTACACGACGTGTAGTCATTCACGTTGTTGCACACTGGACATATGTGTTGCCCTATTGAATGGATGTAAAATAATATTACTAACATATAACACGTTGTACCGGGGTCATATTACACAAACGCAGTGGCTACGGTAACATCAAGACAGAGTTCGTATTTTTTTCCGGTTTACATCAATAGATATTGCTCCACACCCTAACCCTAACCCTATCCCTATCCCTAACCCTACCCCATCCCTAACCCTAACCCTAATCCTAACCCTTTTCCTAACCCTAATATAATTGCCGGTACCCGAAAAAAAAATGAGTACTCCCGCTAACCCTAATATAATGGCACTTGATGTTACCGTAGCCACTTCGTTAAACAAAACCCCAATACCTTAGAATTGGAACTCATCTGAAAAAGGTCATATTTTAACTCGATCGAGTTCCTTATCATTTTATAATTCCCATATAATTGGGATTGATTCGATCCTGGAATATTGTATGCCGAACCTAGGTATTTTGGGGGCCTGGTGCGGGGGAGGGCTTGGCCTCTCTGGGGGCCCCTGCATTTTGACATTCGACATCATGACATGAGATAAAGTACTTAATATTTAATGTGAAAAAAATGTTGGGGCCCCCCCTCAAGCTGGGACCCGGGGGGACTTTCGAACTTGGACCCCCCTTCCCTAGTTACGCCTCTGGAATACCGCGAGCTCAATTTTTCAAATAAATTTTGCTTAAAATACTTCGACTTAAAGGCTAATGTAGAATGTAATTACTAGGGAGCGACCGATAATCGGATCGGTATCGGTGTCGGACCGATATTGGCACTATCGGTTAATATCGGATCGGCCGATTGGTGTAGGGAGCGACCGATAGTCGAACCGATATTGGCACTATGGGTTAACTGTCGGACCGGCCGTTTTTTGGCTGCCGATACATTGTTTTTTTTTTTCACAACAGAGTTGCAGAAAAAAAAATCAGTAAATAACCCAATTCTATAACCAGATCAGACAAGATTTAAAAAAAAAGGAAAAAAAAAACCCGTGCACAGAAATTGTCACGTCTACATCAGAGATATGACCTTGAAACAATAGGATTGGCATTTCTTAATTCTAATGTATGACCTTGAATGATACAATTAGTGAACATCTGTGCGTATTTTTTGTTGGGATGGGAAGTTGGGGGGGGGGGGGCAAACAAGACTTACGTGTGGGCGAAGTGTCACGAAATATGACAGGGAAGGGGTAAGCATGGGTTGACATACGTCATTAGCTGTAGCACGAGAGAAACACGTGTTTGGCATTGTTGTTGATTTAAAAAAATATCGGTATCTGGGGCGGGGGGGGGGTAAACAAGACACGCGTGGGCGAAGTGTTACAAAATATGTGAACTTGGGTTGAAATACGTCATATAGCACGAGAATAACACTTGTTTGGCATTGTTGTTGCTTAAGGGGCTGTCCATTAATTACGTCAACAAAATAGGGGGAGGGGGGGTCAGAACATTTTTGACAATTGTTGACAAGGGGGAGGGGGGGAGGTCAAGAAAAGTTGACGTCAACAATGTTACTTTTTTAAATTTAATATAATTACTTAATAAATAGGAAAATTAAGCAGCGTTTGTAGTTCTGTGTTACACACTCGCTTAACATTCAGTATTTTAATTAAACTAACTATATTCCTACTAATTTTGCCACATAAACATTTTGGAAGCCACCTTTTTTAGGGGGGGGGGTAATCAAATGTTGACGTAATTTTATAGGGGGGTCTCTGGAAGTTTGACAAGTTGTTGACAAGAGGGGGGGGGAGGTAAAAATCGCCAAAAATTTGTTGACATAAATAATGGAAGCCCCTAAAAAGAAAATATCGGTATCGGTAAAAAGGCATATCGGTCGCTCCCTAGTAATTACTATGAAAAGTTTAAAATAACTCTCCAAATAGTCTGCGAGAATCACGCGATATACTTGCTCTGACGCGAGGTACTGGTACTAACGCGAGGTACTGGTACTAACATGAGATATTGGTACTAACGTGAGATATTGGTACTAACATGAGATATATGGGTACTAACGCGAGATGCTGGTACTAACGCGAAGTACTGGTACTAATGTGAGATAATGGTACTAACATAAGATATTGGTACTAACATGAGATATTGGTACTAATATCTGATATTGGTACTCACATGAGATAATAAATAACACGAGGTATTGCCACTGAAAGAGAACATCTTTTGAAGTACAAAGATAAGATGATTGCGAGGTTAAAGTGCAAAATAAAACACCAAAATAACGAATATTTTTTTTATTCCGAAGTAATCTCGTTTTTTTTTCTCTCTAAATTTTGTTACTTCTCTACAAATGTTTGAGTTTATAGGAGTTCGTATTTTAAGGTATCACTAGACATATTTTGATAATATTTATTAGTTTCAATAAATAAGGTTGGAATGTTCTACTTTGAGCTTTTCTGGGAAATATCATTTAGCGCTAACACATTACAGTTGTTTGCACCGTTAGCTGAATGTAAAATATTCTAGCCCCTAGCAACGTTTCAAACTCACCATAGGCAGACATCAGCACAATAGCAAAGATCAAAACAGACAACATTTTGTGTACAGCTCAGGCAGACTTTAGTGAACTGCTCTCGCCCACAAACATCCCAAATTGTTTTTATAGATGTAACCGCATTTCAACATCGTAGATCATTGGTGGATTGACAGTTTCCTTATCTGGACTTTCTCTGGGCATAGAGTTGAACAACTAGGAGACATCACTCTTAATGGAACTCTGTTTAGTGCTTACTTCCCCTTACTAAATCGTGAAATAAAGGAATGGTTTTTCGGTCCACTTCTATAGACACACACACAACTACTCAATGAAATCTTCGGATGTTATTTAATTTTTTTTGGGATGGTGGGCGGAAGGAGGGGCGGGGGAGTGGTGGGGGAAAGAAGGGACAAAGTGAGCGTATTACAGTCAGTGTATGTGTGAGTGTATGTGTGAGTGTGTGTTTGTGTATTTGACCCATAACTATCTTTCCTCAAGGGTCAGAGATAGGATCAATGAACGAATGAATACATAAAATGTTTTGACAAAGTTTTCAATCCAACCACCAGACGGGCATGACTGTAGATAAGATTCAAATCTTTGCAATGAGATAGATTGAAGCTAGTGGCTTACTTTATGTTAAAATAGAATGAAGCTAGTGGCTTACTTTATGTTAAAATAGAATAAAGCTAGTGGTTTACTTTAAATTACAAGTCACAGAGTTTAATATCATGTGTTTTTCGCTTTTAAAAAAATTGCATAAATATATATTTTTTAAAAAAATCTTACTTTCATATAGAGGGAGAGCCGTTTGTGGACCGGTGGGGGAAGGGGAGGAGGGGGGGCAGAGACAGAGATTGTAGGGGGGGGTCATAAACAAAGATTTCCTGTCAGGTAAACAAACAATTATAAATACCTTATTTCTTCTGCACGGGTGCACCAAGACGTAAATTCTGACATCGAATGTACAACCGAAGACTAGCTCCCCTGGTTAGAGCGTCAAGGAAAACGTCATTATCTGTCAACAAATGGCTTGGAATGAATGGGGAACAAAAGAGAAAACAAAACAAAACAGCCGATTGTCCAAAAAGTTACCCGTTAGTGCGTCTGTACCAGGAAAGGTGCAGAGTGAATTCATGTCCTAGTGGCGCTGGGGGGTGTAATAGGGGGCGTAGGGTAACCAAACGTGATGGGTTGAAGACATAAAACATGGATACTAGAGGCCTGGGTAGAAAGAAAGTCTCCCCCCGAGAGATGATCAAACTGTTAAATTTAGTAAGCCCATTTCAAAATCAATATCTGTTACGGAGCTCAATAGCCCAATATGTCTTTTTTTTCAATTCAATGAGGGGGGGGGGCGATTTATTATCAGGGGGCCTCTACCTTTAAAAGGCCCCGTGGGGTATAGCAATCTATTATTTTATAATTTAGCATTCGGAGGGGGGAGTGTGTGTTCCCCGGTAGGTGGACTCTATTAGTGGCTCAAGAACATCAGATGGTAGCCCCTTCCATGATATAAAACTTTAAAAGTGTTTTTTTTTTCCAGAAAAATAACTAAATAAATAACAAAATCGAATCGAAAAAAATTTTTTTTAATTTGTCGAAACGCAAAAAGCTAACGAAGAAAACAAAAGCATGGAATCATTTCAATACGACAGGGATGGAAAAACAGAAATAAACATCGGGTATTCCCGAATGACTTTACAGAGGCAGCTGTGATGAAATACAATAGTCAGGCTAATGATACAGAGCAGCTGTGATGAAACACAATAGTCAGGCTAATGATACAGAGCAGCTGTGATGAAATACAATAGTCAGGCTAATGATACATTACCTCATCACTGTATTCACTCTTCTACTCACCCAAAGGTTTCTTCAAAGAATGTTTGTTCGTAGGTCCAGATATCCCGCCATTATTGCATTCCTACAACTTTTATTTCAAAATATTTAAAAGTCAGAATTGTTTAAATAAAAAAAAATATTGTGACAACCAAGAACGAATTTTGGAGAAACGAAATTCGACATTTTCTCTGCATAACATAAACGTCATAGACAATAGAATTGTACTGGGGAAGTCCGTATAGGTAAAACACTGCTCTCCAATCAAATTCATGATTCGATTCACGCACGCTTTGATTTTTACGATCCTAGTTCGTAAACCGAGGCTCTATTCTAGATTTAAATCTGTTGTATAAACATGTTTAAGTCATCAAGTAAGCCCCCACCGTAAATCAATCACACAAGTTCCGTTTGACCCCATTTGATATCTGTCAGTGTCAATGTACGCCCAGTGTTGTTCAACACCTTAACTGATGTTGATGTCAGTTATGCGTCATACGGACCCCCCCCCACACCCACCCCCTCTCCACACCCCTCTCACTGCTACCCCGTGTTTATGAGTGAGCGGCTTGTTTTGCGTCGCAATCAGAGCGAGACAAACTTTGATTAAACTGCTACCATCAATCAACTTATAAAACACCGCCAAGGGGAAAGAAGAACTTTTAAACCCATTAGCCCAGAATGAATGCCACTTGCGCCATTACCAGTACTTTCTCTGTACTTATTTAGTTTACTTGTATCGATAGAATAACCCCCCGCCCCCAGGGAAAAAATGAACTTATGATCTGGGTGGACTTAGATGCACCGAAAAGTTCCGGCCGGTACTGACCGGCACTGACCGCCCACGTGAAGGTCATGTTATGACACGGGGCTGATTGACCGTAGGCCAGTAAGGCTTACGTCCTGAAAATAATCGCCTCAATCTGACTTTTGGCTCGAACCCATGTGCTTCACGTAGGGCTTTGAGCGCTCTACCAACAATGGCATGCCGTCCTCTGCCGTCTGAAGTAATTCATACATCTTTTATTTTCATCTTCCCTTTACAGAAGAAAGAGAGATCTAATTTTGCTGGGAAATTACAGAGCTCTTTTTTTTTGTGATCGGGCGTCATCAAATTGAAAACGAGGTTCTATTCGTCTGCCAGCAACGCCCATCTATAATGGGAAACTTCTAGAATGGTGTGAAGGGTCATGAGTTCATCTGGCATCACCGTCCATCGCCGGATGAGAAATGGATATATTAGCCTCCATGATGGATTACACTTTGACTTCCGGGTCTCAGACTTTACGGGAGTGGGTTGAGGGGGGGGGGGAACCAAAACAGAAACAACAACACTTGTTTCGTTAGTCAGACTCATTTGTTATGAATCAAAGAGTGATTCATTGAAAGTCAACAGATACTAGTTGTGTCTCTTTGAGTAGTTGGGGCCATAGCAGATTTGAACGGCTTTGGTTTGAACAGATTAAAAAAAAATTATTTAATAAGGTTTGAAGAGAGTGAGAGTGAGTGAGAGAGAGAGAGAGGGAGGGAGGGAGGGAGAGATGAGAGAGGGGGATGAGAGTGAGAGAGGGATAGATGTGAGAGAGAGATGAGAGAGAGAGGGGGGAGGGGAGAGATGAGAGAGAGAGAGGAAGAAATGAGAGATTGATAGATTGAGAGAGAAAAATGAGAGAGAGAGAGAGAGAGAGTGGGGGAGAGATGAGAGAGAGAGGGGGGGAAGAGATGAGAGAGAGAGAGAGAGAGAGCTGAGAAAGAGAGGGAGAGATAAGAGGGGAGAGAGAGAGATTAACACAATAGAATTGTTTGTTTGGTCAAGTCCGTGCACTATTAGAATAAAATGGGACATCACTCTATTACCGTTCTCTTTTTTCCCCCTAAGAATAATACAAAGGGGAGATCATCATTTGAATGATGTTGACTGTAGCCAATCAGAATTTGTTGTCATCTGGCAATTAGTTCATTAACAACACCTGACATTTCAAAGCTGAAAAACTGTTCACTTCATTAAAATTTAAAATGATCTTTCCGAAATACAATTGTCTGTCCAGTCACTGACGCGGATTAATTTAAATTCTAATTCTCTTTATTACTATACACTTTAGTCATTTTAAGTTTTGAAAAAAAAAACCCCGTACTGAAATGTTAATGAGTGTGCTGATTGATTTGAATAATCCTCTATATTTGAATCACTAGCTGGTTCCTACTCACTCAACAAGATTCGTTCGCTGCTCGCCATGTTCAATTAGCTCCACCATTAATTACATGGCATTTGTCTCAAAGTGGGGGGGGATTTTTTTTTTGAACTTGTTTGCTAGCTTAGAGAATAAAACAACATTTCTCGTCTTGACAAATGAATTGCTCGATGGTTAAATGATTTTAGTACTACTAATATTCGATAGCTAAATGACACAAATAATCAGATTACCTGTCAAGTGATTTACACCGCTCGACACTCCGCCCACTTAATGGTGCACTAGCCAATATGTACACTAGGGTGATAACTATTTTCATTATTTTTCGTAACGAAACTGAAACCCCTCACATTCGAGGAACAATTATATGTAGATGACAGTAGCAACATTAATTTTTTTTAAATTGAAAAAAGTTCCCCCTATTTTTAATTTTTCGTTCACATATCGCGCAGTTTGAACTCGCCCCAGCTTGGGGTGAGTTCACAATATATAACTATTTCATTATTGTTATAACTTCTTTTATTTTCTGTTTCAGGTGCAAATATATAATATATATTCTGGAATATTTTAGAACATTGTGGAATATTTTTGAATATTTTGGATAAACTATCTCGTTTTCAGTGCAAGATTGCAAGTCTTACTGTCAGGATAGTGAAAGTAGATAGACATGGATAGATAGAAAGACATATTGTTAGACAGATAGACAGATAGGCTAAACAATCTCACACGGATGCCTACAAACCGTCAAATTCTTGGAAACTTCACTTTTCTGTTCAATAGCCAGAAACGGCGACTGGATCGAATCAAAATTATGATTACGGATATAGAATTGCTTTGGAGGGAAATTCTAGACTTTCCACTATTATCCAGCGCACTCATCAGAAAGAAACTCAATTGCCTGATTGATTTATATGACAAAAACAAAAAGAATCCGTCTGATAAATTTACTACAACACTTTCTCAGTTATTTGATGTCACCAACGTTAATGGAGAATGGAAAAGCACGGAGGATAAAGAACTCTACCAGAGGCAAGTTAAGAGTGGAGGAAAGATTGGTTATTCAATGGTCAAACAAGCCCCTTTGGAATCAATCCACCCAAGAAAACGAATCCGACTATCAAAAACCCAATCACAAGCCAGCTCTTCTCAATCGCAACCTATACAAACACATACAACTGTCTCAGAATCTTCGGATTCTGAAACCTCTGCTTCTTCACCCGACTTGCCAACCTATTCTTCCACGTCATCTTCTCCTGAATGCAAACCGAAATACCAAAGAGCAATCACTACAACAGCGGGTTTGCTAGTACTGCAAAACAACATTTCTACACATAAAGCATATGATGTTCTTGCAACCATTGCTGAACAGGGTCACGATGTGCCAGTTCCAAGTCAGGCGGGTGTCTGGAAACGAGTAATCTCTGTAGGACGTAAAATGAAAACCAAAATTGTTCAAAAACTTCAAAGCAAAGAACTCTATTGTCTCCAGTTTGATGGTAAAGAGTTCAAGGGAAGAGTATCAAGTAGTTCTGCTGAAAAATATGACAACCGAAATCAAACTTGGTATTATTAAATGTGAGAGTGGTTCTGCCGTGGCCATTCACAAGGAACTACATCAGCTACTTGATGAATATGATGCTTGGAAAAATATTGGCATGATAATATGCGACACGACCGCAGTAAATACTGGTCGTTTGCATGGGATTGTAAAGCTCATACAGGATGATGTCTTGAGCAAGGGCTTTCAGAAGCCACAATATATTGGGTGTCAGCACCATGTACTCGACCTCCTTTTGAAACATGTCATGAATTTTTTTATCCAAGAGCCAACGAGCAAACCAAAACTCAACTATTCCTTCATTGACCAATTAACACAAAACTATGTCACTCTTCAGGCTGATTACCGCCTCGTTGCGACAGATGATGTTAGCACAGACGAGAACCCTGGATGGCGAGATGATTTCAAGTTCTTATATGAATTATGTCAGGCATATCGTCATTACAAAACAACTTCACGTTGGCCTCGCATCATCTGGAAGAAACTACCAAATTTACACCAGGCAAGATGGAACTCACGTGCGATATATACTGTTATATCATTTTTTCTGATACCAGAGTGGCGCAACATCCTCACTCCTGCCTGCAACTTCATCTGCTACGAATGGGCAAATGCTTGGTTCCATTCTCAACACTATAATGAAGCGTCCTTCAATGAACTGTTTACCTCACTCATCAGGATAAAATGCAAGAAGGCAATTAAATGTTTAAAGACCCATTGGTCAGTCGAAAAGTCATTAATTGACATTCCCAGATCTAACCAAATTGCTGAACGTGCTGTGAAACTGATGGAGGAACTTCATGCAAAATCGAGAAAATTTCAATTTTTGAATCTGAAGTTCATAGGAAAAAATATGTTTTAAACATTTCTTGTACATTCTGTACATATTACTAACTGATCTGTATCTTATTTGTTAATAAAAGTTGATTAGTTATTATTATTAATCTTTTGAGTTAAGCTAAAAAAAATAATGTCCTTTTTTTTGAAAAAAGAAATATTTTCCACTTTTTTCTTCCGAAAAAGGGGGAGGAGGGGGAACTTTTTTTAAAAAAATCAAAAATGCAATTGATATTCTTAAATTACACATAAAAGTTCCTCGATTGCAAGTGGTTTCATAAAAATATTTTTTTTGTTATCACCCTAATGTACACTCCACCCACTCAATGTGATCCAGCCCAATTGTGCACTCCGTCCACTCAATGTGCACCAGCCCTATTGTGCATTCCGTCCACTCAGTGGTGCACTAGTCCTATTGTACGATCCGTCCACTCAGTGGTGCACCAGCCCAATTTTACATTCCGTCCACTCAGTGGTGCACCAACCCAATTGTACACTCCGCCCACTCAGTGGTGCACCAGCCCAATTTTACACAAATAAAACTGAACATATTTATAAAAATGTCATTAAAATGTATTCAGTATTTTTCGTTTTATACAGCTTTATGAATACATTTTTTTTCAAGTTCATCAAATCAACCAATCATTAGCCGTTAATCAACTTGTTGGTACGTCCTAATCACCCTTGGAATATTGAGAATAACAGAAGGCTGGCTAGAATAACAGGTTTCCGTTTTCATTTTTTCCCGTGTGTTATACCTGCAGATAAAAAAAATGTGTTAAAATCTCACTTTCGTTATTGGTGGACAGAGGTGTACTTAAGGTGGGGTGGGGGGAGAGTGGGTCCAAATTCGAAAGTCCCCCCGGGCCTCTGCTTGAGGGGGGGGGGCAAAATTTTCATTTATATTAAATATTAAGTACATTATCTTATGTCATGGTGTCGAATGCCAAAATGTGGGTGAGTAGCACGTGGTTGAGTGAGTGAGTACATGGATGAGTGAGCACGTGGGTGAGTGAGTACGCACGTGTTTGAGTGAGTGAGCACATGGCTGAGTGAGTGAGCACATGGATGAGTGAGAGAGCACATGGATGAGTGAGTGAGCACATGGATGAGTGAGCACGTGGGTGAGTGAGTACGCACGTGTTTGAGTGAGTGAGCACATGGCTGAGTGAGTGAGCACATGGATGAGTGAGTGAGCACATGGATGAGTGAGCACGTGGGTGAGTGAGTACGCACGTGTTTGAGTGAGTGAGCACATGGCTGAGTGAGCACATGGCTGAGTGAGTGAGTACATGGATGAGTGAGCACATGGCTGAGTGAGTGAGCACATGGATGAGTGAGCACGTGGGTGAGTGAGTACGCACGTGTTTGAGTGAGCGAGCACATGGCTGAGTGAGTGAGCACATGGATGAGAGAGCACGTGGGTGAGTGAGTAAGCACGTGGGTGAGTGAGTGAGCAATTGGTTGAGTGAGTGAGTAAGTGCCCGTAGTTGAATGCATTCTCGGTTATCTATAATCGGAATGTCTTTTTTTTTTCGGAGCTGGCATTTTTTTTTACAACGTACGAACATTGACCCTTACATTATTACCAGGCCTTGTATCTAATGCTGTGATATTATAATTTTGTTATATGACTCTACTCATTTGATTTATGTGTTTATTGTTACATTTTATGATAAAAGACATTTGTGCTGTCAGGACGTTCTATAGTCGGCTCAGGCCGTTAGAAAATATGTGGCCCCTTAAAAAAAAGGAGACATTAAAAAAAAAAGAACCAGGCTGGATTTTGGCTGGGCCCCCTCAAATATAAGCCCCGTGCGCGGCGTGTCCAGTGTGAGTGCCGTTAAATACACCCCTGGTTCTTACGCTCTTACATACGCACATTAGGGTGATAACAAAAAAAATATTTTTATGAAACCACTTGCAATCGAGGAACTTTTATGTGTAATTTAAGAATATAAATTGCATTTTTTTTTTTTTTTAAAAGTTCCCCCACCTACCCCTTTTTCGGAAGAAAAAAGTGAAAAAATATTTTTTTTTTCAAAAAAAAGGACAAGTTTTTTTTAGCTTAATTCAAAAGAGTAATAATGATAACTTATCAACTTTTATTAACAAATAAGATACAGATCAGTTAATAATATGTACAGAATGTACAAGAAATGTGTAAAACATATTGTTCATATGAACTTCAGATTCAAAAATTCAAATTTTCTCGATTTCGCATGAAGTTCCTCCATCAGTTTTACAGCACGTTTTTGCATTTTACCCTGATGAGTGAGGTAAACAGTTCATTGAAGGACGCTTTATTGTAGTGTTGCAAATGGAATCAAGCATTTGCCCATTCATAGCAGATGACGTTGCAAGCATGAACGAGGATGTTGCGCCACTCTGGTATCAGAAATAATGCTATAATAGTATATATCGCATGTGAGTTCCATCTTGCCTTGTGTAAATTTGGTAGTTTCTTCCAGCTGATGCGAGGCCAACGTGAAGTTGTTTTGTAATGACGATATGCCTGACATAATTCATAAAAGAACTTGAAATCATCTCGCCATCCAGGGTTCTCGCCTGTGCTAACATCATCTGTCACAACGAGGCGGTAATCAGCCTGAAGAGTGGCATAGTTTTGCGTTAATTTGTCAATGAAGGAATAGTTGAGTTCTTGTTTGCTCGTTGGTTCTTGAATAAGAAATTTATGACATGTTTCAGAAGGAGGTCGAGTACATGGTGCTGACAGTCAAATATACTGTGGCTTCTGAAAGCCCTTGCTCAAGACATCACATTTAAGAGTACCGGGTTTTATTTCGGTTGTCAGATTTTCAGCATAACTACTTGATACTCTTCCCCTTGCACTCTTTTACCATCAAACTGGAGACAATAGGGTTCTTTGCTTTGAAGTTTTTGAAAATTTTTGGTTTTCATTTTACGTCCTTCAGAGATTACTCGTTTCCAAACACCCGCCTGACTTGGAACCGGCACATCATGATCCTGTTCAGCAATAGTTGCAAGAACGTCATATGCTTTATGTGTAGAAATGTTGCTTTTCAGTACTAGCAAACCCGCTGTTGTAGTGCTTGCTCTTTGGTATTTCGGTTTGCATTCAGAAGATGACGTGGAAGAATAGGTTGTCGAGTCGGGTGAAGAAAGCAGAGGTTTCAGAATCCGAAGATTCTGAGACAGTTGTATGTGTTTGTGTAGGTTGTGAGACAGTTGTATGTGTTTGTGTAGGTTGTGAGACAGTTGTATGTGTTTGTGTAGGCTGTGAGACAGTTGTATGTGTTTGTGTAGGTTGCGATTGAGAAGAGCTGGCGTGAGATTGAGTTTTGGATAGTCGGATTCGTTTTCTTGGGTGGATTGATTCTAAAGGGGCTTGTTTGACCATTGAGTAACCAATCTTTCCTCCACTCTTAACGTGCCTCTGGTAGAGCTCTTTATCCTCCTTGCTTTTCCATTTTCCATTGACGTTGGTGACATCAAATAACTTAGAAAGTGTTGTAGTAAATTTATCAGACGGTTTCTTTTTGTTTTTGTCATATAAATCAAACAGACAATTGATTTTCTTTCTGATTAGTGCGCTGGATAATAGTGGAAAGTCTAGAATTTCACTCAAGAGCAATTCTATATCCATAATAATAATTTTGATTCGATCCAGTCGCCGTTTCTGGCTATTGAACAGAAAAGTGAAGTTTCCAAGAATTTGACGGTTTGTGGGCATCCATGTGAGATTGATAAGCTGTTCAACAGATGGAACATTTGGATCCCTATTCTGTTTAGAAGATGAGGGTAGATGCCTTGTTTATAAACAATTGGGAAAAACTGACTGGAATGTGCTTAAAAGCAGTCTAGAAAGTCATGTAAAAATTCAGTGTGAAATTGAAACTGATAGTCAAACTGCGCCATATTTGAAAACAAAAATGAAAAGGTGGGGGAACTTTTTTCAATTTAAAAAAAAAAATAAAGTTGCTACTGTCATCTACATACAATTGTTCCTCGAATGTAAGGGGTTTCATGTTGGTTACGAAAAATAATGAAAATTGTTATCACCCTAACGCACATACATTACAATATGTTATATTAGAGTGATCGTGCTGCGCTATAACATAGGCACATACATTACAATAAGATGTATTACAGTGATCGTGCTGCGCTATAACATACGCACATACACATTTACAATGTGATGTATTGCAGTGATGTTGTTTTGATTCTCGTACTGATGTCTGATTCACTCACCCATGAACAGAGCCTCACGTTGCTGATTGCAGGACGGGACATCCAGACAGCAGAAATAACACGCTTGATT
Source organism: Bulinus truncatus (assembly GCA_021962125.1). Lineage (NCBI taxonomy): Eukaryota > Metazoa > Mollusca > Gastropoda > Planorbidae > Bulinus > Bulinus truncatus. The sequence goes on along the minus strand of JAGDYQ010000014.1, from coordinate 6,824,367 downwards.
GGAGCTGAAGTCACACCCACCTGAGGCGTAGTTCTCGCAGAGCTGAAACGTACAATGGTGGTGGTGGTGGGGGGGAGGGGGTCATTATGGAAAATAGCAAAATACTAATGCATGTATTATTGGACCATCATGTATTATTGGACCATCATGTATTATTGGACCATCATGTATTATTGGACCATCATGTATTATTGGACCATCATGTATTATTGGACCATCATGTATTATTGGACCATCATGTATTATTGGACCATCATGTATTATTGGACCATCATGTATTATTGGACCATCATGTATTATTTGATCATACGTGTATTATTTGATCATTCATGTATTATTGGACCATCATGTATTATTGGACCATCATGTATTATTTGATCATACGTGTATTATTTGATCATTCATGTATTATTGGACCATCATGTATTATTTGATCATACATGTATTACTGGATCATATATGTATTATTTGATCATACGTGTATTATTTGATCATTCATGTATTATTGGACCATCATGTATTATTGGACCATCATGTATTATTGGACCATCATGTATTATTGGATCATCATGTATTATTGGACCATCATGTATTATTGGACCATCATGTATTATTGGACCATCATGTATTATTGGATCATCATGTATTATTGGACCATCATGTATTATTGGACCATCATGTATTATTGGACCATCATGTATTATTGGATCATCATGTATTATTGGACCATCATGTATTATTGGACCATCATGTATTATTGGACCATCATGTATTATTTGATCATACGTGTATTATTTGATCATTCATGTATTATTGGACCATCATGTATTATTGGACCATCATGTATTATTTGATCATACGTGTATTATTTGATCATTCATGTATTATTGGACCATCATGTATTATTTGATCATACATGTATTACTGGATCATATATGTATTATTTGATCATACGTGTATTATTTGATCATTCATGTATTATTGGACCATCATGTATTATTGGACCATCATGTATTATTGGACCATCATGTATTATTGGATCATCATGTATTATTGGACCATCATGTATTATTGGACCATCATGTATTATTGGACCATCATGTATTATTGGATCATCATGTATTATTGGACCATCATGTATTATTGGACCATCATGTATTATTGGACCATCATGTATTATTGGATCATCATGTATTATTGGACCATCATGTATTATTGGACCATCATGTATTATTTGATCATACGTGTATTATTTGATCATTCATGTATTATTGGACCATCATGTATTATTGGACCATCATGTATTATTTGATCATACGTGTATTATTTGATCATTCATGTATTATTGGACCATCATGTATTATTTGATCATACATGTATTACTGGATCATATATGTATTATTTGATCATACGTGTATTATTTGATCATTCATGTATTATTGGACCATCATGTATTATTGGACCATCATGTATTATTGGACCATCATGTATTATTTGATCATACGTGTATTATTTGATCATTCATGTATTATTGGACCATCATGTATTATTTGATCATACATGTATTACTGGATCATATATGTATTATTTGATCATACGTTTATTATTTGATCATAAATGTAGTATTGGATCATTGTCACGGGTTGTGACTTTCTGTCGAAACCATCCCCTTTATCCCAACCCTTGACTTAATAGTATTAATAACATTAAGACGTATATTATACCATGTATAGTAATATACGTTCCCGTTTTCGAGTTCTACACCCTTTTTACCCCACCCCCGTAATTGCGCCACCTCGCAGGTGTGGTCAGCGGAACGGGGAAGAATAACTTTTCTCGGTGAACCGGGCAGCGGTTGACAGAAACACGTTTCATTCCTCGCGGGATTCTCCCTGACCACTCGGCCCTGGTCAACTGCCGACAAAGGGATGGATCTCCAGTTACTCCTGTCTTTGTCGGTATGACGTACTTCTCCCCCCCCTCCCCATCTAGGCTCCACCCCCTGATTTGACAAAAACAGACATTATAATTGATTGGCTAGGGGTCACGTGGGAAAAGTGATATAAGGAATGTAAGATAGTTTTAACGGGATTCGACCGAGAGTCTGAATCGTGAGCGGGTCGAGAATTCGACTGAGTGATCTCTGTGATAGAGAGTCGATTGATGTGTCTCTGATTGAGAGAGAGAGGGAGAGTGACAGAGAGAGAGAGAAGGGTGATCTATCGAAAGAACGTCCCTTTGATTCTATTCATTGATACTGGATTAATCTTTGGCATTTTGGATTACTTTTGCTTGTGATTTTAAAGACAACCAGATCTCTGTTACGGACTGGTGTCTCTGTAAATAAATATATTTTGTCGCTGTACACACTTGTTGAATTGATCATCGTCACGTATTGTACGTTTAATTGTTGGTGAGACTGTGTGTGGTAGAAACACAAATACAAATACGGGTCGTCATTGAGTCAGCCCTCATACTCTTAGCAACAAGCCAAAGGCACCCTCATAGGGGTCCTCAACAATCATATATGTATTCATGTATCATAATGTATTATTGATCATACACCTTTTAGTGGACAATACATGTATTAGTGGATCATACACGTATTAGTGGATCATAATATATTATTGGATCAACATTTATTATCGTATTATACTTAGATGAAAGATCGCAGAACACCTGTATGGGCCAGTGTAGACAGACTTACATAAAGACAGACGGAAGGTCTGACGGACGGACTAAGAGACCGATAGATGGACAGACAGACAGGCAGGCAGACGCAAGGGTGGACGGACAGACAGACAGGCGAAATGACGGAGAGACAGACAGAGAGACAAACAGATATATTGACGAACTGACAGACAGACAGATGAGTGAACGTTATTTACTTTAGAATAGTTTGTTTAAAAAAATAAATTGCTCAGCTCCATATAAATTCGAGTCAGCTAAATCACAGATATTATCAATTCATAATATATATAAAAGCGATTTGGGCTCTGCGTTAAATCGAAAGTAAAGAATTTAATACAAGAGTATTCCAGTTTAAAATACAACCATGAAAAAAATCGGATCTGCCCGAAGCAAAAAAAAATAACCTAGCCTACCGATAGGGGATATAACTCTATGCAAAGGTTTTGCAGGGTACATACATACAGCTAGTCAAGAAATAATACTCATTCTATGCCGCTCAACCAACTTACATGGAGGTTTGTGCAGTAGTAGTCGACTCTGTTACTCAGACTCATGTCCAGTTTAAACATACATATCTGTTGAATGAAAGAAACAATGACTCATTGGTTTTTTTTTAACTTTGACTCTTTCATTAAATTAAATGATTTCACAAGCCGTTGTAAAATCTGAATTTAATTATATATGAGGTTTCCTAGCAATTTTATTCTAAATTAAATCAAATGGCTTTTTTCACCATCCCTTGTTTTATATGCCTTGCCACCTTTTTGTTTCATTCTGTTTCAGTGTGTCCATTAAGGGATGTAACCATTGTCAGTTGTCAGGGATAGCCATTAGTGTCAAAGGCCCAACCTGGTCTTGACTCAGGATAAAGGAATGGCGTCTAATGTTACAACAAAGTAGTCTTGAATCTGAGTTGTAAGGGTTAGCTCACTTTCATTTAGATTTCGAGCCGTCCCCCCCCCCTCCAAAAAACCTTCCACCACCTACCCAACCCCACCCCGCCACCCCCCACGGTTCAAGTTAATTGGACTCACCCAGAGGCTGTTGTAAGTTAAACTGTGTCAGATGTCTTTATGTACAAGACTGGAATGGGTGTGTGTGGGGGGGGGGGGGGAGATAGGAAATGGAAGTGAAGACAGTAGAAGTATTTTATGGACAAAAGACAATATGGTGTGGACAAACACTGTAGAGTCACGGAAATCGTTCACACGTGAGTGAAAGTAGCGCCGTGACTTATATATACATAGGAACAAAAAATGCATGCCCGAGACATAATGGCAGCGCAAACAACTTGGCAAAATGTGTGAGATGGGCCCTCCGGGGGTGGGGATGGGAGTGGTATCGGTACGTGACCAGATTATATACTTTTGCAGTCTGGGACGTCTGGTCACCGTACTGTGTAAGACCACCCCCCCCCACACTCCACTCCCTTCAGCCACGGGCCCAGTGCACGTCATGTGTAAAGTCCCTGTAAGGATGAGATGAAATCCCTTAGATCCTATAAACCACTAATGGGACGGTTTTATGGTGCCCTTCTTTCATCCCCACCATAGCCGATAGTGCAATGGCCATGGAGGCACCACGGGAGATATATCGGGAACTTGAGCCAAGACCTGAAAAATTTCCTTGGTCCTCACCGGAGATCGAACCAGGTACCTTCAGATCGACAGTCGAGCGCGTTACCGCACGACCATCCGTCCCCTTAGTGCACGTCATAACGGAGTCGGATATTTTCAATATACCGCCTATACTACTCTGCTCAGCCGAGACACAGCTTCCAGCTGTCCAAGACGCAACTTTATAAATGAAAAGTAGAATAGAACAAAACCATTAACCAACCTAATGGAACTTAATTTTCTTATTTCTCACAAGCTCAACTTGTTACGCAAAACGAAGGTTTTTTTTTTTTTAAAAAAAAGCAAAGTTCCCTTAACCCTAACGGGCTATTGTGGCAGATGAAGTGTAGAATTCATCTGTTTCAATAACCTCGGCATATGAAGGGATTGTGTGGTTAGCACAACGCCCAAAAAACAACAACATGGGTTTGAGTGTAGGTTAAAAACGAGTTTAGTTTCTAAAAAATAGACCCATCACAATGTACTACGAAGTCATTTGTGAGAAAGTTTATCTGTAAATAATTCACAGCGCCAAATGGTAGTTAGTGAACGTTGGTAACTTGGTGGTGAGTCAATCGATGGTTGTAAGCCCGATCGGTGCGGTAGTTCGGCGTTCGAGCCCCCAAACGAATCCGGTCTCCCGTGGAGGACACAACAAAAAAACAAAACAAAACAAAAAACAAATGGTCACATATTGGTCACATATTGGTCACATATTCGTCACATATTGGTCACATATTGGTCACATATTTGTCACATATTGGTCACATATTTGTCACATATTGGTCACATATTCGTCACATATTGGTCACATATTCGTCACATATTCGTCATATTCGTTTCATATTCGTCACATATTGGTCACATATTGGTCACATATTCGTCACATATTCGTCACATATTCGTCACATATTCGTCACATATTGGTCACATATTGGTCACATATTCGTTACATATTGGTCACATATTCGTCACATATTGGTCACATATTGGTCACATATTGGTCACATATTGGTCACATGCTCGTCACATATTGGTCACATATTCGTCACATATTGGTCACATATTCGTCACATATTCGTCACATATTCGTCACATATTCGTCACATATTGGTAACATGTTCGTCACATATTGGTCACATATTCGTTACATATCGGTCACATATTGGTCACATATTGGTCACATATTCGTCACATATTGTTCCCATATTAGTCCCATATTGGTCACATATTGGTCCCATTTTGGTCACATATTTGTCACATTCGTCACATATGCGTCACATATTGGTCACATATTGGTTACATATTAGTCACATATTGGTTACATATTGGTCACATATTGTTCCCATATTAGTCACATATTGGTCACATATTGATCACATATTGGTCCCATTTTGGTCACATATTTGTCACATATTCGTCACATATGTGTCACATATTGGTCACATATTGGTTACATATTGGTCACAAATGGTTACATATTGGTCACATATTGGTCACATATTGGTCCCATATTGGTCCCATATTGGACACATATTGGTCCCATATTGGTCACAAATTGGTCCCATATTGGTCACATATTGGTCCCATATTGGTCACATATTGGTCACATATTGGTCACATATTGGTCACATATTGGTCACATATTGGTTTGCATAAACGACAAACATCCCATCCTTCAAGCCCCCCCCCCCCACCAAGGAGAATATTTATAGCTTACCAACAAGTGTGTAGCTAATTATGTATCCATGACAAAGAATTTACAACAAACAAGGTTGAGACAACAACTCGTTCTACGGCATTCAGAGCCGGCCAGAGGAAATTCAGCACCGTGTATTAAGAGGTTTTGGGGGGGGGGGTCCGTCTAAATAGTATTACGCCCTAATGGTGTTTGTCCGAGCATCTATTTCTAAAAATAGTGGCGATAGTAGATTGTGGGTATGTAGGTAAATACAGTTTCAGTTTAGTACTGTATTTATAACAGTAATAAACGCGTGTGCCCCCTTAAAGCAAACTACGGCCACGAACATATGCAAGAGCGGCACACTCCCCTCTCCTTGAGCATCCTCTCATCACATGGCCGTTGTGCTTGACCAACTCCTTGGTTTTGGTCAAAACTTTTAAAAATAGACATTCAATTCGGGGAAACCATAGGCGCGGGAACCGCAATACATCGGCGTCACAGGGCAGAGTTAATTAATATTAATATTAATAGCTGACCTTCACTCTGGACACATTTTTCTGACGGATCTTTTCATTTTATTTTTTCTTTATTTTTTTAAACTGCCAGTGACAAGCTTTGCACTTCACAAGGTGAGCATGATTTAGCTCAACTATAACATCAACAGTAGGGTCACTTGGAGGGTGGGAGAGAGAGAGAGAGAGAGAGAGAGAGAGAGAAAGAGAGAGAGAGAGAGAGAGAGAGAGAGAGAAAGAAAAATACGATAACAAGCTATCGATTCATGTCCTTGGCTGAGTGATTTACGATAACCCCCCCCCTCGCCTTCTTTTATAATTGGCCATGGCTACTGGCGAGGCGGAGGGGGAAGGGAGGGGGAAGCGGACACAAAAAAAATTAGCAGAAAAATGTTTGTTTATTTGTTAGTTTTCCTATTTAAACATAAAATTTTATAAAACAATGTCAACACTGTCACCAAAGTGAATGCCCAACGATCCACTTACTTCCGCTCTTCAGAATGACATGTCGTTTTCAATCCGTAGGGCGCTGTGACCTGACACAGCTGTCAAGACAGTCAAATAATTTTTTAAAAAAATCTTGCTATGGCTGCACATTTTTTTTAACAATTCAACGGAGATCTTTTATTATTATTATTCGTTACATATTGTCTTAAGTATGATCAAAAGACAAAATTACATTTTCCAGTTAGAAAAGATCATCGCAGAGCACCCATTTTTTTAAAATTCAAATACCATCAGTCTGGGTCACGTACCATCAGTCTGGGTTCACGTACCATCAGTCTGGGTTCACGTACCATCAGTCTGGGTCACGTACCATCAGTCTGGGTTCACGTACCATCAGTCTGGGTCACCAGAGAGCCCTGCAGTGGCCCCAGCCTTTAGCATTAATATGGGCCTGTCAGAGAGCCCTGCAGTGGCCCCAGCCTTTAGCATTAATATGGGCCTGTCAGAGAGCCCTGCAGGGGCCCCAGTCTTTAGCATTAATAGGGGCCCGTCAGAGAGCCCTGCAGTGGCCCCAGCCTTTAGCATTAATAGGGGCCCGTCAGAGAGCCCTGCAGGGGCCCCAGCCTATGAGCATGATGAGCTGACAAAAAAAATCCCTTAAGGGCCGACGGGACGGATGAGGAATTCACTAAGTTTCTGTAAACACGGCGTATGGAGGGACTTTCTGGCCGCCTTTACTTCCCACAAGTTAAGTCCTTGACCGACTAACTAACGATGTGTGGATAGTACACAACCAAGCATCCTTCATCATGTGTAAAGTTACGGTGACCTTCTGTATAGCAGTAGGCGGGCTGATTTAATAACCTGCATATGTAAAATCACTGAAGGGACTTATGCTGGACAGCTGGTTTGGGGATTCACTGCGTCAAGATAGTCGCAATCACCATTCCTTATTCATAGTCACTAAGTCTATCTGGACACTCATCCATAATCTATCTGGACACTCGCATCAATTAATCCATATGTACACTCTTATCCATTAATCCATCAGGACACACTCATCCATTAATCTATCTAAACACTATCATCCATTAATCTATCTGGACACTCCCATCCATTAATCCATCAGAACACACTCATCCATTAATCTATCTAAACACTATCCTCCATTAATCCAGTCTCTTACTGTATGGCCTCAAAAAATACTTCTAATAAAATAAAAACCTATAAATCGGTTCCCCGAACCACATTAATTTGGACAGGTACTAACAGGTCAAACTTCTCCAGGTATCCGGTACCGTCCAGTCATCTATAAATAGCAAACACCGAACAACATAAACTACAAGAAGACAACAATGTCACACACACACAGACACACAGATACAGACACACCCCTTCAACTGACCTCATGAGTGTTGTGGCAGTCTTTGACCCCAGTACACGACGCTGGGTCCCAGGGGTTGGCACACAGAGGACACTGATGGACCCACTGGTGCTGACCTGAACAAGAAGATATAAACAACAAGAAGACATAAACAACAAGAAGACATAAACAACAAGAAGACATAAACAACAAGAAGACATAAACAACAAGAAGATGCACAGAACTAGAGAGAAAGAAAGAGAGAGGGGAAATATACCGGTAAATCTGCATATATTTAATTTCGTTCGCTGCTCTGTGGTTTGTTGGGAATTGGTTAAGTTATTCCGACACAACTGGGACATTTGCTGGTTCATTTATATTGTAAAGGTCAAGGACAGACTCCTAATTACTGTTATAAAAATTCGTCTTGAATAAGTTATAGTGAGTACAATGTAATTTGTGGCGGGAAAAATTTAAATCTGGTCTACACTTTAAGGTGCACAAACCGGCCCCCGTCTCTCTGATGGTGTTGGGTTAAAAGCATTTGAGATCGTTCGAGTGTCAATCCATATACCCGCCCCACGCCGGGTACAATGCTTTTCCATGGTAGGATTTATTTAGACTTGATATGGCCCTAAGCTATATGAGTTATGGGGCCATTTGTAAGTCAAGTTATATGTCAGTGCCACATATATAAACATATTTGACAACCGTTCAATCGGACAATTTTTGTGGGACCCCGAAGAAAGTGGAGTCCTGGAGCTATAGCTTGTGTAGATTATACGTAAATCCTGCACTGTGCTTGTCTTGAATAAAACAAATTCAATTGGAAAAGCTTTAAGCTAATGTTGATTTTAAAGTGTTTTGTTAGGCGTTGTGTGTTGTAAGTAGGTGAGGCGAGAAGAGATGTGTTTGTGTGTGTGTGTGTGTTGGAGGGTTGAGTGATGGGTTGCAAGGTAAAGGTCACTTTTGGTGTTCTTTTACCCACACATAGTTCTCAGAAACAATTAAATCGATGATTGATTATTATAAGGTGTGATCTTTTTGAGGTGGGCAACTAGTGGGAACCCCCCCCCCCAATAAACTACCCCCCGCGCGTGAGGTCAGATGGGTTTAGCAGAAGATTTTTATTGTACTTGTTAGCTCAACATGTGGTTACCGGACTTTAGTTGGAGAGGTAAAGGCGGGTGGGCGTTGTGCTAGCCGGACAATCCCTAAATATGCCGAGGTTGCGGAAACAGATGAATGACTTGAACTCATTAATGTGAAGAAAAGAAAGTAGCTGATGGTGACAAGATGGAAGCACTTAACACTCTGTCCAATTACGTGACATCCTTTTTATAAGCAATTGCCGGAAGCATTAATAATTGGGCAACTATTTCTAAATCTGCGTTTGTTATTAAAGGATAATGCCATTTATACGAACAATTGGGTCATTCATCTAAAAATACCACTCCTATTAGAAAACATTTGGGATGGACCTTCTGGTTTCGAGACTTCCTGTCCAACAGTTATTTCGTCTCTACTAGCTACGGAAACAGCTCGGGGGCTTGAATGTTGTGTCACCGACCTAGATAATTTAACAGCTTGACCGATATTTTTTCCCGTGAGTGTACTTTAGTACAGCAGGGAGGAGTTATTGTTTTGAAAGGGGGGCGAAGAATGGAGAAAGAAACAGACATAAACATACAAGCTGGAAAAGATTGATAGACAGACAGACATAAACATAGATAGATAGATAGATAGATAGATAGATAGATAGATAGATAGATAGATAGATAGATAGATAGATAGATAGATAGATAGATAGATAGATAGATAGATAGATAGATAGATAGATAGATAGATAGATAGATAGATAGATAGATAGATAGATAGATAGATAAGTAAATAATTGAATGGCTGAGAATAAACAAGCATCTTCTAATCGAGAAACAGAGATGTGAGGGGGTAAAACAGAAAGTAAATAGAATGTAAAACTAAAAAATACAAAAAATAAATCTAAGTACGTAACACATTCAGTGTGATTAATAGTCAAAGAGTAGACATCATTTTTAGGTAAGTGCAGATACCATACCATAACTCCTAAAAGAGAAGATAACTTGAAAAATGTTTTTTTTTATAAACATATAAACAATGGAGTAACTTACCCTTAACAGATATGACCAATATAACAAACAAAATAACACATTTCATCATTTTCTTTAAATAATAATATTCAAACATATATAACAAACAGTTCACGTGGAGCTAATTAAAATAATCATCTGTATGAAGTTTACGGGTCTGGCTTTAAAATTTATAACCGTCATAATCTGACTGACTGCCAAATCTGGTACTTTCCTCGCCTAAGTTGAAAAATCAGGTTCCTCTTATCTGATTATATTAGACTAATAAACACGTATTTAGTTTATTTCAAGATTAAGAAGGTAGAGTCAAAAACGTAGAGTGACCTCTAGTAGATGTTCAGTACAGCTGGTTACATTGCTTTATTTATACATCGTAGACATAAAGTAAACGCGTACAACCGGAATTGCAGCTATAAAAATATCCTTAACAAACATACATACAGAGGCGTACCTAGGGTGGGGTGGGGGGGGGAGGGTTCAAATTCGAAAGTTCCCCCTGGGTTACAGCTTGAGAAGGGGGGGGGCCGAAAAAATATAAAGTACATTATCTCATGTTAAAAATGTAGGGGTCCCCAAAATAGTCCAAGCCCCCCACCCACACCCCCGGGTTCCCAAATCCCTACTTGAAATACTTGAAATAGTTTACATTTTTCGTAAGAAAGTTCAAATGCAATGCATTCGAAAATACTTTGAACTATATTTCCAAATAAAATAAACAACACACAAAATGGAAACCTTGAAATTCTCGAAGGTTCTGGAATTATATTTTAGGTTTTTTTTTCAAATATTGATGGAGACTATGCAAGACAATGGGAACCAAAGATTGGGTTGATAAAAACCCAAGAACTATGGAAAAAACGACAATCATATAATACCTTTAAATCATACGGCAAACGAAGATTCAAATCATATTTTGAGGGGATCTAGCAAGGATTAATCCATTTTATATCTTTTTTTTTTAGAAAACAACTGCAAATAGGTCAAACCCATAATAGCCCTCAAAATCCACAGCTCTTGTAAGTTTGTGTGGGTGTGGGGGGGGGGGGAGGCATACATTAGCAGAAAGTGGAAAATCGCTAACCTGATAACACTTGAACATTCATATGTATTTGTATTATTAAAAAATTGATATTATATAATGAGTATGACGATTTAAATATGCAGTGCTCAAAGGTTTTGGAGCCATCGAGTAAATTTCGTTTTAAGAAAATAATTATACGAGGATGTAGGAAACGTAAATACGTGAATTTCGAAATGTGCAGTTTTACCGTATTCCATTGGGGGACAGATTATCGTGCGGTAAAGCGCTCGACTGGCAACCTGAGGGTCCCTGGTTCGATCTCCGGTCAGGAGCAAAGATTATTTCAGGTCATGGTGAAAGTTCTCTCTATATCTCCAGTGGTGCCTCCATGGCCAATGTTGGGGGATGCAAGGAGATCTCATCTCATCCTTACAGTGACTACACACACACACCGTATTCCGTTATTGTTGCGGTATATGAATAAATAAGAAACCCGCCAAAACCCGCCAAATTAATGAAAGTGCAAAAGTCAACATTTACTTCTACTTTAAAATTCTTTGCATGCTTCGTATTTTCTTTTTACGTTATATAAAATTTCAATCCGCCAACCATTTAGTTAAAGCTCTACCCAATCTGGCGGGAAACCCGCCAATCTGGTAACACTGAATTTAATCGAACTCGTACCCATGCTTAGTTCAAAGCTAGTCAATATATTTGGTTTTCCTTATTAAATAACACAGTAGCTGTTTTCGTTTCACTGGTATTCCTGACGTAGGTTAAAAGACCAAATACAGTAATAGCCTGTGGGCGTGCTTGTAAATATTGACCTCGGACCTCAGTTATACATGTAGTTCCGGAGCACTGGCCTTGGGAATGGACATTTATACATCTAGTTCCGGAGCACTGCCCTTCAGGATGGACATTCATTTCTTTCCTCCTTTCATCGACTCACACGCAAGGCTTCTACCTCATAAGTGATTCTCGGCGTGTAAGTGCGTGCGCGTGCGTGTGTGTGTGTGTGTTTTCCCCTTGTGATTCACATGGAAAACCTACCGACTTCTCCCATAAATCTTTTCGTAAAACTGTTTATGATCTTTTGAACCCCGTGTAATTATTCTAATGTCAAATGTCATAACCCTACATGGAAAAAGGTTACAATATTTACATCACTCAGGGGGACCAAGAACCTCCCCAAAGCCCCCCCCACCCCCCAAATCACAGTTGTTTTTTTAATCTTGATGGGCATACGTTCATTTTAAAATGGTCATAATTCTGTATACTGAGCTATTTAACTTTCTGTGCAATGAGGCCCTGGTTTTCTCTAAGCGGCCTAGTTCAGAACGAGGCTTAAGTTGACAGGATTCAGCCTGTGGACAGCCGCGTTGATCGTCGCAGCGTTGAGTGAACTACTACAAACAGAAGCGTGCAGTAGATCAAGGGGCGGGCAAACTATTTGGCTCCCGGGCCACTCTGTGTTCGTTAATTTGACCCCCGTGGGCCGGGCCAGGGGTAGATGGATAGCGTGTTGACTTGAACTAAAATACAATCTTATAAAATAATAGCGATTTGGGTTCTGCGTTAAATCGAAAGTAAAGATTGAATACAACAGTATTCCAGTTTACAATACAATCATGAAAAAAATCGGATCTACCCGAAACCAAAAAAATAACCTAGCTTACCGATCAAACCAAAGGGAAAATAACTCTATGCAAAGGTTTTGCAGGGTACAGCTAGTTTAATATAAATGTCATAACATAAAAAGCCGGTGCTGAGCTACCCTCTGAAACTAGTGGCATGCCGCGGGCCGGATTAAACAGACATGTGAGCCCGCTTTCGCCCCCGGGGCGTAGTTTACCCATGGCTGCGATAGATTAATCCAGCGTGGCGTATAATCTTTTATATATCGGCCTCTATGCATACGTTCCTTTCCCTATTAAAAAAATCTTGGATTTTGCTCTGAAGTTGCCGGTTCCCTTACGTCGAGTCATGTTGCTGGCACCTCTCTTCATCATAGCAGGTCGCTGATCACAATGATGACACAATATATAAGACACTACATGTAATGAGACAAGTCACTGAAAAAACGGGGGGCGCCATTTTACTAGAACATCGCCTAGAATATTATTATTATTGTTATATGTATTTAGGTTCAACGAAAAAAAAACATAAAATAGGATTATTGCTATAAGATAAAATGGGATTACTGTTATAACATAAAACAGGATTACTGTTATAAGACAAGATTTCAAAATAAGAAGACAGACAAGATCAGTGATCATGAACGATAACCCTTATCAAATTTAACAAACGACATTATTAAAATTTATGTTTTCCTCTTGGATAGAATTATCTTCCCCTTGCTTGATCCAGATTTTAATGATATACCAAACACGTAGCGTATTCGAGTCTTATGAGGGGTGAACTCCGATCTATTATTACAAAGAATCGATTCTGCTAAGTCTTGTTGCGGCGACACAAAGGCGGTGTGGTTGTTTTATTTGAAAATGCGGGGGGGGGGGGCTTGAACCAGAAGCGTAGGGAGGAAGGCTACAGCGGGTTGTGGAAGGGGGCACCGAAAGGGCGCTGAAAAATGTTTTTGTACTTTTCAAATTAACAGGAGGGCGCCACAAAATGTAATTCGCACTGGGCGCCACATTGGCTAGCTCCGGCTCTGCCTAGAACCTTAGCAACAGTATACATATATATATATATATATATATATATATATATATATATATATATATATATATATATATATATTGTACCAAAACGTCCCTGTCGCGGAACCATCCTTAGGAAATGGTCCTGGCCTGGAACTGCATCCTTGATAGCCCCAGAGACCATTACTGGGCGACATCAAAAAAATTTAATTGATGATTGGAAATATCAATCTTTATCCGTAATTGCGCAGTGCATCCTATTCCTTATACAGTCATCTCAACTTCTTAATGAGGAAACAAAAGGTTTTGTCCAAGACAGCGGCTCTCAACCTTTTTGGCGACTGTACCTTAAAGGGTGCAACTCTATGTACGCGTGCACCCCTCACATGTGTTTTCGCAAATATATATATATATATATATTTATATATATACACATCATAAACGGAATGTGCTTACCTTTCTGGTGCGAAACTTGGGCTTGTGGTTTGCTGACGAGTTTGGCGACCTCCTTCAAACTCTTGGTTTGCTTTTATCTAAATTATTTGTCGCTTTGCCGGACCCCTTGGGTACAATCGGTTGAGAATCTTAGCTTTAGGGCCTGGGTAAAAAGAGATTTTTGCAGCATGTGAAGAATTTTTGTCAGAAAATAATAATACACATAAGCAAATAACAAAAAAAAACAGCTGGAAGTAACGTGAAGTGTATATAAACAGACTGACTGGAACCAATGCTTGATGGTGTTTAGGAATAACACTCATGTCTTGGGGAAGAACTGCGTGACTCAAAGGGAGACAAATCTGAGCTGGTTCAATGTAATTATCTTTGCCTTTCTTGTGAAAATTAGAAAGAGTTGGAAGATAATCGAGTTTTTAATCTGTGATATAATATCTCCCCTCCCCTCCCCTTCTCCTCCTCCTCCCAAAATTTATGATTTGTTATTTTATTTTAACATTTTTTTTAATGAATGAAAGAAAGACACAGAAATCCGTATCAGCAGCGGAGATGATTTCTTTTCATCACGGACACAAATCAATGTAACTTTTGTTGTTTTTTTTTCAATTTTCTGCAGAGAGACGTCTAATTCGCCTGTCCAGCTCCCTCCGTGGGATCTGGTTGTGTCTATAAATAGATATCTGCTGATATGGGTCTACGAAGGCAGACCCCACAAACAAACAGAACCACGTCTCGGTTCATGCCTCACACGGCATGGTGACGGTCACAGGCTTGTGTCCTTTAAAGTTACAGGGAACAGAGCCGCTAACAGCCCTAGAGGCGAGGTAAGCGATTGGCTAGTCCCCCATTGTTCCCCCTCCCCCCACCCACACACACCATAACCGGGTGCCGTCCACAAGAGTTACAGCAAAAGACACAGATAGGTGGTCAGTAGTAGAGGCGGGTTCAACGGCGACCCCTCCCCCCCCTCACAAAAACCATCCATTAGTCATTAGCAGCAAGGACGTGTATTTATTGTTTCATTAGTGTAATAGCAGATAACAGCATTCAGATCGAGATGCAGCATACTGATCAAATAACGGCATACAGATGAAACTACGGCATGCAGATCAAACTGCAGCATACAGATGAAACAGCAGAATACAGATCGAGCCTACAGCCGAAGCGTTGTTAAATCACTTGTATGTTTCTTTCAGATATTATGTCATATAAAGTAATTTTAATATTGTCAGTTAAATAATTATATGCTGAGAATGACACACTTAGAAAATATATATATAAAGCGTCCATAAGTAGATATAAAGACCCACTGCCATTTATATATAAAGCGTCCATAAGTAGATATAAAGACCCCGTCCATACATAAGAATAGATTTGTGTTTTGCCTTTTTCAAAAATAGAAATACACTGATACCTGATCCTAAGAGTCATGAATAGGTAAGATTAGTTTTGTGTTTGAAATGTTTTACCGTTTTTCAAACATTTTACATTTATTCATTACGATTTATATTTAGAAACAAATAAGTACCGGTACAGCAGGACTTAGAATACAACACGTCGTACTCAAAGTTTCTATGTGTATTTTTTTTTCTTTACTATAAATGCGTAGTTGTAGGTTTAAAATGAAAAGAAAACAACAGGGCTATTATGACGAAAGTAGCTGTCCATAAGGTAATGACATTTTAAAATATAAATGTAGATCAACCGGTAATGACATCCAGTCATTGACATTAAACTTCACACGAGTGTTTTATTTTTTCCTTGTGTTATTCTACATGGTTTCGATGAAATAACGTGAAAGAATCGAAGAAAAACACTTCACACCATATGTAGGTCAGTCATAGGGAACACGTGACTGGCCAGATTTTTTAGCTTAAGTTTTTTTTTTCAGGAGAGTACATTAATCGTGATATTTAAAAATTAAGACATTTACTGTTTTCAAAATTCAGAGTTAATTTTTTTTTTACCTTCGCCATTTGTTCGTTGTCTCAAAAAGTAAAAACAAAAAATGAAATAAATAAAAATAATCGACATTTGCTTGACATTTAGGAGACAATATGTTCCATCAGTTCCCCGTGAAAGAGATTTGTATATCATTATCCTGCAACATTCCAATTACCAGTTATATGGGTCAGTTGTGTTATTCCTCTTATACGTGTCTTTCCCCTGCTCCGCGGCGGTAACTCGAGAAATGCCACTGCAGGCCAGCCACATTGCTGGTGACGTGTGGTGGGGAGATGGATGTAATCCTGGCAATGTTTGGTGGGGAGACGGATGTAATCCTGGCAATGTTTGGTGGGGGGATGGATGTAATCCTGGCAATGTTTGGTGGGGAGATGGATGTAATCCTGGCAATGTTTGGTGGGGAGATGGATGTAATCCTGGCAATGTTTGGTGGGGGGATGGGTGTAATCCTGGCAATGTTTGGTGGGGAGATGGATGTAATCCTGGCAATGTTTGGTGGGGAGATGGATGTAATCCTGGCAATGTTTGGTGGGGAGATGGATGCAATCCTGGCAATGTTTGGTGGAGAGATGGATGTAATCCTGGCAATGTTTGGTGGGGGGATGGGTGTAATCCTGGCAATGTTTGGTGGGGAGATGGATGTAATCCTGGCAATGTTTGGTGGGGAGATGGATGTAATCCTGGCAATGTTTGGTGGGGGATGGATGTAATCCTGGCAATGTTTGGTGGGGAGATGGATGTAATCCTGGCAATGTTTGTGGGGAGATGGGTGTAATCCTGGCAATTTTTGGTGGGGAGATGGATGTAATCCTGGCAATGTTTGGTGGGGGATGGATGTAATCCTGGCAATGTTCGGTGTTGAGATGGGTGTAATCCTGGCAATGTTTGGTGGGGGTTGGTGGATGTAATGCTGGCAATGTTCACTTTTTTCCGAAGGCAGTGTGCGGCAAAAGATATTAACAGCCTTGAAATCATTAGGCATTGATATGAGTTAGGCTAATTCTTCTTCTTCTTCCTTTGTCTCTACAGCCCATTTAGGGCCCTGGCCTGCCATGCTACTCTACTCCACTTTTCCCGAGTTAGGATACAGCTGTCAGAAATTGTCAAAGGCCCTTATGATGTCGTAGCGACGGTCATGAACAATTTTATGACTGAGGTTTCAAAACATCAGATTCATACCCAACCAGGCTGAACTGATAACCAGATTGTTGCCAACCACAGCAAACTGACAACCAGATCGTTGCAAACCACAGAAAATCGGCAACCAGATCACTGCAAAACCACAACGAACTGGCAACCACATCGTTGCAAACCACAGAAAATTGGCAACCAGATCATTGCAAAACCATAGCGAACTGGCAACCAGATCGTTACAAACCACAGAAAATTGGCAACCAGATCATTGCAAAACCACAGCGAACTGGCAACCAGATCGTTGCAAACCACAGAAAATTGGCAACCAGATCATTGCAAAACCAAAGCGAACTGCTAACTAGATTGTTGCCAACCACAGAAAACTGGCAACCAATGTTTGGTGGGGGGATGGATGTAATCCTGGCAATGTTTGGTGGGGACACGGATGTAATCCTGGCAATGTTTGGTGGGGGATGGATGTAATCCTGGCAATGTTTGGTGGGGAGATGGATGTAATCCTGGCAATGTTTGGTGGGGAGATGGATGTAATCCTGGCAATGTTTGGTGGGGGGATGGATGTAATCCTGGCAATGTTTGGTGGGGAGATGGATGTAATCCTGGCAATGTTTGTGGGGAGATTGGTGTAATCCTGGCAATGTTTGGTGGGGAGATGGATGTAATCCTGGCAATGTTTGGTGGGGGATGGATGTAATCCTGGCAATGTTCGGTGTTGAGATGGGTGTAATCCTGGCAATGTTCGGTGGGGGTTGGTGGATGTAATGCTGGCAATGTTCACTTTTTTCCGAAGGCAGTGTGCGGCAAAAGATATTAACAGCCTTGAAATCATTAGGCATTGATATGAGTTAGGCTAATTCTTCTTCTTCTTCCTTTGTCTCTACAGCCCATTTAGGGCCCTGGCCTGCCATGCTACTCTTCTCCACTTTTCCCGAGTTAGGATACAGCTGTCAGAAATTGTCAAAGGCCCTTATGATGTCGTAGCGACGGTCATGAACAATTTTATGACTGAGGTTTCAAAACATCAGATTCATACCCAACCAGGCTGAACTGATAACCAGATTGTTGCCAACCACAGCAAACTGACAACCAGATCGTTGCAAAACCATAGCGAACTGGCAACCAGATCGTTACAAACCACAGAAAATTGGCAACCAGATCATTGCAAAACCACAGAAAATTGGCAACCAGATCATTGCAAAACCATAGCGAACTGGCAACCAGATCGTTACAAACCACAGAAAATTGGCAACCAGATCATTGCAAAACCACAGCGAATTGGCAACCAGGTCGTTGCAAACCACAGAAAATTGGCAACCAGATCATTGCAAAACCACAGCGAACTGCTAACTAGATTGTTGCCAACCACAGAAAACTGGCAACCAGATCATTGCCAACCACAGAAAACTGGCAACTATGTCGATGGAAACCACAATGGACTGGTAACCAGATTGTTGCCAACCACAGAGAACTGGAAACTAAATCGATGCCAACGCAGCAAATTGGCAACCAGATTGTTGCCGACCACAGAAAACTGGCAACCATTACCGTTGCTAATTCACAGTGAACTGGTAAAAACACTAATAAAATTGTCGCCCCTCCCACTTATTAAATGGAAGTATTTAATAAACCAGTAAACATATTTTGTCTTCTACATGTGATAATGATGATGATGATGATTTGCTGAGACACCCATTAATAGTGCAGGATTAGTCAACATTTAACTTTTTTAAAATTGTTTACAGTAATTCTACGCCCACTGCCACAGATAAACAGAAATACATCTATTGTTAAAAACTAGTTTTTTTTTTAATCTTGTGAAAGTTAATTAATCAGATAGGACACAAAGACAGACACACACAGACAAATGTTTCCTCCAGCTCGCTACTTTATTTGCTTTTTGCATTATTTTTACAAGATTTATTTTTTTTCCCTTTTAAAAAAATGTTTTCCGGTCAATACCTGATTATGTCATTCAACGAAATTCTAGAACATAACAAAAGTCGTATGGCCAGAGTGTTTCCGGAGTAGACTGCCCGAGGACTTTTTAACCACCTCTTTGATTTCTGTGTGCATTTCTGTGTACATGTACATAAAAGGAAGGAAGAAAGTAGGGCGAAAGTAAAATAGATGAATGAGTTTAGGTTGGTTTTATGGAGGACACTTTGACCTGTTTAGCATGACCTGTTGAGTATGACCTGTTGAGCATGACCTGTTGAGTATGACCTGTTGAGCATGACCTGTTGAGTATGACCTGTTGAGCATGACCAGTTGAGTATGACCTGTTGAGTATGACCTGTTGAGTATGACCTGTTGGGTATGACCTGTTGGGTATGACCTGTTGAGCATGACCTGTTGAGTATGACCTGATGAGTATGGTAATATGCTCATGTACATAAACTCATTCAGCCGTTTTTTTTTATTTACTGCACTGGCCTATAAAAGTACAATTGACACTTATAGTGCATGAATCAGGTGTGCCGCTAGCTTATCTTATACCCCCTGCTAATCTACATCAACTGTAGCCCCCACCTCCACCTAAAAACTACTGATTCGTTATATAACAGATTACTGCACCCGAGTTCTTCTTGCCTGCCGACTTGGGACAGATGCTCCATTGCGTGTTTTTTTTTTTTGTTATACCTCCTCCTCGATAATCACCTTCAGCTCTTTAGATTTGCACCTCTCCCCCCCCCCACCCCCGTCGGGATTGACCCATTCCCAGTAAGGCATATACTAATTATGAAGGAGTTAAGGTTGAATTAAATATACATTGTTTGATCTAGTTTGTGCATGTGTGTTAATTACACTTTTTAAGTGACTTTAGAGAGTATGAATTTTTATGTTGTTATTTGACGTAGTTACTTCTAGTTAGACGTCATTTGTGACTTACTTAGATACAAGCCTTGGAGATAGAGGCAGTTACTCTTTTGATCTCAGACTAGCAAGTCGTGTTTTACTTGACTTTAAAGATGTGCCTTTATCATTTAACATGTTTGCTACTTTAATGTCTTTGTTCAATAAATGTGCCAATGAATCAGCCGTGCAGTTTTGAGACTCTTATTTATGAAGTGTTTGTGAACATTTGTGTCAACATACCAGACTTCACCACGCTACCGTACGCCTCCAAGTTTATGCTATTTATCTACATCAAAGTATAACATCAAACAAACATCACAACCTTCACACTAATGCTGCCCACTATACACATTGCCAGTACAGAAAGCATATCTTTTGTAAGGTCAGCTCCATTGCTGTTGTTGTTGGTTTTACCCTACCCCCCCCCCTCCCTCTTTCCCCATTCATATATCTTACTACAAGTAGAGTCTCGAGGAAAATGGTGTTTCTTTCTATCTCAACCCCCCCCCCCCCCCAAAAAAAATCCAACATGTTTACGGTTGAATGATTTCGCGTCAAAACATTTTATTGACCAACCCACTGTCTGTTTTCTTGCTTGCGATAAGCAGGACCGTTCCACAGATGGGACTTTGTTTATTTAGATCTCTGCAGGGACGCTAGGAAAGGGCGGCGTATGTCCGCTCCTAGCCAACTGGCCCCTTAATTATCTTATGCTCCAATGACTGTCCCATTGCATGCATGGAAGACACTGTTTGAGAAATCAGAAGTAAGTATGCCAGTGAGTACATGGAGTTAAACCGAAACGAAAGTACTAAATTTAATTAATATTAGTCTGGTTATAATTGTATGGATCAAACATTTCAGATTATTATTATTTCTTTTTTTTAAGTAATTAGTAAAACAAACAAACCGTAGAACAAACAAATAGAATTTATAATGACTTCCGTTATTTAAACACATTGTTATACATGTTTGGCATTATTTTGTTTTATGATAGAAATAAAACACTTTGGTGTTAAAGGAAGCTGTAACAAGCTGGAATAGAATCAGACTAAAACATAACACAAGCAATTAAGCCTGTTCCATTCTGGACACAGGACGTGTTAGCGCATTTTCATGTTATGTATCAGTACGTTTGTTAGCTTTCAGTAAATATTTGTAAATTTTGGAAATGTTTATAAATTCAATTGTGTAATGCATATATCTGTAAAAAAAATATTATAAAGACGTTTCTTTATATTTGAAAAAAAAATTATTTTCTCTTAAATCTAACTACAAGTGGTTTGTGGTTACTGAAATAGGACTCATAATTGAAAACATTCGAAATTGTAGTCATTTAATCGTCCGAAAACTCCGTCAATTGTTGCATAGCTCTGATGCTTTCAATTAAACTCAGAACACAAGCTTACTATTTCATTTGATGAGTTTCTTAATAAATCTTGGTGAAACTACGTGCTGCAGTATTTCGCACCAAATGAATGGGTTATTGAACGTACAAGGTGTATATATAATATATAAGCCCCTTAGGAGCCCTGAAGCCCGGCCCTCAGAGGTCCTATCGCGAAATGAACTTTTGATGTACATATGGCAGGCCAAGACCTACAGAATGATATATACATCATGGGTCTAGGACTTATGGTTGCTGAGATATAGGGTGCTCCTTTTTTAATATAGCTTATATAGTAAAATACTTTATAAGGCCCCTTTTACGGCCCTCAGAGGTCAGATCGCGAAATGGAAAAAAGTCATTTCTTGGCAGGCCAAGACCTACAAAATGATATATAAATCATGGGTCTAGGACTTATGGTTGCTGAGATATAGGGCGCTCCATTATTAATATAGCTTATATAGTAAAAAACGGTACTTTATAAGGCCCCTTTTACGGCCCTGAGAGGTCAGATCGCGAAATGGAAAAAAGTCATTTCTTGGCAGGCCAAGACCTACAAAATGATATATACATCATGGGTCTAGGACTTATGGTTGTTGAGATCTAGGGTGATGACGGACAGATGGACAGACAGACAGACAGACAAAACGGGGACAATAGAGCATTTTTTTTTCGAAAATGCTCTAAAAAAATCAGCTGACACTTGTTTTACACAGAATACATCACGAGAAACTAACATTTAAAACAAACGTTATGTTATACAAAATTTCATGTAAATCAAACAAAACATAAAATGAAACCAAAAGAAATGACTCCATATGAATGTCAGAAATAGTAGAAACTCTTTTTTGTTGACTCCATTAGCCATACTATAATGAACCGGATGAAAGTTAATTGTCCATGGGCTAGCTCTGTGACGTCTTCATCGGCTATTTACCCAGAATTCCTGCAGAAGAGGAAATAAAGTTACATCATAACCATCCCCGTAGCGTGAAAATTCTACAGCAGGGGCCAGGCATTCTACAGCAGGGGCCAGGCATTCTACAGCGGGGGCCAGGCATTCTACAGCGGGGGGGGGACAGGCAATAGCAGGGGGGGAGGCAGGTAATACATTTTACTAAGTAAATCAAATAAGCAGAGGGGGGGGCAGACAAAACGCGGGGGGAGGGGGCGGCCCCCCTGGCACCCCCTCCCCCACACGCTACGGGCCTTATCATAACAAACATATACTTCTTTTAAAAAGGATGCTACTGAACATGTTCGGTTTTTTTTTTTAAACACATATACTAAACATAAAAAAAAATGTCTTGCAGGCCAGTGTATCTACAAACTAAGTTACCTACATACACATGAAGTGTTCACGGCTACCAGCGCCGTACACACAGAAAGTTGGGACACCCCCCCCCCCCACCCCCACATGACGGTATTTTTTTTTTACTAGCCACAAGGCAGTGCAATATGAACTTTTTTTTTTAAACACCCGCCCCCCCCCCATGCTTTAAGTGATTTTATAGTAATGGATCGTCTATCAAAGAATATTAGAAGAGTCCAATGTTATAGTAATGGATCGTCTATCAAAGAATATTAGAAGAGTCCAATGTTATAGTAATGGATCGTCTATCAAAGAATATTAGAAGAGTCCAATGTTATAGTAATGGATCGTCTATCAAAGAATATTAGAAGAGCCCAATGTATTCTAGTGACTGTTAGTCACTCACCCATAAACAAAGCGTTCCTCTGCGCCGTACAAGAACTCACGTCTGTACAACAGTAATAACACGTCTGCCCGTGGGACGGGTCACACCCATGAGAAGCGTACATGCTACACACCTGGAAAAACATGGAACATTATATATATATATATATATATATATATATATATATATACCTGTACTGAATGACTACTATATGGAATCACGTCTTAGTTATAGAACTCGTTGTTAATCTTCGGTACTATCTTTAATTGAGTATTAGACATGGGGGGGGGGGGGGGGATTATTAGCGGCTGGGATTGCTTCCTGCGGACCATTAGTTGGAGGGCCGGGGGGGGGGTAATTGAAGCTGTTCATTTTGCTGGTCATTAAATGGGGCTAGTAAAGATCGCTGGTCATTGTGCTAGCCACTTAGTCCTGCAGTACCCCTTGGATTTTATAAAACATTACAACTCAACTTCATTTGCCTTTATGGCCATTAAGGGGATGACCTTCGACCTTCACTTCAACTTTAGTCTTAAAATTAATCTCGTAATACTAAACATTAATTGTTTCGCGGCTGCTTTAAATCTGTACTAAAAATCTGTGGACTTTTTTTTTTACTTATTCTTCCGTGGCTTTTCAAGCCATCTTTGAACATAAAGTTTTGAACATACTTAGCCAACAGACTGGATTCTTAACAGTCTCCTTTACTCGAGACTACGACATCCGGCGCGTCTTGTTTTTTTTCTTATGTTTGTTTCGTGTAAACTGTCCATTCCTACTTTTACTTGTGACTCGGTCAATATTATGGAAATCTCGCTGTTTTTTTATTGTATGTATTCATTATTTAATTATTATTTTTATTGTTTTATTGAAGTTAATTTTTATTTTCTGAGTAAGTTAACAAAAGGTAAGCTACACGACTTTTATTTTGTATATCTTTGTATTGTTAAGAACAGACCTAGCCTAATCCGTCTTACGACATTCAAACAATCTTAAATGCTTTAAAAAAAAAAAAAACAACATTAAATTCATTCAACAGAAATATAATCCGTTAACGAGCGTGTGAGTATTAGGGGGGAGAGAGAGAGAGAGAGAGAGAGAGAGAGAGAGAGAGAGAGAGAGAGAAATATGTAAAGTACTCACATGGCTGTTTGAACAATGGTATTCGATTCTGTTGTTGAGCTGTGTGTCGATTCTAACCATGCAAATCTGAAATTCAACAAAAAAAATCTTTTTTTTTTTTTACATTTTTCTTTCATCAATAACATCATCTGAATTATTTATGATTATATAGGTTCTGATTTATTACATACATTATTCTATTGGCTTATTTTGTTTATCTATTTTTTTTTTTAATCAATGTTTCATTTGTTTCCACAAATAACGAACAGTCTATACCAGTGACTCTCAAGTATTTGTCGGTCCAAGTCTTTGTGTTGAAAATAAAATACATAATAAAAATACTTTAATGATATATTCATATATATATATATATACATACATTTATATATTTATTGATTTACACATCCTATGATTAATTCCCACGTAAATCGTTACCAATCAACCAAAACAACTCAATTTCAACGAGAAACTCTCTATTCAAAAAGCTTTGTGAGCCACTGGTCTATGAACTCTTTAAAACAACAACATTCTTACGTCATGGGTATTGTGACATGTTCTTGTTCCGGTGCAGGAATTGTGGTCTAATGAATTGGTGCAGCTAGGACAGACATGTTGACCTACATAGAATAGAAACAACAAAAAAAACATATAATGATTCTGTGAAAGCACTGACATTTATTCAAGTATGTTTACTAAGAAACAGGGCTACGCCTTGGTAATAGGGAGCTCAAGGGCAGACAATTTGAAAATGTTTGGGGGGGGGGGGCTCTAGCATCAGATTAAATAATAATACTTTTGCGGTGGGGGGGGGCGAGGCAGATGGATAAAATAAACTTGTCCAATTGAACGGATCTGCTGTTGAAATATGTGTGCTCATTGGTGTGGCCATTGGCAGATACTTTCATATATATCTGGAGATTCTAGAGGAAAGTACAGGTTGGGGGCCCTGATAGTACCAGATAAGACATAAATGGGCTCAAGAATGGGCCCACTATCCCTTTACTGTCACTAGGCGGTCGTCTAATTGGCCTATCCACAATAATGGATGTGTGTCCCAAGTGTAACTACAGAAACTATACATGAACTGGTTGTGGAAATAGGTCAATAGTTAGAATAAAGATACTTTAGCTATGTAAGTTTTTTTTTTTTTTAAATAAAATTTTCTTGAAAAAGTTGTAAAATGAAAACAAAAATATTTCGTTTATGTAACTACAACCATTGAATTTTTTTTTTTTAATAAGAAAATATATTTTTTTAAATTTCTATATTCAAACTCCCTGGAGAGGACGTTCAAACAAATTCCATAATTCATTACTAACACGACGACATCAGAACCTGCCCTGGAGAATATTCGATTATATTTTAATTATTTCAAAATTTTTTATTATAAATTAAATATGAAGCATCAATTAACCTTGTCGTTGTCGAAATGTTTTGTTAATTGAAGTGAAAATATTGCCCACGTGATTAAATTAAGATTATTTTAAATATCCTTTATGGTATGCAATTCTAAATTTAGTTTGAGTGTGTATAGAACGTGTGAAGTCACGTAGCCTCATGGGGGGGGGCGGAGCCAGTTCACGGTGAACTTGAGTGAACGAATCACTCATTACGGATCACTCTGTACATTTTTAGATCATATGATTATGAAGGCAATCACTTATTAGGAATATTATATCATGGGGAATCATTCTTTAAATATTGACCCGTACTTCTGATCCTCAGAAACCGATCAGCTGGAAAATTAATAATAATAACTTAGATTCTATTTCATTCTTTGTAAACATTAAAATCGAAGATCGACTGATAAAAAGCAATTATTAAACGACTTCAGCTATTCTTTGCTTTGTTCTGGACAGAGATTTTTTAGATGGGGGTGGGGGGGCATAGAAAAGATTATCTTTTATGCCCCTATAGCATCAGATCTGATAGGAATTTACACTTGATGAGGGCCCTATGGCGGTATTGGCCTAGTCGCATAGTTAAACCAACTCTCTCCGTGTAGGGCATTATTTACAACAGTTTACCGTAATAAAACGAAACGCAGTTGTTACTAAACCAGCCAACTGGAATAATATTTTTTTTTCCGCCGACCAGCGCGACTAGACGGACTCCGTTTTATTTTTTTTTCGGGATCCGGCTATAGATATTGCGCCTAACCCTATTCCTAACCCTAATCCTAACCCTATTCCTAACCCTAAGCCTAAGCATAACCCTTACCCTAGCCCCGAAAACAAAAAATATGCAATCATATGCAGTCCGAGTCCGTCAAGTCGCGCATGAGCACATCTATTATAAAAATAACTATTCCAGTTTGCAGGTCGAGTAACAATAGCGTAAAAGAAATAGTGCTTAACAGAGTAACGAATATTACCGTGGATCGACGTCACGGCTAAAACAAAGACCACCAGTGCCAACATCTCGGGTGATGATTTCAGCGAATAAGAGAATTTTGTTGTTACCTGG
The DNA here is from genome assembly GCA_021962125.1 of Bulinus truncatus. Lineage (NCBI taxonomy): Eukaryota > Metazoa > Mollusca > Gastropoda > Planorbidae > Bulinus > Bulinus truncatus. Next base: position 6,797,146 of record JAGDYQ010000014.1, on the reverse strand, counting down.
TAACTTTGTACGATTATCACACACAGACGGTCAGACTTTGATTGATTTCAATACTTTTGAACTTTATTTTAAATACATGTCAAATGTAAAAGACTATTGACCTACACAGATATATATATATATATATATATATATATATATATATATATATATATATATATATATATTTGTCTTATCTGTAGGAAATGTTTTCGCCCTGGTACTTTCTCCTAGTTGAAAAAGTAGGTTTCTAAATTTGACCTTTAAAAAAAAATTAAGAAATCAGCAATGGGGTTAAAAAATAATAATAATAATATATAAACATTCGTGCTGTTTATAGATACTCAGAGGTGGAAGTATGTGTATGTTGGGGGAGGGGAAGCATTACGCGGGGAACTGGCGTGGGGGGGGGGGCATCATATTGGACTTCCATAAGGCGCGGGGGCCTAGAAAATTAGACCTAATTACCATCCCGCGGAAGGTCGACAATGAGAAACAGCAGTCAACATCACACACACACACACACACACACACACACAAATAGTCACACCAACAGTCAACTGATAAGATCTGTGTGTTTGTGTGTTTGTTTTTTATTGAGAATGTGAAATGTAAATAGGTGATCTACATGGCGTACTGACAAAGAATAAATATTCTATTCAAAACATTATGAACTCTGAAAATACCATTGTTAACTCTGCTGAAATATCATTGTTAACTCAACTCTGCTGAAATATCATTGTTAACTCAACTCTGCTGAAATATCATTGTTAAATCTGCTGAAATATCATTGTTAACTCTGCTGAAATATCATTGTTTACTCTGCTGAAATATCATTGTTAACTCTGCTGAAATATCATTGTTAACTCTGCTGAAATATCATTGTTAACTCTGCTGAAATATCATTGTTAAATCTGCTGAAATATCATTGTTAACTCTGCTGAAATATCATTGTTAAATCTGCTGAAATACCATTGTTAACTCTGCTGAAATATCATTGTTAACTCTGCTGAAATATCATTGTTAACTCTGCTGAAACATCATTGTTAACTCTGCAGAAATATCATTGTTAACTCTGCTGAAATATCATTGTTAAATCTGCTGAAATACCATTGTTAACTCTGCTGAAATATCATTGTTAACTCTGCTGAAATATCATTGTTAACTCTGCTGAAACATCATTGTTAACTCTGCTGAAATATCATTGTTAACTCTGCTGAAACATCATTGTTAACTTGATACTTGAAATAGTAATTCACCGAGGAAAACAATAAATGTTCTCTTATATGAAAAAAAAAATTTCTCATACATGTCGTAAATTACAAAAAATAAAAAAATAACAAAAACAAATATATAATAAAAACAAATAAATAATAAAACAAGCAATTAAGCCTGTTCCATTCTGGACACAGGACGTGTTAGCGCATTTTCGTGTTATGTATCAGTACGTTTGTTAGCTTTCAGTAAATATTTGTAAATTTTGGAAATGTTTATAAATTCAATTGTGTAATGCATATATCTGTAAAAAAAAATATTATAAAGACGTTTCTTTATATTTGAAAAAAAAATTTTCTCTTAAATCTAACTACAAGTGGTTTGTGGTTACTGAAATAGGACTCATAATTGAAAACATTCGAAATTGTAGTCATTTAATCGTCCGAAAACTCCGTCAATTGTTGCATAGCTCTGATACTTTCAATTAAACTCAGAACACAAGCTTACTATTTCATTTGATGAGTTTCTTAATAAATCTTGGTGAAACTACGTGCTGCAGTATTTTGCACCAAATGAATGGGTTATTGAACGTACAAGGTGTAGAATGGGGCCATATATATAATATATAAGCCCCTTAGGAGCCCTGAAGCCCGGCCCTCAGAGGTCCTATCGCGAAATGAACTTTTGATGTACATATGGCAGGCCAAGACCTACAGAATGATATATACATCATGGGTCTAGGACTTATGGTTGCTGAGATATAGGGTGCTCCTTTTTTAATATAGCTTATATAGTAAAATACTTTATAAGGCCCCTTTTACGGCCCTCAGAGGTCAGATCGCGAAATGGAAAAAAGTCATTTCTTGGCAGGCCAAGACCTACAAAATGATATATACATCATGGGTCTAGGACTTAAGGTTGTTGAGATCTAGGCTGATGACGGACAGACAGACAAAACGGGGACAATAGAGCATTTTTTTTTTGAAAATGCTCTAAAAACATATTGCGATAAATATTATGCTCCAGTTATAAACACGTAAATATTAAATTACAAACAGCCATAGGCTCAAGTTTGAACAGTTTTAGAAAAGAAAATTTGTTTTCTAGCATTTTTCAATTTCTGATTCTGTTTGATGTCATTGATTTCTTCTAAATAATTGAAGCCATACTAGACTGTTAAAAAATTATTGTATCTGGCGTTCTTCATTACATATCACGAGACTCTTTATGGGTGTTTTTAAATACGTTATTTTGTTTTAAGTAAAAGTACATTCAGGCATTGGTCAGGCTGTGCTGACCTGCAGTGTGATGGGGGTGGGTGCCCTCTATGTGTGAAGCCCCTGTAAGGATGAGATGCGATCCTATAAACCACTAATGGTGCCCTTCTTTCATCCCCCCACCATAGCCATGGAGGCACTACGGGGAAATATAGCGAGGACAAGCCATGACATGAAATATCCCTTGCTCCTCTCTGGAGATCGAACCAGGAACCCTTAAGTCGACAGTCGAGAGCTTTACCACATGACCCCCCCCCCCCGCCCTCAACGGGAGGCCCCCAATAACACGGCTCGAAAGAATAAACTTTAAATTATCGATTAACATGAAACCCATGTTTAGAAATGAACAGTGAACAAGCTTAATATCTAAGACACTGTTAATAATATAAGTTTAATAAGTTGTTTCATGATATACAGAAATGACAAAACATAAACTTATATAAGAAATAGTTTTAAAAAATGCATACATATTAGGGTGGCCAAAAAATAACTTTTTGTCAATTTTTTGGAGCATTTTGTTTTTTTGTGTTTCCTATAACTTCAAAAATGCACAGAAAAAATTTCATGAATATATGACTTTATTTAGTACTGCCTCATCGACACTGAAATTTTAAATCATTTTGAATGAATTTTGAATGTGAGTATGTGTTATAATCAGTTAGGCTAGAGTAATGTTATTTGGCACAGAGATGGTTTGAATTATCTGGCCAGCCACTTAGTTTAGCGGAAAAGAAATATTAAATCAGTATTAGAGCAGACGATAATGGAGAGGACGGACTGAAACCTTGTTAGTGTAAGAATATATTTTATCACATCAATCATATTGTACAATAGAAAGTAAGAAGTTCCTTCATATGAAAATAAATATATGTAAATGTATTCGTAGAAGTTTGCTCAGTGCTTTTTACATATAGTTCGTCTTTAAATATATATTATATACACGCTCAAGTCAGGTTGGTTGAAACAGATACTTCGAAGAGACTGAAATATATTTGCAGCTACCAAAGAACAGAAGTACCATAAATATATATATATATATATAAACTTTACATATTACTAATATACACGTAAACAACCTATGACAGTATGTATATATAAAGTACACAGAAAATGCTAGAAGGTTCTGGTAAGTTTTAGAAATATCTATACAGTTCTAGAAGGTTCTGGAAGATTCTATGAAATCTCTAGAAGCTCCTAGAAAAACGTGGAAAACTTGAGAAGGTTCTAGGAATTTATAGAAATCTCTAGAAATTTTGATTTTCTTATAGATAGCCAGCTTCATCAGTGCATTTCAATTTAGTTATAAAAATCAAGTGCTATGAGATCAAATGTTGCGGCTATATAAATATCATTCATTTAGTTATGACAACTAGGTCGAAAAGTGTTGTTCATTTAACTGGCATAGAAGTTGACACAGCTCCTGTGTATTGAGCTAGGTACATCCCCCAGTTGAGCCTACTGACCAATGGTATGTTTACAAACACAACCGTCTGGTTGACATTCATGAGGATATACTATGTCCATTGAGCTAGGTACTTCCCCTAATTGAGCCTACTGGCCAATGGTATGTTTACAAACACAACCGTCTGGCAGTTAGTAGGTAAAATTTTTTCATGACCTATTTCTTTGCTTGTATACTGTCCAGTGGACATTCCAATGTTTTTGAGCTAGGTACTTGCCCTAACTGAGCCTACTGGCCAATGGTATGTTTACAAACACAGCCGTCTTTAATAAGACATTTGGGGGGGGGGGGGGTAGTACAACTGGACCGGATGTGATGCTATTCAAGCTCTTTAAGACGTTTTGGCCAAAAATAAGACAGGCAGAATTTAGTATATGCCATGATGTTCGAGTGGAGCAAAATCTCAAGTCATTAAAAGAAGAAGTCATCACATTTTGTTCAAATATCCTCTGTCACAGAGTGACTGTGTGCGCTGTGAGTTTGGATAACGGTATGGTATGTATGAGCAGGGGAGAGTATGAGTGTGTAACTGGAGACTGAGTTGTATTGTCTGTGGGTGTGTGTGTGTAGCTGGACTGTGTGGACAGTTAGTTGATGTCCAGTTGTTGGAGAGAGATTCAAGATATATATGAGAGGTCGTTCTTTGGCCCAGTTATCAGAGCCGACGCGGTCAGTAGTAATTGGAATTCAGGATTTCTTAGCTAATAGTGTTTTGTAGATGATATATTGTGCTGATAGGAATTAAAATGATTTGTATCTTCAAAAGGATTTTGTTGACTGTGTTATACGTGTTTTCCTTTGGTGATATCTGTTAAATACAGTAAAGGCTACGGAAGTTAAAACTACATTGTGATATGAAATGAAAGACAACTCAAGATATTTGCCACGTGAAGATTACAAAGAACTTCTGACTCTGAATCTTATCTTCCTGGGAGGAATTCCCCCATTGGGGTGCGTTTTCGTATTCCAGGAGCTTATCATCATGCAAGGTGGATGTCTAAAATAATCTACATCATGACGATTAATCTCTTCCGTCATCAATTCAACCTTACTAAGCATGAAGATATCAATAAATTAATTTGGTATCTTTGCATCCTTGGTTTACATTAAAGCTTGGATTCAGTGTCCCATTCTAGCAGACGCACCTCTGAATGATCTGTATTTCATCAAGCTCCTTATCTCTATACTTATAAGACGCATTTGTTGTCTGTCTGTCTGTTCCCTTATAACTCAAGATCCAGACAAACAAATAACGTGAAATTTGTTACACATACACATAATTACATGGGGGAGGTTATAGGACAGGTTTCGTTTCATCTCGATGGGTAGTTTAATTGTAATTAATTTTTTTTTTTATTTTAGTATTTTACTATATTAAAGTAATCTCGACGGCGCCATAAATAAAATTCCTCTGTGACGTCATTTCCCGATGATCGAATAGAACTTGCGCGCTGGTGCTGTATTGTGCCTTTGTGATGCAAAGAATTTTCATGCTCTCTGATTTGTACAGTTTGAGGAAGGTAAAGGAATGAAGAAGGATTTTAGAAGAAGTGTGAAGCCATAATAATAAGTATATATATATATATATATATATATATATATATATATATATATATATATATAGAGAGAGAGAGAGAGAGAGAGATAAAGAGAGAGAGAGAGGGGGCAGGGGGGAGAGAGAGGAAAGGAGGGTGGGAGAGAGGGAGGGGGAGAGAGGAGGGAGGGGGATGGACAGGGGGAGAAAAGGAGGGGGAGAGAGGGAGATTGGAGAGGGAGCAGGGGGAGAGGAAGCAGGGGGAGAGGGAGCAGGGGAGAGGGAGAGAGAAAGGAAGGGAGGGAGAGAGGGGTAGGAAGGGAGAGAGAGGGTGGGAGAGAGGGAGGGAGAGAGATATAAAAGTGAGGGGCAGGGAGGGAGAGAGAGGGAATGAGGGGGGAGGGAGGAAGGGGAGAGAGGGGGGAGGGAGAGAGAGAGAGGTGGAAAGGGGAGGGAGAGAGAGAGGGAGGGGGGGAAGGAGAGAGGGAAAGGATGGGATAAATGGGAGGGAAGAGATAAAAGAGAAAGAAGGGGCAGGGAGGGAGAGAGAGGGAAGGAGGAGGGAGGAGGATGGACGGGGGAGAGAAGGAGGGGGAGAGGAAGAGAGGGAGATGGGAGAGGGACGGAGAGGGACGGAGAGAGATGGGAGAGAGGGAGGGAGAAAGGGCGGGAGGGAAAGGGAGAGAGGGGGAGGGAGGGAGGGAGAGAGAGAAAGGAAGGGAGAGAGGGGGTAGGGAGAAAACAGAAGGTAAACAGAAAACCTTTTTTTAAACCCGGGCAAAGCCGGAGAGAGGGGGTAGGTAGGGAGATAGAGGGGAGGGAAGGAGAGAGAGGGTGGGAGAGAGGGAAAGAGAGAAAGAGTGAGGGGGCAGGGAGGGAGATAGAGGGAATGAGGGAGGGAGGAAGGGGGAGAGAGAGATGAGAGAGAGGGAGGGAGAGGGAGGGAGGGAGAAAGGGAGGGAGGGAAAGGGAGAGAGGGGGAGGGAGGGAGAGAGGAAGGGAGAGAGAGGGTAGGGAGAAAACAGAAGGTAAACAGAAAACCTTATTTTAAACCCGGGCAAAGCCGGGTACTTGCAACTAGTTGATTATAAGAATGTTTCTCCCTTCATTGCTCAGAATGCATTGAAAACGATTGGCCGAGATCTTTGGTACCTTAGTGCAGAATTCATTCATCTGTTTCCCTTTTCTCAACGTGTCTTAGTGAATGAGAAAACAGCCTTGCTGCTTGTTTGAGGCAATTCATGAAGAAATCTTCCGATGATTAGAAAGAAGAAAGGTGCATCTGTAGCACAAATGATCCTTCGGTACTTCATAATGTGACAATAAAGGATTTGTGACCACGTCATTGCTGCTCTTCTTTAATGCTCTTCTGCTTCCCACAAATTTTCTTATTACTGATACTTCCACCTGGCAACAAACTCCATCCTTTCAGAAGGCAATAGCAGTGGTTTCTTCCTTGAATGTTGTCAATGACTGTGCCTAGCGGAGAATTGCACTGGCCTCATCATTCAACTCATCTCTCAACAAATAAGAGTAGGAAAAGTAGTACTTGTTGCAAATTGTTGAACAGCATCGCCAAGAATTTCCAGATGCAAAAAAAAATCAACAATGCTGAAGAGATTGCAACTTGAAGACCTTCAGGACAGACTAAAAAACTTTTACATTGTATTTTTGAATGGCGTACCTAGAACTACTCTGCAATACAGTCAGGTTAATGTGTCATGTAACTAGTATGATTTTACTGTTTAGTTCCTACTGTGTAATATAATTGTTCTTTGTATCTAAAAAACAGCATTTTAAACCTTGCAAAATTTTCATTTAATGCAACTGCCGAATACCATAAATCACGAGATAACAAGTGCACTGAGGCAGTATTTATAGGAGCCCAAATGGTGTGAAATTTGGTATATACATGTTTTAAATCCCAGTGAACCAGAAAACTAAAACGCTCATGATAAAAAAACAAATTTATTTTTTTCCATTTTAAAGTGAGCCACCCTAATATATATGCATACATCCGTAATATACACATATATAATCAATCAATACATATATACAAAAATTTAACTCATGTCTTACATACATACAAACATTCGACTGAAGTCATACATACATACAAACATTCGACTCAAGACATACATACAAACCATCGACTCAAGTCATACATAAAAACATTTGACTGAGGTCATACACACAAACAAACATTCGACTGAAGTCATACATACAAACATTCGCCTGAAGTCATACATACATACATACAAACATTCGCCTGAAGTCATACATACATACATACAAACATTCGACTGAAGTCATGCATACAAACATTCGACTGAAGTCATACATACAAACCCTCGACTCAAGTCATACATAGAAACATTTGACTCAAGTCATACATACAAACTCTCGACTCAAGTCATAATACAAACCCTCGAGTTAAGTCATACATACAAACCCTCGACTCAAGTCATACATACAAACCCTCGACTCAAGTCATACATACAAACCCTCGACTCAAGTCATACATACAAACCCTCGACTCAAGTCATACATACAAACCCTCGACAAGTCATACATACAAAACCTCGACTCAAGTCATACATACAAACCCGCGACTCAAGTCATACATACAAACCCTCGACTCAAGTCATACATACAAACCCTCGACTCAAGTCATACATACAAACCCTCAACTCAAGTCATACATGCAAACCCTCGACTCAAGTCATACATACAAACCCTCGACTCAAGTCATACTAACCTGATACACCACACTTCAGATATCACAATAAAAAGATAAATTAAATAAAACGCCACCCAAAATTAACTTTGAGAAAAATAAAACAGAACAAAAACACACAAAATATGATTTGAAAAAATAATTTCATGTTTAAAATTAAGTAAATATCTGGGAGCTTATGGGAATATGTAGGAGGTAATGGGAATATGTAGGAGCTTATGGGAATATATGGAGCTTATGGGAATATGTAGGAGGTTATGGATATATGTAGGAGCTTATGTGAATATGTTGGAGCCTATGGGAATATTAGGAGATTACGGGAATGTGTAGGAGCTTATGGGAATATGTTGGACCTTATGGGAATATGTGGGAGCTTATGGGAAAAAATGGGAACTTATGGGAATATGTGCCAATTGATTCTACTCCTGTTTAGTATTTGGCGAATTGGACTATAGGCTTTTTGTTTATTTTCATCCACGTAATGTCAAATTTTTACGCATCAGTAAATTCTACACCTTTTTTTTTCAATTTTTGAAACGGACTAAAAGCTTCGTTTCAATTTACTGCTATACAATCATCAACTGCCATCTGCCATGCATATATATATATATATATATATATATATATATATATATATATATATATATCTAGTTGCAAGTACCCGGCTTTGCCCGGGTTTAAAATAAGGTTTTCTGTTTACCTTCTGTTTTCTCCCTACCCCCTCTCTCCCCTTCCTTTCTCTCCCTCCCTCCCTCCCTCTCTCCCTCTCCCTCCCATTTCTCTCCCTCCCACCCTCCCTCTCCCATCTCCCCTCTCCCACTCCTTCTCTCCCCCTGTCCATCCCCCTCCCTCTCTCCCCCTTCCTCCTTCCCTCTCTCCCTCCCTGCCTCCCTCTATCTCTTTATCTCTTCCTCCCATTTCTCCCATCCTCTCTCTCCCTCTCTCCTTCCCTCCCCTCTCTCTCCCTCCCTAACCCCTCTCTCCCTCCCTTCTTCCTCCCTCCCTCCCCTCTCCACCTCTCATCCTCTTCCTCCCTCCGTCATTCCCTTTCTCCTTCCCTGCCCCCCTCACTCTTTACCTCTCTCCCTCCCTCCCTCTCTCCCTCCCTCCCCTCTCTCCCTACCTACCCCCTCTCTCCCTCCCTTCCTTTCTCTCTCTCCCTCCCTCTCTCCCTCCTTCTCTCCCCCCTCTCTCCCCCTCCCTCCCTCCCTCCTACCCTCCTTTCCTCTCTCTTCCCCCTGCCCCCTCTCTCTCTTTATCTCTCTCTCTCTCCCTCCCTCCATATATATATATATATATATATATATATATACAAAGAAGGAGAGACAGAGCGAAATAAGGATAAAGAGAGAAGGAGAATGCGAATATTTGGGAGCTTATGGGAATATGTTGGAGCTTATGGGAATATAAATAGCTTATGGGAATATGTAGGAGCTTATGGGAATATGTAGGAGGTTATGGGAATATGTAGGAGCCTATGGGAATATTTAGGATTCTATGGGAATATTTAGAGCTTATGGAAATATGTAGGAGCTTATGGGAATATGTGGGAGCTTATGGGAATATGTGCCAATTGATTCTACTCCTGTTTATTATTTGGTGAATGGGAATATGCGGGTTCTTATGGGAATATGCGGGAACTTATGGGAATATGCGGGAGCTTATGGGAATATATATATATATATATATATATATATATATATATATATATATATATATATACAGAGAAGGAGAGACAGAGCGAAATAAGGAGAAAGAGAGGAGAATGGGAATATTTGGGAGCTTATGGGAATATGTAGGAGCTTATGGGAATATTAATAGCTTATGGGAGTATGTACCAATTGATTCTACTCCTGTTTAATATTTGGCGAATGGGACTATAGGCTTCGTGTTTATTTTCAACCACGTAAGGTCAAATTTTTACGCTTCAGTAAATTCTACACCTGTTTTTCAATTTTTGAAACTGACTATAAGCTTTTGTTTCAATTTTCTGCTATACAATGTTCAACTGCCATGCATAAGTAGATTCAAGTCTATGTCAATATCGAAAAAGATAGATGATGAAAGAGAGAGAGAGAAATAGAGAGAGAGAGAGAGAGAGAGAGAATGGGAATATAATGGAACTTATGGGAATATGCGAGAGATTATGGGAATATGCGGGAGCTTATGGGAATATGTAGAAGCTTATGTGAATATTAATAGCTTATGGGAATATGTCGGAGCTTATGGGAATATCTAGGAGCTTATCTGGGAGCTTATTAAAATATGTAGGAGCTTATGGGAATATGTAGGAGCTTATGGGAATATTAGGAGATTACGGGAATATGTAGGAGCTTATGGGAATATGTTGGAACTTATGGGATTATGTGGGAGCTTATGGGAATATGCGGAAACTTATGGGAATATTAATAGCTTATGGGAATATGTAGGAGCTTATCGGAATATGTAGGAGCTTATGAATATTTTAGGAGCTTATGGGAATATGTAGGAGCTTATGTGAAATTCTTAGCGCTTATGGAAATATGTAGGAGCTTATGGGAATATGTAGGAGCTTATAGGATTATTAGGATATTACGGGAATATGTAGGAGCTTATGGGAATATGTGGGAGCTTATGGGAAATTTAGGGAGCATATAGAAATATGTAGGAGCTTATGGGAATATTTGGGAGCTTATGGGAATATTTGGGAGCTTATGGGAATATGTGCCAATTGATTCTACTCCTGTTTAGTATTTGGCGAATGGGACTATAGGCTTCGTGTTTATTTTCAACCACGTAAGGTCAAATCTTTATGCATCAGTAAATTCTACACCTGTTTTTCAATTTTTGAAACTGACTATAAGCTTCGTTTCAATTTTCTGCTATACAATGATCAACTGCCATGCATAAGTAGATTCAACTCTATGTCAATATCGAAAAAGAGAGATAAGGAAAGAGAGAGAGAAGGAAAGAGAGAGAGCGAAATAAGGAGAATGTGAGAAGGAGAATGGGAATATTTGTGAGCGAATGGGAATATGTATGAGCTTATGGGAATATGTCGGAGCTTATGGGAATATTAGGAGCTTATGGGAATATGTAGGAGCTTATGTGAATATCTGGGAGCTTAATAATGTTTATTTTATGAAGCATTAATGATTCAACTCTATGTCAATTATCGAAAAAGAGAGATAAGGAAAGAGAGAGAGAGAGAGAGAGAGAGAGAGAGAGAGAGAGAAGTAGAGAGAGAGCGAAATAAGGAGAAAGAGAGGAGAATGTGAATATTTGGGAGCATATTGGGAATATGTATGAGCTTATGGGTATATAGGAGCCTATGGGAATATGTAGGAGCTTATGGTAATATGTGGGAGCTTAATAATGTTTATTTTATGAAGCATTAATGTATCAATGAACGGACAAACAGAATTTAACAAAAAGGGAAAAAAAGGATTTCAACCATAATAAATAAATAAAACTGACCATGGTCACGGGACTCATACAGTGGCGTATTGAGCTAAACTCGCGCTTGAGGCACAATACCTTTTATAGCGCCTTTTTAGCGCCTCCCCGCCCCCCCCCCCCGCCCATTTTGAAAACTATATAATGTGATATGTAAAATATACCATTTGGCGCTCCGTTTGAGTAACTCCCGGGGCATGATGCCCTACTCGCCCACCCCTCACTACGCCACTGGACACATAATAAAGATTTTTTCAGTTTATTTCAATCTGAACACATCAAAGTCTACACGCAATAGTAGAGTTAATGAGATTTCGATTGAATGAGCATGCAAGGTTATTTTGACTGGAACAAACATTTGAATGGAACAAACAGGTAGTAAGTTTAACTTTAGATCTGACGCTATCATACTCTTTGCCTCTTGATAGTTGTATGTATTTTTCCTTCATTGTTTACTTCGTTGCACGTGACTTTCCAGATTTTTCCTTTATGTCAACCAATAATATCCTAATAAGATATGTACAGATTTAGCTACAGTTAAAAACAATTACGGTGTCAACTATACATATTTGGCTCATGAGTGAAGCCTAAATTTAAAAAAAAAAATGCATGTTGAAATGTCCAATGTCAAGTTATGACCTACTAACCTGTCATTTTTCAAAACAATATGTGACGTCCCAAAAAGCAATCGTCAAGTCTCGCCATTAACTGTCACGTCTCACCAGTAAATGTCACGTCTCGCCAGTAAATGTCACGTCTCGCCAGTAAATGTCATGTCTTGCCCGTTTCTTAAACCATATGGCAAGTGCCTGATTGATTTCCCCCCCCCCCCCACTTCCCACGAATACAAATTGAACTAAATGCGTAATTTCGATTTCGATTATTTATTTATTTATTTCTGACATTTTCTATGTTGTAATAGAAACTTAAGTAAACTGGGGGTTATAATATTTTTGTGTAAATAGTCGAAAATATATACAGAAACGTAACTTGTCGTCAGTGGCGCAACCAGGGGAGGAGCAGGGGGGGGGCTTGAGCCCCCCCCTCCTCAGGTCCAAATCATCAATACATATTTTACTATATAAAGTTACTAAAAAGACTGTCAAACTGTCTTTTTCCTATATGTGAGCCCCTCTCCCCAGCATTTTTTGCTGGTTGCGCCACTGCTTGTCGTATAAATCTCAAGGGACGGAACTCTATAGAGTTGTTTGTTTTTTATGTGCTTACTTAGCTCCCTTCGCTTGCACTGTGTCTGCGGTTCTCAACCTATTTCGCGACTGCACCCCTCAAAGGATGCGGAAAGTATGTCCGCGGGGAATCCCTTAGCTATCTACTGTTTAGCAATAGTTTGGACTTAGTGCTAGATGTAAATCAAGGTGAAAGGAGGACCAGACCAAGAAAGGATGGATTGAATGTTTGTATAAAATTTTATAGGATATGTTATATTATTAAATAATGCAATCTCTGTGAACTTAGATCTGATTGGATGGCTATTTATAGAAGCCACTTATTAAGCCAGACACGACGTTATTGAAAACGGAAGAATGTTTATTATTATTATAGTTCATTGTGGGTTATTATTGTTGATTATCTTTAAAAACATGTCATCATTAAATTACGTGCTCTCTCTCTGTCTCTCTTTCTCCCTACCTCCTTCTCTCTCCCTCCCTCCCTGCCCTCTCTCTCCCCCTCTCTCTCCTTCTCTGTATCTCTCTCTCCTCTGTATCTCCCTCTCTTTCTCTCTCTCTCTCTCCTCCCTCTCTCCCTTTCTCTTTCCCTCCATCCCCTCTCTTTCCCTCCCTCTCTCTCCCTCTCTGTATCTCTCTTTCCTTCTCTGTATCTCTCTGTATCTCTATACCTCTCTCTCCCTATCCCTCCCTCTCTCCCTCTCTCCCTGTCCCTCTCTCTCTGTATCTCTCTCACTCTCTCTGTCTATCTCAAAGTCTGGACCACGCCTCCCCAGATACGCCAGTATTTCAAGCCTCCCTACTTTTACTCTCACGTTTTCAATGTATTTCAACTCGTCATTCAAACGTATCGCTCTGCTCAGCCAACAAAAAAAGAAAGCCAACAAACCAGTATTATTGTTCACATTTTTAATGTCAAGTATCTTCCTCGGTGATATTTCTATCAGAACATCTTCCGTTATTTTTATTTTAGGTAACACCTCAACAAAGTCGAAACGGACACATAGCCTAGTCGCCAGACAATCATATAATGGTACGGGTAGACTAATTTAATTATATTTTATTTGGACAATTTTATGACGGCAATAAATATTAATTCTGTTTTTATTTACTCATTTATTTATTTTTTTATTTCGTACTGATGTTTTGATTGGTTCCTTCGGGTGTTATTCTTTATTGTGTTGTTTATGTCTAGACTACTTGACCCGTGGGTTGGGTAAAACAAACAAAAGGTAAATGACAGAACAGTCAGTCAGAGAACTGAAGTTGCATGAGGGGACGCGGTAAATAGACAGACTATGAGATCAGTATCATTTGATAGACAGATGTGAATAGGCTATTGCTTGGATAAATAGACAGTCGACAGATAGACAGATATACGGACGGACGGATGGACTGATGGACTGATGGGTGTATGAATTGATAGATAGATAGATAGATAGATAGATAGATGGATAGATGGATAGATAGATAGATAGATAGATAGATAGATAGATAGATAGATAGATAGATAGATAGATAGATAGATAGATAGATAGATAGATAGATAGATAGATAGATAGATAGATAGATAGATAGATAGATAGATAGATAGATAGATAGATAGATAGATAGATAGATAGATAGATAGATAGATAGATAGATAGATAGATAGATAGATAGATAGATAGATAGATAGATAGATAGATAGATAGATAGATAGATAGATAGATAGATAGATAGATAGATAGATAGATAGATTTTACTGAGTTCAATAGCTCGTGACTCCTCTCCGCTCTATCTAAAAATCTTCTGTCCCCATCTCAACTCACTTTGTCTAAACTTTACGTCAGGTCTACCACTACGTCCACTGTCTACGACTGACTCAGCCCTAACCGTTCCTCTTCTCTGTCTCTGTATAGAAATCGTCCCAAAACGCTTAGGGTCCCTACATGTTATAAGGTTAACACGCCCTTTGGTGAGTTCATTTAAGCCCAGCGACGTATCTTTTTGCTACAAAGAAAGTCTTGACTGATTCCCCAACCACTGACACCACAGTTAATGTATTTCATATGTAAACTCCCAACTTCCCCAACATGGGTCGCTAGAAATGGAAAAGAACCATAATTGGACTTCACCTTCTTATACCCATCAAAGATTTAACCCAGAAATCTTTATTTAAAGGAACAGATATATGGCCCTGTTTTTTAGACCCACATTGTAGTGAGTTGTCTTCGTGAGAACCACTAGTTATCCACAAATATTTTTTTTTTTGAAAGGAATATTCTTGTTCGGTATTAAAAGAATACTATGGCTTCATTGGATAAACCTACCCTATCATTGTAAATGTATGAATTGTTGAAAGATTTCTAACTAATCCTAAACAAAGTATTGAATTTTTTTTTAACTCTACCAGATGAAAGGATTACAAGACCAGGATTATAAACCCTCCTTCATCACCGCGTTTTTTTTTATCTATTTGAAATAGGCTCCCCCCCCCCCCTGTTCCTTTCCCCCAGTAATGGATTAAATCTTAGCAGAAGTCACAAACCAATTCCTATGACCTCGCTTTGATCCTAGCATGACGTAAAATTAATGCAGCAGAAGTAATAAGTGCCGTTCACGTCTGCCGTGCAGAGTTTAGAGGTTAAATGTTCACAGACCTATATAAACTTAAACCGATAATCTAAAACAAAACAAAAATGAAAAAAAAAAGAATCAGTAGATAGACTGGAAAAAAAGAGACGAAAGTTCGAACTTAAGAGAAAACAGATAAGTAAATAAATAGAAAGATGAGATGATGCATGATAAGTAATGCTGTGTGGAAGAAAAAAAAATTGGCAGAAAGACTAAATGTAGAATTTAGTGTTTTAACTAGAATAACAAGTGCCAAATGATTGGGCTAACCCATAATTTATAATCTGTGGGCTAACCTGCTCGTTTGAACACTGGAAGTCGAAAAATCTTCCGGTGAAAGATTGTCGAATTCGGTATCGACCCCCTAAAAGATCTTTTAGAAAGATCAATAATCATAAAGCTTAGTTGATATAACAAACTCAACATGGAAAAGGGTCCTCCGACATGGAAAAGGGGCCCCCGACAAGAGAATTGCGCCGACAGAAGAAAAGGGGCTCCTACAGGTTAAATGGGATCCCTGACAGTGAAAAGGGAGTCCCCGGCAGGGAAAATAAATCAAGCACAATTTATAAGCAGGGGTTCCCTTAGACATTTTTTCTCGGGACGGGCATAAAGCTGTAAGCGATGACCCTGTAGTGACAGATCAGTGATTACCAATGGATGTAACAGATGTTAGTAACGAAAAAGTGACAAATAATGGATGCGTTTGACAGAATCAGATAAGTGTGACAGAACGTATGAGTTTGACAGACAGATCAGTGTGACAGAACTATGAGTTTAACAGACAGATAAGTGTGACAGAACAGATGAGTTTGACAGACAGATCAGTGTGACAGAAAAAAAAGAGTTTGACAGACAAATTAGTGGGACAGAAAGGTTACGGGTGCATATGACAGATAACTGTCATAAAACATGTCACCATGGCGACAAAGATATATATGTATATATATGAAATCCCCGTCCATGTACTCTCAGACCTGGAACAGCTGGGGAAATCATTCTCGTTACTGCACTTTGGAAACAGCTGGACACCGCTGGACAGGCTGCTGGCCTGGTTGACAGACACATATAAAAAACAAAACAAGCTTAGTTATTTACCGTAATACTGCGAATAGCCGGAGCACACGGTGGAAATATTATTTGAACAGTTCAAATTCAATATCTTACTGTACCAACTCGATGAAACCTAGTTGAGGCTTAAAGAAATTACAGGAAGTCGCCTTTTTTTTCGTTCCCATTTATGCCCTGATGGATTAACAAACCTCAGATCCCACTGTATGAAATGAAAAACCTCCGATTCTAATAAGACACTCTCCCCCCCCCCTCCCCCAGGAAATATGACTACATTAATGTCTCGAAATCCGAAAGCTTCCCCAAAAACTCAAATTTAAAAAAATTTGGTCCCAAAATCAAAAAGTGCTTAAGAATGATTTGAACATCCGAGTGGGGAGGAGGGGAGGGGAGACTGCCTGTAACGGATTAAGTTCCGACTGTTGTGGATTAAGTTCCGACTGTTGTGGATTAAGTTCCGACTGTTGTGGATTAAGTTCCGACTGTTGTGGATTAAGTTCCGACTGTTGTGTATTAAGTTCCGACTGTTGTGGATTAAGTTCCGACTGTTGTGGATTAAGTTCCGACTGTTGTGCATCATTATACTTTTAATGTGAATGCTTAGATCAAGTTGGTGGGGTCGGGGGGTAAAGCTTTCTTTCTTAAAGCCCAAGAGTCTTAAGTTCAAACCTGACAAAGCTGGTTGTTCTCCCTTGTCAGGAGATGTTAACCGGATTCACCCTAATCCGGCCATAAGGAGTCATAGTAGCCTACCCTACAGGGAACTGAACTAACACAGGCCTTTGTAAATCATTGTGTCAAAACAGGGGCACACTACTCAGCATGTTTATACGACCAATAAGTGTCCTTTGATCGTAATTACTTACCTTAGACATGCAGCTGGCGCTCATTTTTATAGCCGTTTAGAGTTAGTCCATTTAATAACATAATATTATAAAAAAAAAAAGCTGTATATTGGATCATCGTTGGACGCTTTAAAAGAATGTCAATCAGATAAAACCATCCATGGTTTAATTAACTTTGTTTTTCTACAACAATACAAAATAATAATAACTTACTACATATAAGCACAGACACAGCGACATACAGTTCGAAAAATGACAAATAAATTATGAAGACATAACTTAATGACATATATATATATATATATATAATCTGTGGTACGTAGTGATTCAGTAATTATCCGTACAAAACTAATCTCTTCAGTTTATAGAATACAAAAACTATTGCTATGTAATAATATAAAACAAGATGTTTAATGTTATGCTGAGGAAGGGAAAGTAATTTGAACTAAGGGAAAGGTTGTTTTTTTTTTACATTGCATGCAAAGTTCAGTGATTGAATACTGACACTATTTTAGAATAACGTAAATAAATATACTGATACAATGTTAAGTGGAGGGCAATGGAGGAGGGAGGGAGGGAGGGTCAAAGGTGGATTTTTGAACAGCACGAGGTTCTTCTTTAAGGTTAGTGCAGAGGCGTAGCGAAGGGTGGGCAAAGGGGGGCATCATGCTCCGGGTGCTATTCGTAAAGGGGCGCCAAATGGTATATTTTGCATATAGTATTATTATATGGTTTTCGAATGGGGTGGGAGCGCTAAAAAGGTATTGTGCCCGGGGAGTTAAGCTCGCTACGGCACTGGTGGCTCACAGTTAGTCTATTGTTAGTCTAGTTTATTGTTCTATAAATTAAATGAACTTATGGCTCTTTACAGTATTTTTGTTATTATACGAAAAACTGGACCGCGGTTTACATCGATAACATGTGGAGCATATGGTGTATTGTATACCATTGGCTCATTAATGGGAGCCATGTTTTCATCCACTGTCGCTTCTCCTCGGTTGACATTTTTCATGAATAGAAAAATATACATTTGCATGATATGATCTTTGTCGTTTATTAGGTAACAGTGTGAGAATCATTGTTTTACCTCACCGCATGTTCCATTTAGTAAATTAGGTTTATTTTCGTATCGGAAAGATAATGTGTCGTCACGTGCTAACATGGTGAAGGCGTAGGAGTGGGGGGGGGGGGGGAGGAGGAAGTCCCAACTCGACCTGAAGACATTCGGTTTCCGTTAGATTTCATTCTAAGACGGTCACATGACTCACATGTGGTTTCCTCTGTACGTTCTGTTTGTTTGTTGTGTGTGGCTGCTAGTTGAAACTGTCATGGAAGAGTGTTACAGTGGTCTTGAACTCAGGGGAAGCTACTCTTTACATAAATTACTGTCTTGGCCAAGTGAACCAGAGGCGACCTCGCGCTGCAGGGAAGGGGGGCAGTGCGCATCCAGTATCTTTATACGGGACAGTGGCGTAACTTAGCAAGTGTGACGCCAGATGTGGGCTCTAAAATCCCCCCCCCCATTCCCATACTAAAAAGTACCAAAGTGGTTTAAATGCTTGCGGCGAAACCCCAACCCCCTTTCCGCCTCTCCCTAGTTACGCCGCTGTTATGAGTTTACCAATCTATATAAATAATAGACTATATAATAGTAGACTCATCTTAGCTACACCATCGTCTCTCGAGACGGACGGATGCCGACGATAAATAATAGCTGTGTGGGTTCTGCGTTAAACCGAAAGTAAAGAATTAATACAACAGTATTCCAGTTTAAAATACAATCATAAAATAATCGGATCTGCCCGAAACCAAAAATAACCTAGCCTACCGATCAAGCCTAAGAGGATATAACTCTATGCAAAGGTTTAGCAGGGTACGGCTAGTGTAAATATAATTTTAGTTAGGCGATACAAGAATCTCTTGTATAGAGTATTCACCCAACGGCGTCCATGGAGTGACGCCTCCTTTCCGCCCAGTTCCCCCCCACTCTCCAACCTTTACTGTGGGATGCCGAAATTATGGCGAGTAGCTTGTTGCAGAGCAAATAATGGGTCACTGAGCTTGACCCATGACCCATATGACCCATCAAGTTCTTGACCCAGACCCATCATGACCCATGACCCATTGAATGTTGTTATTTTCAAGATGGCGCCTGTCGCCACAGAAACCATTTTGAAATTTAAAAATCGCGCTACGACGGGTTTTTTTTTAGGGTCGGGCGGAGACTAAGGATGGGTCGTGGGTCAGGGAACATTGACCCATGACCAATGTGACCCATCCAATTTTGCGACCCATTTGACCCATTGACCCATGACCCATTACTTGTTCTGGCTTGTTTGGCCTCTTGGATGTCTTCATTGAAAGCCGGTATGACTGTCTATATTTGGTCAAGGAGTTTTCCTGTATTTCCCGGCAAAAGGCTGTTTTTGTATTTCACCGGAAGTGACGCTAGTAAATCGATGATTTTATGTGACTCATTATCTGCATTGATGAACTGGCCTTCCTATATTGCGGGAGGGTCTCAAATAGGCTGGCGGAAGTATCTACTAACAACTTACTATGAAAAGTAAACTTTTGAAGAGTCGCATTTCAAAACATTGCATACAGTTTTTAGTGCACACGTGACTGTGTGGGGGTGTGACCCACAAAATGAGTACACACAAAAGCCACGTGCTGCTCATATTGAATCGGTCGTCGGTAGTTTTGGTCGTTTCATTGGGTCACGAAAGACAGATCATGGTACTTGCTTTGTGAATCATGTTTTCACTATATTAAAAATAAAACACAACGAACGTGGCACTCACTGACCTCATTCGTGGTCACCCCTGGACAATCACTACAGTTATACTGTTTGATGTTACACAATGATATTGTGTTGATATTACCTGGTGGTATGCTACGTAACTTGAGATATGTCTCATTTCCTCTGTATTTAAACTGGTATTTTATTCAAAGAATAGTCTGATAATATTATATGAATAGCGGTCCTTGTATATATAACAGTTTCTGTACATCCGCCACGTTTTTGAAAGTGAGCCTACCCCCTCCTCCCCTCCCCCCCCCCAACCCCCATCCCCCGGGACCGGTCCGTGGATCAAATGGTGCGCTGGGCCGCAAAAGAAACATTATTTTTTTTTTACCTATTGTGGTGTATTTCTCTAAGGGTTGTGCGACTTTCCGTGGACGAGAGGTTAACCGGGGAGCTGAACGGCTGTGAGCGACAGTGGAATTGTAAATCAAAACCATCTAAAATATAAATAATCAACGTTCTTCCCCGCTCCACCCTCCCCCCCCCCCAAGTCAGTGGGCCGCGGGGAGAAAAAGGTTGGGGACAACTGGTCTAAAACATTCTGATCGATAAATATAGATCATAATTATCTATTGCAAATCTATAATGACGATAACATCGAAAATATCTAGTATAGTGCTTCATCGGTAGCATTCATATTGCAAAAAAAAAAATCAAATCCTGCTCTGTCGGCATTTCTGTGTCTGTATTTCTTCACAAAAGACGATGGCAGCATGTTCTATACTGACTGAGTTTAATTTTAATGTCATGCGAACATTTCACATTTCGTACCAATAATACTTTTATGCACTGGCCACGGAAGAACAAAGGGATACAATTGGGACTTTCACCAGACCCGATAAGTTCCCGAATTTTCTTAAAACATAGAACCCGGGGATTTCGGCTGATATCTGAGCGCTGCTGTCGCAAGGCGTGATACGTCTACCAACTGGCCAGCCAAGCAGGATATCCTCTACCCAGCTGCCAGTATTGTTCTTGGTCCGGCCACTTACCTTGTTAGAAAGTTAAGAGGTGAGCAAGCACCCTGCACATCTAACAACAGTAGGCAAGGTTGTGAGAGCCTATTGCCCGCCACGACCGTTACAATGCGAAGAGATCTTGGGAATTATATATACAGAAATCATTCGATTGATATTCTGCTTTTTTGTATTATTTTTCTTTTTTTTTATTATTATTATTAACTCCGCCATTGCCAGCATGGTAGGATGTAGTGTGCCTACCACACCAGCATTGTCTGCCATTCCTACAGAGCGGCGGGGTGAGTGTGCCCGCTATCATCTGCAGGGATGGCAGAAAGATGGGTTTTAATCCTTGCCCAAACTGGCCAGACCAGCAGGGTGTGTGTACTGCTGATCGGCCAGAATGGCAAGGAAAGGGATTTTTCCTGCCACTCGGACAGAGAGGAGGATGTAGTGTGCCTGTACCCTCAGCACGAAATGGCAGTCTGCGCAAGTGTGCTTGAGTGGGACGGAGTGGAAGGGTGTTGTGTGCCGACCACATCCGTCACCACCGCCAGCTGTGAATACTGCGGTCTTGGATAGTCCTCATTGACCACAGTACCCTCGTGGATCATGGTATGTCTCTCAGACCAGGAAGGAGAGTTCATACATATATCATGCCAAAATTTTTTATGATACTCTTCAAAACATATACGCCAGGACAGCCTATCCTAGGAGGTACTCTTGATACTTTTCTTATCTTTTCCACAGGAGCATAACAATTAACACATTTTTTTTCGTATGTCTATTTCAAGATAATGTAATATTTATGGTGTTCAGTTTGTTATTATTTCTATAAAATGTCTATATCTAAGATACAATTATCTCCCTGTACCTCTTACTTCAAACTACGTCACAATTTTTTTATTACGTCACATGAATAAATTGTATAAGGGTGGATGAAGTCTGATTAGTGTTGTACACAATGCAGACACTGCAAACTAACCCATTTATGATGGGAGGCTTCACAAAACTATAATGTTTAAAGTTTTGATTGTTCTTTTTTAAGATGCCAGATATTTTCTTCTGCGTCTGCGGCCTCAGCTGATAGGCCTACATGACTACCTATGGATTAATTGAATTTTTTTCTTAAACTGAAGTGTAGATAAAAGCTATACAATGATTCCATCTATTTCTATTAAAGTATTGCATTCTGTTGTCATTCAGAACGATTGGTCTGTAAAATATAATAAAGGTAAAAGGAATGTTATATTTTTGTGTAATAAAAAGTGCACCGGGCTGGTAATGTTTTCTTAGTTAAATCTCGGTACGATATATTGTACTATACTACAATGTGTAGAACAGTAAATAAACCACCTGATAAACATGTACCGAATCGCTTAACTGGCAGGCACTCACTCACGTCTCTTTTTTTAAAAAAATACGTGTACGTCATGTTGAACATGATAAATTATGAATGAATTAAAATGTATCAATGATAAGGTGTTGTGTGCGCAAATCATGTACAGTTGGGTGTTAGATTTAAAGTTCCATATTCTACTCCAAATGCGTGCCTACTAGCCGGTCCGGGTACCTGGCCTTTGTTTATTAGTTTGAGAAAAAAAATATAAAAAAAACTAATTGACAGCTTAGCATTTCTGACCCATGCAACTTTATACATGTATAAAAGTTCCCAGGCCCACCGACAGAAATTTCGGGCCCCTGGGCAGGGCTGTCACGGGCCCCCCGTGCTGATAATAATATTTTCAAAAGTTGATTGGCCAGCTCAGTCCGGTCCCCTAAAACTCGCCGGGCCCTAGGCATTTGCCCCCTGCCCCCCCCTCCTTGGCGGCACTGAATGTACCCATGCTCAAACCAATAAAAAAGGATTATGCAGAAAATAACAGAATGGACTTCAATGAACATAATTTTACTTCCGTTCGTAGATTATGCAGAAAACAACAGAAGAGACTGCAGTTAACTTAAATTTACTTCCGTTCGTAGATTATGAAGAAAACAACAGAAGAGACTGCAGTTAACTTAAATTTACTTCCGTTCGTAGATTATGCAGAAAACAACAGAAGAGACTGCAGTTAACTTAAATTTACTTCCGTTCGTAGATTATGAAGAAAACAACAGAAGAGACTGCAGTTTACTTAAATTTACTTCCGTTCGTAGATTATGAAGAAAACAACAGAAAAGACTGCAGCTAACGTGATTTTACTTCCCTTCGTAGTCACAAAAAACCAACATTTTTTGGATTCAGTGAGAAGGTTAAAAAAAAAAAGACATTTATTGATCTGGTCAATGGGAAGAAAGTTCAATCAAAGCTTTGTCTCTCAAGTAAATCCTCAAAAGATAGCAGTAATGACTCAATGACTATTTAGAAACCATCCTCGACTCTCGTTCACAGTCTGACATATGTAAGATTTAGGTCAATCCGAGAGGTGTACTATACTGACTATATTGATGTCTCAGTGATCAAACCCTGGTACAATATGAACTGTGACCTACTTATGACCTCCCACGTTGCCCTAATTAGACATTTTTCTTGGATGTCCAGAATGTGTTCTCTAAACCTAACCCTGATTGAATTTGTTAGTGTGGTTACAAAAATAAATATTTAAAAAAAAAAGTAAAGAATTGTTGTAAAATGTAAAGCACAATCCAGAACTTGAATGTAGGTCAAACAAATATGAACGACATCAGGTGCTCCATTCCTGTTCACCAACAGTTTTAATGAGCTTGCGCGGTCTCGATTCATTTCCACACGATACCCCCCCCGGGCCGGCCCCCTTTTTCCAATCACCCCCCCCCCTTTCCCCATCTTTCTATTTCTCCTTCCACCTTTTTTGTTTATCTGATTGTTTTGTTTTTTAAGTTTGTGGCACATATTTTTTTTTCACTTCCGTTAATACAGCCGCCATGTTTTGCGTTTATTTACTCCTATCATTGAATATTATGCGTTATGTTTTTTATGCTAACAAAAATAAAACAAACGATGAAGCCGCCAAAACCCGCCAATGTGCCCCAAAAAAAAAAACAGGCTGGAAACCCGCCAGTCTGGCAACATTTCGGTTATTAAAAGTGAAAGGGCAACTTATCCTTACGTTCTGGGCGTTGGGGGGGGGGGTCGGGAGGGGAGGGAAGGGGCTGAAGGTAACGGTACATTTTGGAGTCCAGGACATTAAATAAACTGCGGTTAAGGCCCTTCAATAATCTGAGGGACTCACTGACCCACCAATCGTTAAATTATTTCATTATTTCAGGTTGGAAGAATTATATAAGTCCTGAATTATATAAGTCCTGAATTATATAAGTCCTGAATTATATAAGTCCCACATTTAACACCGGGGGGGGGTGCGTCCATTCGTAACATTCGCCCCGAGTGTGTTTTGTGCGCGTGCGTGCGACTATTTCAAAAAGACAACAACACGTTCAATATTACTTATTTTGTTTTAATTTAATTTATCTTTCATTTATTCCTCCAAGGTCCAAGCAATAGTGAAAGACGAAGTGACGAAATGAATAGAAAAGGTACGTAGATAGATAGGTAGGTAGGTAGGTAGGTAGGAAGGTAGGTAGGTAGGTAGGTGGGTAGGTAGGTAGGTAGGTAGGTAGGTAGGTAGGTAGGTAGATAGATAGATAGATAGATAGATAGATAGATAGATAGATAGATAGATAGATAGATAGATAGATAGATAGATAGATAGATAGATAGATAGATAGATAGATAGATAGATAGATAGATAGATAGATAGATAGATAGATAGATAGACTATTATATTCTCTTTTTACGAAGTCTTGTAGCTATCATGCTAAATATTTTTCTTAGTAAAATCGACATCAATAACCATGTTTGACGCAATTACTAGACACCTTGTGGCAATAAAGGATGTTCTGAAATAGATAGCCCCAAGATTGTTGCCTATTAGATTTTTTTATCAGCCCACTAGCGATCTCAGTAGCTGTTTCTTGGCCAGTCTGGCATCTGTCCACCCGTCTTGCCCACTCGCGTGGCCGGCACGTCAGCGATCAGTAAGTTGCCAGGTCCAAGTGTCAACTCTCGACTCTCAACATTTTATTTTTTCAACTCACAAAGTGAAGCGCTAGCTGGCAAGTAGGTTACAGATCCCAACGTTACGGTCTGCAGAGATTGCCATGTATGTAAACATTCATTTCTTATATATCTATTTTTAATTTCTGTTCATAATGGCTAGATTTCTGTAGCTTTGAAAGATTTAGCCATTTTCTAGATTTCGATTTCGCTATCGACAGTTTTATTTTAAAACGTTGCATATTTTACACATTAATTAGCAATAATGTAGATATAATTGTTTAATGTTTTTTTTTCTTAGTTAATTAAGTTAGTAATAATTTTAATCACTGTGATATATCTTTTGACTTAGTAAACGGATATTGGTTATTTTATAAAAGTCTCGAATGTATCACAATTATAATAATCACAATAATATCCTTTCTAATTTAGTCCCTATGGAACTAGATGCTAACACTATGTGAGATATAGAATAAGTCAGATGTCCATTTTTTTTACTGACTGATCTAATGGTGGCTAGAATCAGCTCAATGTGCTCATGACTTCGGCTTCCTTAGAACATGTCAACATGACCTCCCAAAGGTTCCTCAGCGACGAGCAGCGCACCGTCTTCGAGGTGGTCAACTACGTCTTTCTGTGCGGGGGCGTGTCCCTGTTCGGCATCGTCGCCAACGTCATCAACATCGTCATCTTCTTCCGCCAGGGCCTCCGGACCACCATGAACATCAGCTTCTTCGGACTGGCCATCTCGGACCTGTGCTGTCTGCTGAACCTCCTCTGCTTCACGGTGTTCCTGAACCCGTTGGTGGAGAGGTCCGGTCTGCCCATCATCTCGCGAGAGTTCCAGTACCTGGTCGCCGGCTGGCCCTACGTGTGCTTCACGCGCATCACCAGCCTGATCACGGCCTTCATGACGGCGGAGAGGTGCCTGTGCATCACCTTCCCGCTCAAGGTCAAGCAGATCATCACGCCCAGGAGGGCGGCCTTGGTCATCGGCTTGACTTACGTCCTCATCTTCATCTCCCTCATTCCAGAGTACGCCACTTCCTATCTGGACTGGAAGTTCTACCCTCCGAGGAACAGGACTCTGCTCGGGCTGGTCTTCACCCCAAACAGAAAAAGCATGGAGGGTCTGGTGTTCATCTTGAACGCCTCCCTCGGCGCCCTGTCGTACCTCCTGGTGGTCATCTTCACCGCCGTGTTAATTTACAAGCTGAAGCACAACTCAAAATGGCGGAAAGAGAACCACAGGGATTTCTCAGAACTGACCTCCATGAGGGACAACAAGGCTGTGACCATGGTCCTTCTCATCGCAGCTTTCCTTATTGTTTGCTCGGCGCCCAGCATAGTGCTATCCCTGGTCTCCTTCTTCATCCAAGAGTTCAGCGTGGTGGGTCGCTACAGCAACATCTTCTTTGCCACCTGGTCCTTCGCGTTCTTCTTCGGCGCCGTCAACTCCAGCGTCAACATCTTCCTCTACTACAAGATGAGCTCCAATTACAGGAGGAGCTTCAAAGTCCTGTTCTCCAAAGAGAGGCGCCGAGCCAGAGCGGACTGCAGGGACCCGGTGGCAAAGCACCGGTGGACTTTCGTCGGCCCGAAGGCGAACATCTCGAAGAGCTACATGTCCGACACCAGCAGTGACAATCTTGCCAAGCTGCTCAGCAACTTCCAGTGCGACAGCGTAGGGCTGGCTGACTTGCAAATCACCGGACTCGATACCGTGACGAAGGATCATTTTCAGCATTCGGTTTCAGCGGAAGATATTCGATTAGGATTACAGTTTTAGCAGCAACATCGATACTTTATAAGCTTTCATATCGTGTATTCAATTTTGAAAGAGAGCAAATGCTTATAATCGGTTTTACATTAAGATTCTTACATGGTCATTGTCACAATGGTTGAACAATCTTTCTTTATTTGATTTATTTACATATATATCTCCCCCCCCCCCCCTATAATGCTGTTGTGCCTGGCTCTGATTCCGTGTATCAAGCCTTTTGTATTTCATTACACATTGTATTATCCATGGATACATTGTGACATTTCTCTGCAACGCACAATAGAGAAGAGGGAAAAAAAAAATCCAAGTCCTACAATTGGTTCACTCCTCAAATGGTATGAGGCCATTGTATGGATGAGATGTATTTTGATCCTGTAGCTAACACTGTCAGCGCTAACGGCGCTGCTAAGCTGTTCCTTTCAAGGATCTGTAATACACACATGATAGCCTGCGGCGGATTTTAAACTGTCAGCGACTCCGTACTGCCTGTGAAGTGTGTCCAACGACGCCCTCAAAAACGGGACGTAACTCCTCATACTTTGATGATTACAATTATCCCCCTTCCCCCCCATTCCCCGTTGTACAGGTATGACTGTTCGTTTCATGCAGTGGCGCCGAGAGCCAACACGGGCTCCAGGGCAGGACATCATTGCGGGCACCTTAATAAACAATAAGTCGTGAAAAAATTGACACGGTCGGGGCGGCCGGGCCCCCTTACAGATGCGGGCCCCCTGGCAATGACCCCCCTACCCCCCCTCTCGGCGTGCCTGGTTTCATGTGGTGGGGAAGAGAGGAGGGGACTCTGCTATTAAATTTAAGAGGATGTGGATCATGAAATGATTTCTTTTGGTGCAGCACAATATGATAACGATTACAAAAAAAAAAGACTTCATCGAATTCAATAGAAATCTCTATGACGTCATAATGTTGACCGGCAGTGTCTTTAGTTCGTTCATAAGAAAATGGGAGAAAAACTAAAGAAATAGGAAAGAAAGAAAACAGAAACGAGATTACTTACCGCTGATTGCATTTACTAATCAATGTGTAGTACCTGCCATCTCACGCCCGGATGTGAACTTCAGTCGTCCCAATCTAACGTACGATTACATGAAGAACTCACAACTCTGATATGTTTTAAGCGAAGCAGAATGACCAGAATCAGTATTTTTTTTTAAAAGGAGAAGTCGGAGGAGACCTCAATCGGGGTTAGGAAAAAATGACACCTTCCTTATATCATCATCGGTTTAATCAGTATTCAGATATGGAATAGGATATTGAAAAGAACATTGATATGAATTTAGATTAATATGTGGATTAGACTGTAAATTAGACTGTGGGTTTCGAGTAGGACATAAATATTTACGAAAATTCTCTAGCAGCACTTTTTTCACATTATGTCAAACGAGGAGGGAAAAAAAGTTATTTCCAGAGATTTGTGATTTCCAGAAATGATGTTTTTGATGCTGTCGTTGTTCTTTTTGTTGTTGTTTAATGTAACATCAATATTTGTTCTATGGTTGTGAATTTTTTCCGCATTTGCTCTTGTTTTAATATTAATGTAATTACATAAATACCGGTAAAACACCACATTTTTTTGGAAAATTTTCATTTCCAATATTCGGGGCGGAAAAGAAAATTCTCTTATAATACAATTAGTCCGGGAAGTTCGCGTGTGGAAGAAAAAAATCTATGGCTATAGGATAGTAGACAAATTCACTAGTCTTGCCACGCAACACAAAATTTGATGGAGAAATTGACAGACAAAATTGATTTTTCTCGGACGTATATTAAAAGAAATAACACATGATGATGAGAAACAGAAATGAGCAAATTATTTTGGTCTTAACCAGGAAAGTGAAAGATTAACTCTTCTGTCCGGGGAAATATCTTTTATCATCAGTTCGGCTTTTACAAAAATACAATAGGTCTGCAGGGAAGCAATTTGTTTGTGTTTATTTTAGTCATATTTGTGATTAAATTAATTAAATCACGTAGGGGGGGAAGAGGTGTCCAGTGAACATTATTATGTAACCTTGTTTATCTTAAGCTCGTCCTATGACGTCTAATGTTTCACAGCAGACAGGAACGAGGCGTGGTTGTTTCCGGTCATAGTCCTATTTATAGAAAATGCTATATAGTGGTACTGTTTTATTGAATATAGTTAGCATAATCATTCATAATAAAATTATTTCAAGTTTATATATATATATATATATATATATATATATATATATATATAAATATATATATATATATATATATATATATACCTTTCATTTATATATAAACCGTATATTTGTTAGTCTAATAATGTTTATAAATATTTGTTCGTTTGTGATTTGTTTATAGCATAAAACACATTAATATTTTTTTTCTCTAAGAGACCGGCAACTCTCACGCCTAGTCCCTGACAGCAGACTATATTTTAGTTCTTTGACTACCTATTAAAGTCAGGACCGTTCTTATGGATACGCAAACTCGGCTATCTAGGGGCCCACCTCCCTGATAAGGGAATCCCCCCCCCCATTCTGGACTTATTTGTCTATTGTAACACAAGTTTAAATTTTAGGGGACCCTGGATTAAAATGACAACATTTGATGGGGGCCGGTGGAGCCCAAGTTGTCAAAACTTATATTAGAAGGGCCCATCAAAAATTTGCAAGTATTGATGCCTAGGGCCTCCAGATATACCTTTACCTATGGCCTCCAGATATACCTTTACATTGAGCCTCCAGGTATACCTTTACCTAGGGCCTCCAGATATACCTTTACCTTGGGCCTCCAGATATACCTTTACCTATGGCCTCCAGATATACCTTTACATTGGGCCTCCAGATATACCTTTACCTATGGCCTCCAGATATACCTTTACTTAGGGCCTCCAGATATACCTTTACCTATGGCCTCCAGATATACCTTTACTTAGTGCCTCCAGATATACCTTTACTTAGGGCCTCCAGATATACCTTTACCTATGGCCTCCAGATATACCTTTACCTATGGCCTCCAGATATACCTTTACCTATGGCCTCCAGATATACCTTTACCTATGGCCTCCAGATATACCTTTACATTGGGCCTCCAGATATACCTTTACTTAGGGCCTCCAGATATACCTTTACCTATGGCCTCCAGATATACCTTTACCTATGGCCTCCAGATATACCTTTACATTGGGCCTCCAGATATACCTTTACTTAGGGCCCCTGAAAAAAACTAAAATCGGCCCTGATTTAAATGATACGAAATTGTTGAATTTACTTGAGTGACTAAAGAGTGTTTATTTAATGTGTCTATACTTAATTATAATTCCATTGCACCACGGCTTGGGTCATTTTATTTACAGAGTTGATCAAATGCTGACGATGTTTAAATTCCGTTTTTGAATAATATATATATATATATATATATATATATATATATATATATATATATATATATATATATATTGTTGAACTAAAGTATTTTTCACTGTAGTAGGCAAACCGTCCATCTCGAAAGATGATGGTAGCGCACTGGTTAGTCATCTAGTCGTTTTTTTGATAGCAGGTTCTTGAGTGACTCAGCAGACCGATCCTGGACTGGCAGACTCTTCCACAGTGGCCACAAATGAAGCTGAGTGGGGGACCGAGGGCCTGTTTCTGTCTTACGGTCTTCCTTCTCTCTGTCTTTTGGTCTCCTGCTGTCGGTTCCTTACTTGTTCACCATTAAGAATGCCTTTGTGAACAGCCTGACGCCATCCACTCCGGTCGTCGGCGAGCTGTTCCCAATTGTCGAGGCTGATGCCGGTCAGTTTGAGGTCGCGTTTGCAGACATCCTTGAATCGCAGTTGCGGGCGACCAGTGGGGCGATGCCCGGTGACGAGCTCGCCATATAGGATGTCCTTTGGTATGCGTCCATCTTGCATTCGATGCACATGACCCAGCCAGCGTAGACGCCTTTGGCACAGAAGGAGATGCATGCTCAGTGAGCTGGCTTGTTTGAGCACGGCAGTGTTGGTGATTTTGTCCTGCCATCTGATGCCAAGGATGCGACGGAGACAGCGGAGGTGGAAGCTCTCGAGTCGATTTTCCTGTTTGGTATAGGTAGTCCAGGTTTCGCTGCCATATAAAAGAGTGCTGAGAATACATGCCAGGTATACCTTGAGCTTGGTGTTCAGTGTCAAATGTTTGTTAGTCCATACTCGTTTGCTTAGTCTGGCCATGACACTGGTTGCTTTGGCAAGCCTCTTGTCGATCTCGTCATCCAGGGACAGACTGCTGGTGATGGTGGAGCCCAGGTATGTGAATTTGTCGGTGACCTCCAGAACTTCATTGTCGATGGTGATTGAGGGTGGAGCTGGGATGCCTTGACCCATGATGTTGGTTTTCTTGATACTGATGGTCAGTCCGAATTCTATGCATGCTTGAGCTAGGCGATCCATCAGGAGCTGTAGGTGTTCCTCTGTGTGTGCTGTCAGGGCTGCGTCATCAGCGAACAGCATGTCTCTGATAAGGATAGTGCGGATCTTGGTTTTTGCTCTTAGGCGGGCCATGTTCAGCAGCTTCCCATCACTTCTGGTATGTAGGTAGACACCTTCTGTAGAGTCTTTAAATGCGAATTTCAGCATCATAGAGAAAAATATGCCGAATAGTGTAGGCTTGTCTCTTGGCATCAATGACGGGCTCTAGTTCAACAGCGTTTGCCTCAAACCAGTCGGTATTCTTGTGCTCCTTTGTACCATACGTCAGAGCAGCAGCTCTGTAGATAGTGTTCCGGAGCGAATTCCACATATCTTCTGCATTCGACTCTTGGTTGCAGCTTTGCAGTTCCCCCAGCCTTGCTATGAACTCCTGGTTTTTGGCTTGGTTGGTGGTTTGACTGGTGTTGATTTTTGGCTGGCATTTCTTTTTGGAATGATGGAGTCTCTTGGGGCGCAGCTTTATCTTGGAGGCAATGAGGGAGTGGTCTGTATCGCAATCGGCGCTATGGTAGGCTCTGGTGTTACGAACGTTATTCAGAGAGTCGCGCCTGGTGATGATCAGGTCCAACTGATGCCAGTGATTTGATCTTGGATGTCTCCAGGACGCCTTGTGACATGCCTTGTTCTGAAAGTAGGTGTTTGTCACGCATAGGTCGTGATAGCAGCAGAGTTCGAGTAATCTCTGGCCGTTTTCGTTCATTTTCCCTATGCCATGGTGACCCAGCACACTTGACCAAGAGTCATGATCAGAACCAACACGAGCGTTAAAATCCCCCAGGAGGTAGAGGTGTTCCGAAGCAGGGACTGCGGCAATTGCGCTGTTTAATAGCTCATAGAACTGGTCTTTAGTCTCCGTGCTGGCTTGCATGGTTGGTGCATAGATGCAGAGGAGGTTGGCGGTACCAGATGCTGTGAATAGACGCAGGGTAAGGATTCTCTGTGCCGTGGGAAGGAGGTTCAATCATTTGGAGCAGGGTGTTCTTTATGGCAAGCCGACTCCGTGTTCTCTGGATTCCTCGACGTCTTTCCCCTGCCAGATAAACGTATAGTGTGCTTCCCTCAAAGATCCAGTCTCTGGGAGGCGCGTTTCTTGTAAGGCTGCCACATCGATGTTTAGTCTGTGCAGCTCAAGATCGATGACTGCGGTCTTGCGGAAGTCATCGATTTTCTGTAAGTCATCTGTCAGTCCAGTGCGCATAGTGCGCACGTTCCAGCTTGCAATGCGGAGAGCTGGAGACTCCGTCTTTATCTTTGAATGTCTTCCTGGTGCATGTGGTAACGGTCTGCCTGTTGAGCTGCGCTCTAAGCTCCAGGCACCCACTGGAGCAGGCAGGTCGTGGCGGGTCAACACCTTATTGGCCGGGGGCTGCCCAGCTTAAGGCGGGCGGTAGTTGACCAGTGGGACTACGAGGGACCCTCCCACCATTGAAGACAGCCCGTGGCGTCCAGCTCTACGCCAATTGAGCAAGGACTTATAACCCGTAGACTGCTGTCTTCTTGTTTGTGCTCTCGCCGTGAGGCGAGACTGGAGTAACGTCTCCAGAGCGCAGGCCTGGGCGAAGTTTGTGGAGGCCTTGCGCTGCCCAGACAACAGGGCCTCCCTCTCGGCTTTGTCGACGGGGCCCAAGGGGGTGCAAAGCACCACGCTTGGAGACGACTTGGCTGCAGAAGTTGCCGGAAGGACATCGTGAATGGTGTACATCCGTCTTAGGGACCCCGGCTCCTGATTTTTCCTCGGGGTTGACTCCCGAAGCCTTTCCCATTGTTGGGTTAGCCTGCAAGGCAGCAGCGGTTTGAAATCAGGGTTTTCCTTCCCCTAATCTGTAACTTAAAAAAAAAGAGTGTATTGTTGTCTCTGTGTTTTACTCTGTTATACATGTATCCTTCTATTATGAGCCTTACACAATAAACGGTTTATTTTATTTGTTGTCCACTTTTGTTATATGCGTGTGTCCCATTCGTGCCGACGTCCAAACTCTGGCTGGCCCAGCCCACACCCTTTCACATAAAATAACCCTCTTCCCCCCTTCACACACACGACTCGACTAGCGTGACCTTGAGTGACCCGTGCATTATCAACACACACACACGCACAAACAGACAGACGGATCACTGTGTTGCCGAGGGCAGTGGACGGACACGAGTCCGCACGACTCTCTTTACACCTGAGATTTCGTACTTGAGTGCATGAACACACACACACACACCCCCTCCCACTCTCTCCCAACTTGCCTCCATTTCAGTTTCGATGCCATTGAAATTATTCCCTAGAAGTAACGTATCATAATAAAATCTACAATTGAAAAAAGTAAATGATACATTCAGACCATTACAAGGATACTCCCCCCCCCCCCGATCAAACGCAGTTTTAGTGAGAGGTCCAATGACATTCAATACAGTTTTAAACAAATTAAAACCGAGGGAAGAAAGCATTGAGCTTCACACCCAACCCCCTCAAAGTTCAAAGGTGGCGACATGAATTCTTCCCCTACCCCTTTCCTTCCTTCTTCACAGATACACTTATGGGCTGATCTTGTGTCAATGAGAAAACAGACAAATAAAAGTTGTCAATGCAGTGCTGAGAAGTGGGCATTGTCTAGTGTACCAGACAAATGTTCCATGGGAGTTTGTCTAGCATACCAGACTTAGATGCAAGAGCAAGACGACGTAATGCAACTGGTTCCTGCCTTCGACCAGCAGCATATCCTGCCAGGTCTAACCCCCAGCGTACCCTGTTCAGGTCTACCCCACTAACGTACCCTGTTCAGGTCTACGTGCTCCTGCGATTGGACTTAGAAGTCGCATCAAACTTAGAGCCCGCAGACAACGGGAAAAAATACATCGTCACACTGGGCACACCACAGAGTGCCGATGACCAGAAGACAATGTGCTTGTTCCTTTGAACTAAAATATGGAATGTGTCTTTTAGTTGACGGCATGAGACACATTAGGGCACACACACCTAGTCACATATCCACATGTAGATATACACTGACACTCATACTCTTACAAAGAGACACATAGCCCACACACAGGCACTCCAAGACACATATAGAAGCACATAGATACACATTATCACACTTAGACCCACACAAAAACACATACACGCACACAGACACAACTAGATATACATAGACGCACAGATACACATAGAAACACACAGACATTTATAGCAACATATGTTCACATAGAAACGCTCCAAACTGGGCCCCGCGCCTGGCAGGGGCCCCACAGTTTAGATTTAGCTAATTAATAGTAATAGTTGTTATTCTAAAAGAAATAAGGAGAGGGGGGCCTCGCAAGCATCTGTAAATTGGGCCCCGCAATTTGCAAGGCCGGCCCTGACTCATACACACATAGACATTCACAAACACCGACAGACACATAACATGGGCCATAATAAATACATATAAAGCAAATATCGCATCATATGTTCAGTGGCGTAGTGAGGGGGAGCCAGGGGGCATCATGCCCCGGGCGCTACTCATAAAGGGGCGCCAAATGGTATATTTTACATTTAATATTATATGGTTTTCGAATAATATGTGGGAGGGGCGCTAAAAAGGTATTGTGCCTCGGGCGCGAGTTAAGCTCGCTACGCCACTGCATTTGTTCACATTTCCCTGGGGGGGGGGAGGAAACGTCGGTGTTTTTGCCAGTCTGTTGTTTTTTTCTTGACCTAATTGAAACAGAACAACTCATGATCCATCATACGGTCCCACGATGAACGATAACATAAATAAATACACAATCATAACAATCAATGACAAAATACCATAAAATAACTGATTTCAAATTTCTCTAAACACAACTTTTTTTACAAAAAGCTGAAAAGCATTTAAGAGAAAAATTATCCACGTATTATAATTAATTCAAGTGCTAATTTACATTACTATTTTCGTTTTATATCACAGTATTATATTACAATGTTGTTCCCTTAACCCTAACGGACCATCGGGGCAGATGAAGTGTAGAATTCACCTGTTTCTATAACCTCGGCATATGAAGGGATTGTGGGGTTAGCACGACGCCCAGCCGCCTTTACATCCCCAACTTAAAATCAGGTACCCATTTAAAGTTGGGTGGACTTGTGGGAAGACCTTGCACCAAAATTTCACCTGGAAAAAATTCCCCATGGTTCTCACCGAGGATCGAACTCAGGACTCTCAGGTGGACAGTCGAGTATCTACACCACTCGGCACTGGGTGTAATAATCCACAATTAAATATTTCTGTTTACAATTTATTGAAAACATCCGATGTTCGTTTGTTTTTTATACGTTCCTTTTCTTTTTCCTTCGATACTTGTGTGTAATGTCCAATTCGTGTGTGTAAAGAGACTGTCTGTTTATTATATTCGTATGTATTATTGATATTATTGAGCTCATTATGAAACTTTTTGTATTTAAAATAAAAATGTTCCTTTGATTGAATCCTTGTTTGTGTTTTATTTTTAATAAATTTTCTTGACTTTAAGTTGTATTCGTTTATATCAACTGTTACTAATGTGTGTTACTATATAAACAAAACGAGCACTCACTCAAGTGCAACTTACTCACGTGCATCCTGCTTAGGTGCAACTTACTCAAGTGCAACTCACTCAAGTGCAACTCACTCAGGTGCAACTCACTCAGGTCCAACTCACTCAGGTCCAACTCACTCAGGCGCAAATCACTCAGGTCCAACTCACTCAGGTCCAACTCACTCAGGTGCAACTCACTCAGGTCCAACTCACTCAGGTCCAACTCACTCAGGTGCAACTCACTCAGATGCAACTCACTCAGGTGCAACTCACTCAGGTCCAACTCACTTAGGTCCAACTCACTCAGGTCCAACTCACTTAGGTCCAACTCACTCAGGTCCAACTCACTTAGGTCCAACTCACTCAGGTCCAACTCACTCAGGTGCAACTCACTCATTGCAACTCTCTCATTTGCAAGATAGATAGATAGATAGATAGATAGATAGATAGATAGATAGATAGATAGATAGATAGATAGATAGATAGATAGATAGATAGATAGATAGATAGATAGATAGATAGATAGATAGATAGATAGATAGATAGATAGATAGATAGATAGATAGATAGATAGATAGATAGATAGATAGATAAGAATCGATTACAGCTCTCTGCAGACAAATCTACTTCAGGCACACATAGAGATCAAAAAGGATGTTCATGTATCATAATAACTTGACCATAAATAAAATGTTTCTCAAAAAAAAAAAAAGATAAAGGGATATGTCAGAGACAAAAAAAAGGGAAAATTATAATGTGATCTTGAATTTCACCTTTTTTCTAGTAACTTTTAAATTTAAGTGCATTTCTTTTGTTTCTAAAAAAAATAAAAGGTCAATATAACATTATAATTTTTTATCGTCAGTAAAAGCCTTCGGGCTTGGAAGCCATTTGAGGACTCAGATAAATTGCACAATAGACGTCACTTTCGAGATACGGGATACCTACCGATAGACAGACTTTTAAAAAAAGGGACTGATCGAATGTACGAAATTAAATGGAAAAAAAAAGTGGTAAAGAGAAACTCGGAGAAATAAATGATGGTTTAGATACACATTTACCACCCTCTTTGAATAATTAAACACACACACACACACACACACACACACATACGCACAGCTGCTTCGAAAGGGAGAACTTGTTTCGGTTTTCATGGCATCCCTGCTGACGTGATATTTATTTTTAAATTAAATTTTTGCTGTTCGAGTCATTTGAATTATGTCTAAATATAGAACGGTGGGGGGGGGGGAGAGAGAGAGAGAGAGAAACCAATCAACGGGGACGGGCGTTGGCAAATATCGAGGATAAATGAAAAGAGTCGGGGTGGGGGGGGGGGGGGGAGTAGGGTGTTGACGTTTTATGCTGACCAGGCAATTGATTCATTTGGAAATTTATTTATTTTTTATTATTGTTCTGACGTTTAGCTCTGCATACATTACGGTTTGAATTGTGATGCGCAGGTATTCTCGAGTATTTCTTTTAATACCCCTCGTCCTCTATGTAATAAATATCATTGTTTTTGTTTGTTTGTTTGTTTTTAAAAAAAGTTTGAAAAATAAATTTAAAAACAAACAAATAGAGCTGCATTGACAGAAGTGGACGATTGAAGGTTCTCTCCCCTGTCCACAGAGGTCAACGATCCAGATGTCTGAGGACTAAAACAAACAAAAAAAACTCACCAGTGGCTTCTGTGACGCGACGGTCAGAGGCGGATTTAACGGCGGGCACACTGGGCGTGTGATATGGGCCCCGACTTAGGCAGGGCCCCCGGAAGCATCTATTTCACACTTGGATATTTTCCCTAGCTCTTTTTTTAAAAAAGGGGCCCCAAAAATATTGTGGAGAATACTACATTTAAACAAAAAAAAATAAAACTCTCCTAAAGCAGGGGGGCTTATTGATTGGATCTTTCGGGGCCCTTAAACCAAGACTTTAATAGATCTTGTGCGGGGGGGGGGCACTATGCAAACGTGCTTTAAATGTATTACATTATTGGAGGATAGAAAACGTGTTCTGTATCAGATGACACACTTTCGTTAGTTTCTCTAGTAACATTGGTTAATCGAGTTACGAAGTGGCTACGGTACCATCATGCGCCATTATATTAGGGTTAGGAATATGGCTGGTGTCCGTATTTTTTTTTCGGGTACCAGCAATTATATTAGGGTTAGAAATAGGGTTAGGGATAGGGTTAGGGATAGGAATAGGGATATGGTTAGGGTTAGGGATAGGGTTAGGGTGTGGAGCGATATCTTTTGCTGGTACCTGAGGAAAAAAAAAATACGGAGTCCCGCTTGATGGTACCGTAGCCACTGCGATCTAGTTAAGTTGGTCACCCTTACTATTGAATCGCTTCATCTCATATACAGTGGTTCTCAGACGCGTGCGATTCGCTACCCGCTTAGACACGCCTTCGGTTTTCGGAAAGGAAAAAAAAAAGAGGTTAAATTAAGCGCACAATTTCTCGATTTAGTAAGTGTACTATGATGTTGGTGACCTACTTTAAGAACTTCTTATCTTTTTGTTTCTATTACCTCTGCCTTAACATTAGTTATTCTAGTAATGCCATTACCTCTGCAGTATCGGCAGTTTTTCTAGTAATGCTATTACCTCTGCAGTATCGGTAGTTATTCCAGTAATGCCATTACCTCTGCAGTATCAGTAGTCAATCTGGTATCTCTATTACCTCTGCAATATATCTAATCTCTAATTTTTATCGACCTTGCAATATCGTCGATCTACCATGTGGGATCAATGAGGGCCGCATACATGCTATGTTGTTGGTGTGTGTTGGTCAGTCTGGTGGGATTGGTATCGTTCAAGGGCCAGAATACCAGCGACTCCGATTACTAATTTGTATCGTTAATGAACGCGGATACGATAACATGCCGTTATAGCACCTTTGTGTTTAGATTCACACACACACACACACACACACACGCACACACTAACTACAATATATACTTTCGTACATGATTGGAAAGGGGTGGGGAATGGGGGAGGGGAGGGGTGAGGTGTCTAGACTAGGAAGTGTTTATAGTTTCAGATTGTGTTTATAGTTTCAGATTGTGTTTATAGTTTCAGATTGTGCTTATAGTCTCAGAATGTGTTTATAGTTTCAGATTGTGTTTATAGTTTCAGATTGTGTTTATAGTTTCAGATTGTGCTTATAGTCTCAGAATGTGTTTATAGTTTCAGATTGTGTTTATAGTCTCAGATTGTGCTTATAGTTTCAGATTGTGCTTATAGTTTCAGATTGTGCTTATAGTCTCAGAATGTGTTTATAGTTTCAGATTGTGTTTATAGCCTCAGATTGTGCTTATAGTTTCAGATTGTGCTTATAGTTCCAGATTGTGCTTATAGTCTCAGATTGTGTTTATAGTTTCAGATTGAGCTTATAGCCTCAGACTGTGCTTATATTTTCATATTGTGTTTATAGCTTTAGATTGTGTTTATAGTTTCAGATTGTGCTTATAGTGTCAGATTGTTGTCATGGTAACGGAAGTCGCCGGAACGGAACAAGCGGTGAGAACAAAAGGGCTAAAAAAAAACAACAAAGATCAACAAATTACTGGAAAGGGTCGGATGACCTACATTGATTGACCCAGACCGACCCAGAATGGTCAGTTGAGTTCAATGACCCACAATTCTGAATAAACAAGTCGTAAAAAGGGGAGAGGGTGGTTGCAGAGACTGTTAACTGACGCTATACGTAGGCGGTGACCAGTGAAAGACACGTGACTATGACTGACTTCATTGTGGCTTGATGCAGTTAATGGTGTTGCGGTGGTCAGCCAGACAAATGCAGTGCAGGTCACATGTCCGAATTAACCATTACGTTGATAAGACTTTATCCTTAGGCCCTGAAA